>VYXC01001933.1:1785924-1849396 GCA_013397175.1 Platysteira castanea | reverse complement strand
CCTGCTCTGGGGACGGGACAGGCCGGGTGGGCCCATCGCCACTCGCGCTGCCGGCCTTCCCAGGCGTCCCGCCGGGTGTCCAGGCAGCGCAGGGCCTGCCTCCCTTCTCCGGGGAATGGTGACACGGCCTAGGGGGGAACAGTGGTGCTCGCCCTTCCTTGTTCGTGTGCTGTCCCTTTCTGGGCCCCGGGGGATGGAACTGTCGCTTTCTGCCCGAGTTTCATGCCATTCACGCTCATCCCATCTTCGGCTATTTCCCTGCAGATTGTTACAATGGCTGAGGATTTGAGAGCAGCGGTTGTCAGCCAGCCAAAGAGACTCAACAGCAGCAGCGAGGTGGTTCAAAGGCTGGAAGAAAACGGGCATCAAAACAAAAAGTTGAAGAGCAATGAGGATGAGGAAGATGCAGAGGATCAGAATAAGAAGTCACCCAAAAGGAAGATTGTGCTGTTGATGGCGTATTCTGGGAAAGGCTACCATGGGATGCAAGTATGTAGTTTGGCAAAGCAACATATCCAGCTTATTTTTTGTTTTGGAGTCTGTTAGCTTTATAACTGTAGTCACAGTGCCTGGGTAGGGAAACAGTCGAGTATTTGCAGTGTGAAAAGCTGGAGCAGGAACAGTGTATGAATGGATTTAAATTCTTAACTTAATTTTAAAAAGTCAGTGGTGCATCTCTGATGATTGTAGGGACTGTGCTTTGTCATAGCACCAGACCTGGCCGTGCAGGGTGGTCTGTGGCACAGAGCTGGCAGCGAGAGGGTGATCCTGCTCCATCTGCTGCTCCTCTCCACGTACTGCAAGCTCCATACACCATCCATACGCACACTTAAGGAATACTTCAAAGCTCCAAGGAATGACTGACAGTCTTGCATACAGACAGGGAAGGGAGCCTTCCATGCTTATACAACAAAGGAGGTTTGCTCACCAGCAGTAAACCTCGTGGCACATCAGGTGAACTGAGCGAAAGAACCCAATCTAATTTCTAGAAGCAGAATTTGCAGAGGCTGGGTTTGGAGCAGCAGCTGTTAACTTGCAGGCGCTGGGACAGTACTTCAGTGCTGCTGTTTCTTGCAGGTGAAGGAATTGTCAAAAAACTCCAGAAGTGTTGCATGGCGAAATTAGAAATGAGCCTTTATTTGCCATAACAGTAACAGCTAAATCACAGTGATGTTTTATTAACACTCCCTGGTAAAATACAGTTGGTTTTGTTAGAGAGTGGCAGTGCTCTTTAGGCTGCGAAGGGAAGACTTTTAAAGAATTTCACAACAATGTGTGATTAACAAATCTGCCGTCTTCAGTTATCCAATTACTACTATTTGTTCTATTCCTTATTTTTGCTACATATTGCCTCTTAGAGAAACGTGGGATCTTCACAGTTCAAGACAATTGAAGATGACTTAGTCTCTGCCCTTGTTCAGTCAGGATGCATCCCAGAAAACCACGGGGAAGATATGAAGAAGATGTCTTTCCAGCGGTGTGCTCGAACAGATAAGGTAGGCTGGGTAGGGACTGTGCTCTCCTAACCTCTGGGATTTACACTCCACTGCTACTGGGATGGACTGGTAAAGCATTGTCCTGAGGGGGATCCAGGAGCAAGTGCTATTCGCAGTGAATGTGGCTTGAAACTTCTCCTTTTGTCCACACAAAGCAAATAAACTTGTACAAGCAAATAAACTTGCTATTCAGCTATTTCTGTTCTGCAGGTGCTATCCCAGAGCTTCCAAAGTACATAATTGTGTGGGTTTTTGTGTTTTATGGTTTTTACAGGGTGTGTCTGCAGCTGGGCAGATTGTGTCGCTGAAGGTCAGGCTAATAGATGACATCTTAGAAAAGATAAATAATCATCTTCCTTCTCACATCAGAATTCTGGGTAAGAATACTGAAATGGGCAGAGAAAATGTTTTCAAGAGGAGCTTTCTCCTGCAGGAAGTCTCTCCCTTACCATTATAATTTTACTTATAAGTGGTTTGGTTTAACATGCTTCTGTTAGCTTGAAATTGGTGTTCTCTTAAATCTATTTTTTGTTTGTATTTTACTTTAAAAATATTCTTGTTGGTAGGAGTGAGATCACAATCAATCTGTAACCTACTGATTGAAAAACCCAATGTCACTTTTAAATCCAGGCCTGAAGAGAGTCACTGGGGGATTCAACTCCAAGAACAAATGTGATGCCAGAACCTACTCTTACATGCTGCCAACATTTGCCTTTGCCCATAAGGACCATGATGTGCAGGAAGAGCTTTATCGGCTGGACACAGAGACCCTGGAAAGGGTCAATAAACTGCTGGCCTGCTACAAAGGGACACACAACTTCCACAACTTCACGTCCCAGAAGGGCCCCAGGGACCCCAGTGCCAAGCGATACATCATGGAGATGTACTGTGGAGAGCCCTTTGTCAGGGAAAATATGGAATTTGCAGTGATCAAAGTGAAAGGTCAGAGTTTCATGATGCACCAGATCAGGAAGATGATTGGGCTGGTGATAGCGATTGTGAAAGGTTATGCTGCTGAGTCCATCATGGAGCGCAGCTGGGGAGAGGAGAAGGTCGATGTCCCCAAAGCCCCAGGACTTGGGCTGGTTTTGGAGAAAGTACACTTCGAAAAATATAACAGGCGTTTTGGGAATGATGGACTGCATGAGCCACTGGAGTGGACAGAGGAGGAGGAGAAGATTGCTGTTTTCAAAGAGCAGTACATCTATCCTACCATTATCAACACAGAAAGGGAGGAGAAATCCATGGCAAACTGGCTAAACACCCTCCCCATTCATGACTTCAACTCGTCTGCTGTTGAGATGCAAACTAATAACAAAAATTCAAAGGTAATGACTGAAGCCATTATTTTACAAATGGAAGCTGTCAGCTTGAAACGTCTCTTCCCTTTGTAACATTTTTGTTTTCCATTAATGTGCTGTGGAAGATGACAGTCATCTGGAGTATGAAATGTGTATAATCTTTTCTGTCTTTGTGCACTTGATCATAGTGGAATGAACTGTACAGAGAATTGTTTTTGCAGGGTTTTACAGGGAGCAGTTGATGAGGGAGGAAGGAAAGCTTTAAGCACAAGCAATTTGCATAATCATAAACTGGCAACGAATTATGGACACATTGCCAGCCTTTGCTGTTGTGAAACTGGGGGTCTAGGTTTCAGGTTGACCATTTTGCTTTAAATACCTGCTGGCTTTTTGTATTCTCTGATTTTGGGCTAATTCTCATTTTGTGTAATTCCCTGTTACCAGATAAGGTTTGGGATCAGGGAAGTTTAGGACCAGCTCTTTTAAATAAATCTGCTATAAGCTCAAAATAGGCCATCAGAACAGCTGCTGAATAACTGGGATGTTGTGGAATTGGATTTGTGCCAGCAGGTATTCCTGTGAGCTGTAAGGTGCAATACAACAAAGGTGTAGAGTACATTTTTACCAAAGTGGAAATTTCAGTTAAAGGCTGGCAAGTCCTTCAAGGATGAATGATGGGCAGGGCTAAAACTGCTTCGTAGTGCAACTCAGAAGAAAATAATGACCTTTTTTCATTTAACAGAGTCTTAAAGTTAGCTTTATTTTGTGTAGCAAATGGAGAATATTAGGTTTAATTATCTCTCTTCCATTTTTTTGCTTGAGTTCAACACATAAAACTTACGGCCTTGTTGAATAGCACAAGCAAGATACCATAAATTTCTCAGGGTTATTTTTGTACTTATGCTAATTTTTTTTTCTGAATTCTGGAGCTGTGAGAGGGGTGTTTGTGACAGGAGGTCACGGCAAAAGCCACGTTAGCTTGGGTAAATGAGACCGAAAGAGGCCTTGTGGCTCGGAGTCCTTTACCTGGTGATGTTGGCAGGACTTGGTGCTGCCGGGTTCCCAATCCCTGACATATTCCTGGCAGGATGCAGGTTCTGCTCCCTGCAGATAGACCCAACCAAGTTTGGGTTTGGCATCCCAGTTAGCACAAGCTGTGTGGGAAGGATAAATAAGGCATGATATGACAGACTCTGCTGAGATTTTGCAGGCTGTTTGCACTTCAGTGAGCTGTGCTTGCTGGTATGGAGTCAGCTGTGTAAGTGTCTTGGAATTTGTTTTGTAGTAGGATATTAAACTGCCAGTGTTAAATTTGTGGGATTTGGTGTTTTCAGCAAGTGGTGGTGAGGAAAAAAATAAGAGTAGCTACAGACATGTAGTCTATAGACATATACCGTGCTAGCTTCTCTTTATAAAAATACTTTGATATCAGTCATATCAGTTAAAATACCTGCTTCAAAAAATTACGTAAACCCCCCAAATTAAATGCATCATATTGACTTACTCCTGAAGGAGTGGCTCCCAGAGAAGATCTCTGACTTCAGTTTCCTTGTAAGTTTCTGACATTTGTAGTATTTCTTTAGTACTGCTTTGTGCAACTGACTTCACTTTTGAACAAGTATTAGTGAACCCTGGCATGTCTGCAATACAGGTTGGGCATAAATTCTCTGCAGCAGACAAAATTTTCAAATCTGGCTTTAGACAATGTAACAAAGGTAGCTTTTGAGGGACTTGCATAAAAAACCACTTAACTTGTCTCACCTGCGTTTATTTTAAATATCAGCATTTTATGTTGCTGTCCTGTGTCTGTGAAGACACAATAAAGACGCTCTCACATCTGCCAGGTTTAGCAGAAAGGCAGGAATAATTTGTTTATTATTTACAATCTTACGTTTATATACACGTCCCAACTCCACAAGGGATTGGAGAGCATGTCACTTCCTTCTCAATCCCACTGGAGAAGAAAGGTGCTCATCAAAGTTCTCTTATTACAAAAGGAATGAAAAACAGAAAATACCGTTAAGTAAACATTGGCTATTATTTACATGAATCTGTGTGAAAGAATCTGACTCCAAGGTTAAAAACAGAAGGCTTTAGCAAAAACCAGGGCAACACTATCCCACTTTTGTGTTTCCCACATACTGCAGATTCTAATTACGGAGTTGTAAATCTAAGTGAGAAGAAATTTCCACTGCTAGTAATTGTAATCCAATGTGCTTTTTTTGCTACAAGAAGCATCATTTACCACCAGAAATTTACTACAACGGATGGATCTAAGACATGAACTTGGGATCCAGGATTATTTTCTTATACTTTTTGAGAGGTTTAAAGTCAGTATCTTTGATTTAGGTCAGTCTGTGGATGTAAATGCAACACTGATAAACCATTTCCCATTTTGCTTTGCAGAAGAGCAGCGATCTCGAAGGCAGTGATGGTTGTGGCGATGATTCTGACTGAGCCAGCAAGTGGCTGGATGTGGGACCCTTGCTGCCTGCAGTTCCCTTTGTCTACAAAAAAGTGGCCTTTCTAAATCCAAGAATGCAGTGAAGCAGGAGTTTGGGTGCTTGCAGAACGAGAACCGGGTGCCCAGGAGAAACTGGGTGGGGAAGACAGTGCAGCAGAAAAAACAGAAGCTTTTTATACCACTGATTGATTCACCTGACTGATATACTTGAAAACAGTGTAGTGAGAAAGCAGCTTTCTAAAAGAATCTTGAAATCCAGGATATCTTAATTGCTATTTGAATAATGTTTTTATTATGTTTACTTGGAAAATAGTATTTTAAATATGTGTAATCTCTACGTAAAGATGGGGAAATCATTTTAATATACTTTTCTTATTTTTAAGTTACAACTTCATGAGCTTTTGGGGGTTTTTTTAATCATTTACCTTTACTTAAGCTGAATCTCTAAACGCCATTAAGCTTATTTTCCATGTTATCCATAGTTTTCCTATGGAATAACATGCATGAGCCTGAGATTAACTCAGTTAGTTAGAGTGTGGTGCTAAAAATTCCAGGGTTGTGGATTCAATCCCTTTATGGGCCATTCACTTAAGAGTTGGAGTCAGTGATCCCTGTGGGTCCCTTCCAACCCGGAATACTCTGTGATCTAGAAACGATGGGTTAGGAGCTCATTATCGTGCTGACTGCTGTGGACTCTTCTGGTATTGAAACAAATTTCTGTGTTTTCTAGAGCTTTTCAGGTCTAAAAGAAATGATTCCCTACTCAGTGAGAGGGCTTCAGTTTGGAATGTGGACTGAACCATACAGTCCAAGATGACACCTTTTCTGTGGGAGGTGTCATCCTCCCAGCACTGCCCTTGTGCTTGGGCAGGTTCAAGGATGTAGATCCATGGCTCCATGTGTAGTTGGGCCTTCTCTGCCTGAGGTGTAACCCAGAAACCCTCTTGAGCCATCTCTGGGATCCAGCTGAATCAACTTGGCATGTGTGAAAGAAATGGTGCTGAATTCTTCTGGGCTTTAATCAAGCCTGGATATGTGACCTCTTCAATCCCATCAAGCTGCTCAGAACAGGGAATATGTACAATGATATGGGAAGCACATGTCTGAGCACTGCCATCCTCTGGAAATCGATTTTCATTCTCTGTGTTTTCAGGAATTGTGTACTCTGCAGTTCATGCTCCTTTTTCCCATCAGTGGTTTAACTTCTGGTTGTTATTTCCAACTCTCCGTGGAGGTGGCAGAAGAAATGACACCCTCCTGCCTTACCAGCCTGCAGAACACTACTGAAGGGTTGGAACAAGACTCCAAGCATTTGGATATTGGTACAAGTGCTTGATACACTTCCCTAGCTGAGTCTGTGTGGAGACTTGCTTTGTAATATGGTACTTACTGAAAATGAGGAGCCATCTCTTTGTTCCCACATTTAGTGGTTTTTGGCCAAAGCCTGTAATTTTGTGGTTCCTTCTGGAATTATTCTTTTGGTTTTGCAGAGTTTTTTTGGGTTGGTGGGGATTTTGGGGGATTTATTTGGGGCACAGCTGTCCTTTACAAAAGGATTCCCATGTTCATTTTTTCTGGGTTTTCTTCAGAGCTTTTTATTTTAGCATGAAGGCCTTGCTCAATTTTATGAGCACAAGCATGTAGAAGTACTCTGGAGAGGGTCTCTGCCTGGATTTTTATTTATATCCCTTGTTGGTCCATACCGTTGACCTACTCTGCATTATCTTCTGTCCAAAGCTCCATCTTTCAATCTGAAAAAAAATACCTTTATCTGCTTATAATAAAGGCCCCAAAGCCGTGATATGTGCCACAGTTGAAATCAAGGAGAAAATTTATTTGATGAGAGAAAAAACATTAATAACAATAGTAATAATAACTACGTAAGGGTCGCGGCTCCCCCCTCTNCGGGCCGGGGGGTGCGGAGACATTACGGGGGTGGTACATGGTGTGCGGAGCAGGTCAGGGTGTGCGGGGGTGGCACAGGGGAGTGCGCAGCGGGGACACGCATCGGTGGCGGAAGGTTCGTGTCGGTGCGGGAAAACGGGACGCGCAGCGATGTGAGGGGCCGGGGCACCGCGCTCCCGGTGCTGCCGGCGCTGCCGAGCCCCGCGTTAGCGCCTGCTCTGTGCCCAGGCAGCATTGATAGCCCGCGTACCGGGCTGTAATGCGCTTTACAGCAAGGACCATCCCGCCCCTCTGCTTTAAGAAACGGGAGGTCTGGTCTTGGGAGGAGTGACCCCAGACATCACCCTCCTGTCACAGCTTCCGTCATCTCCCGTGCGTGTGACAGCACCGGCCTCTCTCCGTGACTGCAGCCCATGAGCCCGTGGGCTGGAGAAAGCCTAAAGCTTGACCATCCTGCATCTTCTTCAAAGTACAAACATACCCAGTCCAGACTCAGGATATGCTGCAGGAACTCTCCGGGTCTGACTGCTAGAGATAAAACAACTGGATAAATCTACTGGGATGATAACGAATTCAAGTGGTTAATTTGGGTTAAAAGGTCAGTGACCATTGAGATCAACTCCCTGTATAGTTGTGCAGGAAGCAATTCTGCAACCATAAAACCCATTCCGTAGTAAAATTAAGTTAATGTAAAATTTAAATCAGAGGTAAGAGTGGATAGAGCTTTGGAAGTGGTAGTCCAATGCACCGTTTTATTGATAATGAGATACTTTATTAGGTTAACTTTATTTCAGTTCCAAAATAGTACTTCACTGGGAGACTCATAATTAGTTCTGACAGCAATTAAAAAAAAAGTCATGAACTTTAAAATAATGCTGGTACATCTAGTGCATATTATAATGACTTATGATTAAGTGTAAGTTTTAAGCTTTGTAATTAAAGATAATTGCTTTAATGAGATTTTCTGTAATTGTAGCATTATATCTAATACCAATTGTTACACATTTTAAAAACCCTCTGGAGAAAATCTTAGAGATCCTAGTAAGTGCTGCACGTCTCATTTTCCATGCATTGGGTTTAAATTTGTACCCTCTGAGCCTAATTTGTTGCTTTCCTTAATTAATGTTGTTGCATGAAATTTTCCCCTTTTGGTCATTTGATACCCTGATAGAGATTGGTTGTGTAGTTGTCAGCTCTCTGCGGGATGTTGTTAGCAAAGATCTTGTCAGGTTGAAGTACATCAGTACAGTACATCCTGTACTGGGATGCTGACTGAGTCACATCTTCAGAGCTTTCAGGCAGGCAGGTGTATTGGGGTGTGGTGGAAAGTTGTTTTCACAAGCTATGTAACAGGCTGTATTGCCACTTTCTTTTGTTCTCTTTGTCATTTCACTATTTTCTTTACTGAAATTGCCATTTCTAAAGGTCACAGGTGGAATGCCTCCTGTCCCTCAAGTGGCTCAGCAGATTTGCCAGGAGGAAAACTAACAGCAAAATGGACCAAATTTCTCAAGTTTGCTTAATTCCTTACCCACTCCACACAGCAGGAACCCAGCTCTGCCCTGGGAGGTCCAACCAGCGGGCTGGGATAAGAACCATGTGCTTGTGGTCCCAGCTCCAGTTCCCTCACAACAACAGGTATCACACTTGTATATCATCTTACATGGGGAGTGTTGACCTTTGTGTTTTGTGTGGGGACTTTGGCAGAAATTGTTACTCCAGTCTGGGGATAAAGGAGCAAATAATTCCAGTCGTTTTTGCAGATGACTTTGCCAAGCCTGATAATTTGCTTCAGATAGCTCAGCTGGGTATGAGTCTTTCTTTACAATGAAACTTTTTGTTCATTTAAATTTAGAATGCTCCGTGGATACCTGTGTCCCTCATTTGGTTTTAATTAGTGCTGCAGATATACATGATTTTTCTTGAAGAAAGGAAACGGGTTAGAAGGAATCAGATATGTTCTCTAGGGAAGTAGCATTTGTTCTTGTAATGAAATCCTAGAAGGAGATTTAATTAAACAGAATCCATTATTTTAAATTTTTATGTGCCATTTTAGAATAAGGGGGGGAGGAAAGACAATGAAAATTTGTGCTGCTTGTGCTGACTTGCCAGCAGTTGCAGGATGCTTACATTTGTTAATAAAAATGCCAGAAACTAAATGTATTTTTATATGAACTTCTTAGAGAATTTTGTCCATCTGCCATCTGGCAGAGTATTTAAATTCTGTGAAATTTCTTACTGAATCAGCCCTGCACTTCCGGTGAGATCTAGGGGTACTATATTTTAGGAGGAAAAACAAAAGTTCTCAGGATTGAGTACCACTGCATCCCAAGCTTCTCTACTTATTTCTCATATTACTGCTGCCTCACAAAGTCCTTCAGAGACTTTACATAAAGCTGCACAAAATGCATTATTCATTATCTTTTAATAAAGTGCAGCTTCAAACACTATGGAATGTTTCCAAGGATTGAATAATCATTTCTATTGATTATCCATGTAACATTTTAACATTTTTTACAGTGTCTGTCTTGGTTTGGTCTTGTGCAGTAGGAAACATAAGTTTAATTATGTTTACTTGAAGGAAAATGAAATTCTTCAGCGAACAACAGCTCTGAGGAAAGAAGGTTTATGGTCTCTGAAACATCTGCCCAAACTCCATGAGGTCCCACAGCACAAATCACACCATGATTATCTTTTGGAGGAACTGCAGTGGATGGCAACTGATTTTTTTCAAGAAAGAAGATGAAAGATGGCAACTGCCAAAAGAGTAATGTGAATTTGATATTTTCAACCAGAAAAGAATAGGCAACATTTTCATGGTTAGGATGTGATCACTGAGAATCTGTGAGTTTGGGGTTACCTCTCCACTATTTTTAAACTTTAAACGGTACTCCTAAAGGGATTGTAATTATTTTCTTTCCTGAGAAATTTTTAGATTGAATTGAGTAAAAACTTAAAATAATTTTATGGTTTTATTTTAGGGTTAATGTGTTGAGGCGGGAATAGATGGGTCTGGAATGCCAGTTCTACAAAGGCAAATGTTTTAATTACAAGCATTAAATTAACTGCAGAGCTTGTCGTTTGAGGGTGCTGCCCTGTTCGTGACTCCTGGTAACATGAGCATAATGCTCTATTTCCATGGTGTGGGTTGTTGGAACCTTTTAAAGTAACGGCAGCTGCTCTCTGCAAGGTCACATGACACGTGGTTCTTCCACGTTCCACTTTAACTCTGCCATCAGCTGTGAGCTTTTAAACATTCTCAGATACTGTGGTATTATTACCATTATTTTTTTTAACTGCAGCTGAATAGTAGTAAAATATTTCTTTACTTTGTAGGTTTTTTTTTTCCTTTTACTATAACTTAAGCACACAGACTGGTCTCTCTTTGTTGTGTTGGGGATGGAAAACCAAATTACTTGCTATGAAGCACAAATGCAGCCAAAACTGAAGGTAACTGGAAAGCTTATTGAAGAGATCTGCTGCTCCCCTTCATCATCCAGACTTGAGCTGGGGAAGCTCAAACCAAATAGGTATGTAGTGTTCAGGTGATTGATTGATTGATTGATTTTTTTATTATTTTTTTTTTAAAGTAACAGGTGAAAATGAGTCATATTTGTGAGGACTGAGAGAGTTCATTCAGAATTATTTGTTTCACTTGTTACGCTTTTTCCCCAAACTGATCTCTGCCAAAAACTGTATGCCAGTCTTCTCAGGGAAAGAGGAGGACTTCTTATTCCTTAATAGTTATGAATAGTTCCTTTCATTTATGAAGGCTCAGTTTTGATCTTTCCTGCCACACTCAAGAGTTGAAGTCACTTGTGGTTTTGATCCAACACTGAAAATTACTTCTGGAGTAGAGTTTCCTAAGCAGAATAATTAAATCTTCTCCTTCTGGTTAATTTTAAGTTTAAGATGTACTTGCAAAATACTTAAAGAAAATTTCTAGGGGGAAGAGGGGAGGGAAGGAGGAAAAGATGTTAAATTTTGAGCTTATTTGTTTTTGCTCTTGAGTCTTCCCTCAGAAGAGAAGTTGGGAGAGTCCAGTTTTGAGTCTTGGAGCAAATGTAATTCTGCTCTAGAGCAATGTAGAGCTAAATTTTACAATAAATTAGCCTGATATAAGCAGAGTATGGTTAGTGAAGCCCGAGACAGCTTATGTGACACGTGGCTGTGACAGGTGACAAGGAGGATGTCCTGCACTAGTGTTATTAGGCCTTTCTGCCAGAAGGGAGCATTGGCAGTTAATGTAATTAAGGAATTTAAAGTGAGAGCTAAAGTATACATGTAAAACAGAGAAAGAACTTATCCTTTTGCTGTTTAGACATCTTTGGTTTCCTGGAAATAATGTGCACAAAATAGTTATTGTGAAGTCAGCTCTTACAACTGCAGTGTTTTTGAAACCATACCCATAGTTAAGGCTTTGCTCCATTAAAAAGTTTGACCCCTATTAGCATCTTTTGAGGAGTTCTCTTGCTGTTTCTAGACTCCAAAGATGATTAAGGGATATGGGAGTTCTGTTATGCCCCTTCCATGTAATCCTTCAGAGATGACTGGAACATCAGAGCATTTGGTGTACTTGAATTTTATAGTATAGTGTGCTTCTCCTGCATGTTGAGAGAAGCAGAATCCCTCCTGCCATATGCTCTTCAGCTGGGTACCTCTTTCAGCTCAGATTACTGACTAAAAATAATATTTTTGCTAGTAGGCATAGAGTAGGAAAGCAGATTTATTTTTCATTACAATACCAAAGCTAACATTTGTCCTTGTATCACAAGTGTCAGCTTTTTTCCTGCTCTCTTCTCTTTTCATAGTCATTCATAGAATTCTTGCATGAACTAAATTATCCTTATTTTCAACTTTGTTTTTTTGCATAAGCTTTATATGGTTGCAATAGATTCAGAAAAGAATTTTGAATTTAAAGGATATCCCAGAAGAAAAAAAGACAACTAAAGGAACACCTGGACAAACTATACTTCTGGAACGAGCATCGTTGTTCCAGGATCCCCCCATATGGCAGAGACCTGTTGGAAACTTGCTCTTAGATCTCTGAAAGAAAAATCTCTCAGCATTGTTCTGCCAGGATTAGCAAGTGCTGCTGTACCAGCTTTGCCAGTTGCCTTGCATATTCCAGCACTTCAGAGGTTCTAAGGATCCATTGCAGGAACTCATTTTGACACTGAAGCAGCAACAGATTGCCCTGAAGGATGTTATTACCGGGTAATTGAGACAAATCCATGTGCAGTCTTTGCACGGATTGGATGGGTGTGTGCTGCCCTCTGAACAGGGTATTTAAGTGAACAACTGTAAAATGCTAAATGATAGCTCAGCTGCCTTGTTTTTTCCTTTTTGCAGGCTACATTAATTTATGCTGAACCTATTTGCATCTCAGATGTATAATTTTGGATCATTCTAGGATCTGAAACTCTCAATAGTTCCATGGCAACTGTTATTAGTTATATAACAATTCTACTTTATTTTGACATATCTTGAATTTGTTGTGTTAATACTGACAAAAAAAAAAAACAAAACGTAGGAGGTGTAGTAAGCTTATCTTGGTAACTTTAGGGATAGTGGCAATTTCCTCTTCCGTGTTTTTGCATTTACTTGATGTCAACTTAAAACTTCATGTTCTGATTTACTTTCTATTACCTTTAGCCAGGTACTTTGTGCTTCTTTGCAAATATTACTGGTTTTGAATAGTTAATAGCCCAAGCAGTTAAAAATTAGTATAATGAAGTTTTGATTTGTTTTATAGAGATCTGTATGTGTTGCCAGCTGTATGTGTTGCTCCTCCATGTTTGTACGGATCAAATCTTCCTTACACATGTACTCAGGGAATTAAACTCTTTTCCCAAGGAACAGAGGTGGTGCAGTGTGATTTAGGTATTAAACACCCACCACTGGTTACACCTGTGTGCAGGGGCTTTCTCTGATTGTGAGTGCCACCTGCAGAACCTTCAGGTTCTCATTTCATAACCAGGCAAGCTGGAAGCTCTGGCTGTCCTGCTTTGGAAGCTGAAAGAGAGGGAGAGCAGGTACTGATTTTGACACAGATGATTGCAGTGCTCGACATCCTGGAGCTTTTCCTGAACTTTCATTTCCTCACGTGAGTGAGAGTTAGTGAGTGGTGCTCATAGCTGGCATTATTTGGTAAGAGGATCTCTTACTCAAGCCAGGAGTGAAGAGACTCTCATAGTGGGAGGGAAAATGCTAAAGGGAAGTCTAATACATTTGCAAGATTCATTTGCATAATTTCCTTACTTATTGAAGCAAATTATGTATGTAGCTGTAGCACAAATATGTAATTATATATGAAATATGTCGGTCATGTTACTATTTGATGAGGTATCTAGGGTGTTTCCAAGGAGTATGCCACTAGTTATCCTACATTTATGAGCAATTTGTGCTTCAAATGCAGATGTTTTATTTCACAGTAGCCATTTGATTAATTGCTTTGGCTTTCATTGTCTCTAGCTATTTACATTGTTAGTACTTTAAGTGTAGTTGGTGTTTTTATGTTGGCAGTTCCTCAGCCTTACTCCAGGGGCTTTTATTTTTCGTAGAGTGCCCTGGCATTGCCTGAGGATAAATTGAAAGTATGCTCCTTTCCCTCCCCAGTAAGATTCTCTGTATCCTCTGGGGCCTACAATTTGAGCAAACATTAACAATATAGTGACGTTTTTCTTAATTTTTATTCCAAATTGCATTGTTATGCTTTCTGTCAGATGCAGTATAAAACATAAAAGAATACTTTGCTGTAAAGCAACACAAGGCAGCACAACAGAAGGGATTTGATTTAGTCAGTAGACAAGAAAAATGATGGAGCACGTACAGGAATAAGAACTCAGGTGTGCTTAGTCATAGGACATTATGTGATTACTGCAATAGATCTTTAGATTTTTAAGTGGCTGACTGCACCATAAATTAATAGCTTTAATGGTAGACAGATTAATTATAAATTGTGTAGATCTGTAATGTAGGCAGTCAGATAACTTAAAATGTTCACATGCTTAATGCAGGTTGGGGAAGTAATAAGAAAGTGATTTTTCCAATCTTCTCACTCAGTTTAAAAAAGTTTGTTTAGAGATTTATTCTTAATGTGAATTTGTACCTAAGTTGCTTGTTTCCCCATTTTAGGAATTCATAAAAAACTTCTTCTGTGCTATCCTTTGTTCCCACACTCTTTCCACAGGTGTCAGTCACACAGATGTGATTATTGTTGTCTTCTGTGACATTGATTTAGATCTGCTGATGGACACAAAGACTAAGGGGTGGTGTGACAAAATTGCAACGGGCAGAGATACCCACATATACAGGTGACTTTCATGCTAACGAATAGTTATTGGTGTTTTAAAATCAAAACTAGAGAGAAGGTGGTTTGGGGTGAAACTAGGATTTTGGATTGAGGTCATCCTTCTAGTTTAAGTAGCTTGGTCTTTTAAGATCTCTTCAAAGATTATATGATACTTCCCTTCAGACTAGAAGGAAAATGAAAATCATGTCCTTTCCACACTGCCTCTTCTCTTCCTGTCTTTCCCTCCCACTTCCATCTAACAAACCATCTGGACTTCTGTGCTGGGACAGCCAAAATAAATGTGGGTGTTTTCAGCTCTTGATAAACAAGACATGTCATTCTGGATTATCACTGGATTTCAGATCCACCAGTGATGAGATGCTGTTTGTGTAGTTCTAAGATGTATTTGAAAGCTTCTCTCGAGTGACTGTTTCTTTTCTTGGAAGGATGTGCTAAGAGCATAAGGAGTGTAGTGGGTTTCTTTGTCTTACAGGCTTGTAAGTGGTAATTCTATTGAAGAGAGGCTGTTGAAAAAGAATATTAAACGTCTGATTCAAGAATTGGCTGCTCAGGGAGGTGATTGTTCCACAGACTTTTTATCTCAGGTACTGTAACATTAAGAATGTGAGCAGTTGTTATTTAATGATACATAAAAAATAAGTGTTTTACTAGGTCTGAGTCAGAATTTTGAACAGGTAGTGGTATATTTACTTCTAGACTTGTTGGGGAACCAGTGATATATGTTCACAGTTAAATTCAGTAGAAATCCTGAATTGTCAGCTCATATAGAAAATCAGAAGGTAACAACATGTAGTAATAAAACTTTGCTTGTTTCAGTGATAATGTTACCCTTTTATTGACATTGTTTTGATCAGTCAAAAGCAACATCTCCTGCAGCAAAAGGTGTCAAATACATCTGTAATCTGACTTTTTAAAACTTGATTTTAGGATGACTAAAAAATTTTTGACATCGTGTCTTACTGAATACTTCAAAAAATGTTTCCATAAGGTTCTTTGCTGAGTATTGAAAAGAGGATTCTGTAACATTTACAGAAGGGAGACTGTCTGAGCTAAGAAATGATGTAGACTGAGAGTTGTATGACTCAGGAAACACCACGGTTCCTACTCAGTTACAACAGCTGGCCAGCTTGGTGCACCAGGTATGGGGATTTCTCTTATTTTATGTACACCTTTAGAAAAGTTTGGTATTTACTTTCCTGTACAAGAATCAAGTGGCTTCTGTAAAGTACCTTGTTTTCAATCCATTTACATCAGTTTTGTGCAAATTTAAATACTGGAACACTCATGGCAGGTAATTGTTGGTAGATCTGTTCTTGTTCTGAAACATTTAAGTTACCGAATGTTCTCTTGAGGGTTGTGAAGTGCATTGAACTAAATTGTATCTTGTGTTGTAAAACTGTTTTACAGTCCTGTGCTTTGCCAGGTATTTGCATTTTTTTTTTCTTAAAGGTCTTGGATCATGTCAGTGAAGTGGTTAACTCTTGTAACTGTTGATCACACTCCAAAGCATAAAAACCATTGCAGGACTGGAGGGAAAGGTGAGTTTAAGTTGAAACATGCTTTGCATTGTGAGGACTTGGGGGCTTCTGGGTTTGTTTTTTTTTTTTAATTCCTTGTTGCTGTTACAGTATTATGCGAGTGTTTCTAAGCAGAAACTTAATTATGTTTTAGAAATTTGAATAGCTTGGTACACAAGCAAATGTTAGTAAATACCTTTTCCTGACAGTATGACTAATATAGGTTATATTTATTACATTTCCATACACTTAGGAATATAAATTTCCCCAGTGTTATGACAAAATGACCTTGGATGTATCATTTTGTGCTACCAGTATGTTAAAAATAAGGGAGAGGACCTGTTTATTTTAACTTTTAAATGGCAGGATATGAATTGTCTTCAGTCAAGACTACTGATAACTATAAATTTTGAGACAGGGTACTTTTGATTATGTTTTTTTGGTACTTAAGCCTTCACTTTGTATTTATCCCAGAACAGAGGTGGTCATCCTCTTCATGTTAGACAAGCCTGTGCTAAAGACCAGAATTCTGAGCATACTCAAATCTATATGAATCACTTTGAGTTGATGACAAGGACTACTAGAAAAAGAAGTTCCTCAAAAATGTTTCTGTAGGTTTAATTCTACTCTCAATAATTTTTCCCAGGTTTAACATTAAATCTGGTGAACAGTAACACCTGACTGGTGAATTTTTTTTTCTCCTAAGCCTTAATGTATTTTACGGGGGCCCTTCTCTTGTCAAAGGCTCTGTGATGACCTTTAGCCTTAAGGTAAAGTAGTATGTTTACTGTCCAAGAATCAAATCTGATGTAAAGAAAAGCTAGAAGTGCTTCAGTATTGCTCCAGCTGATGTACCAGAAGTTCTTCCTCAAGTCCGGATGGAACCTCCTGAGCATCAGTGTGTGCCCGTTGTCTCTTGTCCTGTTACCCGGCCCCACCGAGCAGAGCCCGGTCTCTGAGCCTCCCTGCAGACTGACAGAGAGGGATGGGGTCCCCTCTCAGCCGCCTCTTCTCGAGGCAGCATAGCTCCAGCTCCCTCAGCCTTTCCCCGTAAGAGAGATGCTCCAGCCCCCTCATCATCTTTGTTTCCCTCCGGCTGGCCCCGCTCCAGGCGCTCCCAGCCTCTCCTGTCCTGAGAAGTATAAGCCCCGAGAGCTGCAACTGTGGATTTTTACACTGTGTCTCGAAGAGAGGCGTGAACCCTGCTCCCTGCGCGGACAGAAGCTACCCTTCGCTCGGCCCTTACCCTCCCCTGCCTCACTACAATAAATATAATTTTTCAGCCCTGTCGCCGAGCCCGTTCCTATCGCGACAGGACCCGCGGGCAGCCTCCCCGGTTCGCGCAGGCGCGGCGCTGGCGCAGGCGCGGCGCGGCCCGTGGGCGTTGGCGCAGGCGCGGCGGGACGCGGTTTGTCTCCTGCCGGCGCTGGTAGCGGCGCCCCCGCCCGCGCTTCCTGCCCGCAGCGAATGGAACCCGCGGCGCCCNTAAGTGTTTTCACTGGGGCCATAAGTGTTGGCGAGGTGCGAGTAATTAAAATAATAAGACCTTGTTGCTGGTGGTATCGTTTGAATCTTAATTATTTGATATCGGCGCTGTGAAATAACTACACTACCTCGAAGAATTGCAGTATTGTCAAATCTTTTGGAAAAGGGGCCTGTAAGGAGTGCAGTTTTTTCCCCTTCCCGCTCTGCTCCGGGAGCTCGCTTAGGTTTGAGCTCCGGGGAGTGGGAGAGGCGAGACCCGCCGGGATGAGCCCCGGTGCGGGACAGGGAGACCCGGCGGGGTGATTCCCAGAGCAGGAGAGGCGGAACCCGCCCGGAGGAGCCGCTGTGCCGGCTGCGCTCCCCGGTGCCCCCGGCACGGGATGTCCCGGGCTTTCGGCCCCCTGTCCCTGCTGGCATGTGTGTGACAGCGCTGCTTTGCTCCACCTTCCCGGACAGCCGCCTCTTTCCCGGGGCAAGGAAGGGAAAATTTCCGTCCCCAGGGTTTGGGCAGATTGCTGCAGATAGCGCAGGACACGGGAACGGAGGAGCAGGACAGCCGCTGCATCCCAGTGCATCCCGAGCTTCCCAGTAGTGCCGTGCCAGTGTCCTGCTGCCTGTTGCCACTTGCGACCAACTTGGAGTTAGGAACACAAAAGAGCAGCAGCATGTTTGTGTATGTTTGGCCAGAAATGCTAAAAATGAAAGTGTTGCTTTCAAAATAGGAGAGAGATTTTGAAAGGAACAGAAACCCATCAGGTTTCATTTTCTCTTGCTGCTACTTCTTCGTGAATCCCAGCTGTGAATCTACCTGTCAGTGGATGTCATTGGAATTTTTGTTTGTCTGGGACTGAAACACAAAACCAGAACGTTTCCGGATTTCTGGGTAGCTTGACTCAATAAATAACATTTTAAATAAAATGCAGATTTAGTTAATTTTCATCTCTTTATGTGTTCTGAAGGAAGGAGAAGGCAAAGTTAAGCATCAGGTACAGTAGTTTTACATACATTTAGATGGTTTGGCCTTCAGTAGCTAGAACAATAAAGTTGAATAGTCTGTCCATTTTCATGTTTTTAGTTAATGTTGAAACAATGGACAGTATGTTTTAAACAATTATGTTTACAAGAACTTGGTATTAAGAATTAAAACATCGAAATGTTGGGAATAATGAACACAAAAAAAGAGTAGATGTCTTTGGTACTGGAGACTGTCGTTTCTTGAAGTTCCACAGCAAGGGAAAAAGTCCTGTTTGGATTTTTTTATTATTTGAAGTCATTCTACCTAGCTAAAGGGAACATAGCATTTATAAAACTATTCAATAGCATTATTAGCTAGAGAAATTTATGAGGGATTTAAGTGAGCTTTTGTTGTGCTGAGGGTTTTGGATCATTTGAAACATTCCTGCAAAAACAGGATAACAGAGTTCTTACAATAAGGTAATCTTTCTAGTTGTAACTAAATAGTTTCAGTTGCAGAAGAGTTTTTGCGTTCCCTGAATTCCTGTTTTTGTGCATTTCTTTACAGTATACTGTAAAACCTTAGATCAGTGAGAATGCACCATGGCAATGGTCCTCAGAATGCCCAGCGGCAGCTCCAGAGATCCAGGTCCTTCACAGGCAGCGAGGGAGAAGAACAACAGGCAAATTTACCCCAGTCCCCCGCAGCCTCTTTTGCGCCTTCTGCAAGCCCCTCTGCGCCGCAGTCCCCCAGTTACCAAATCCAGCAGTTTATCATGAGCCGGAGCCCGGTGGCCGGGCAGAATGTGAACATCACCCTGCAGAACGTGGGCCCGGTGGCCTCGGGCAACCAGCAGATAACGCTCACCCCGCTGCCGCTTCCCAACCCGACGTCTCCGAGCTTTCAGTTCAGCCCCCAGCAGAGGCGCTTTGAGCATGGATCCCCCTCGTACATCCAAGTCACCTCTCCGCTGCCTCAACAAGTGCAGTCCCAGAGCCCCACCCAGCCTAACCCGGTGCCGGTGCAGACGCTGCCCAGCGTCCGGGCAGGCACTCCCGGCCCCGGCCTGGGCATGTGCAGCCAGAGCCCGACCAGAGGGTTTGTGGATGCGAGCGTGCTCGTGAGGCAGATCAGCCTGAGTCCTTCCAACGGCGGACACTTTGTGTACCAGGAAGGACCGGGAATTGCACAAATTGCTCAAGGAGCTGCTGCACAAGTGCAGCTTCCATCGTCTGGGACGCCTGGCACGGTGAGGGAGCGCAGGCTTTCGCAGCCTCACTCGCAGTCTGGGGGCACCATCCACCACCTCGGGCCTCAGAGCCCCGTGGCCAGCGGGGCAAATATGCAATCTTTGACTAGCCCGGGCCACATCACAACGACCAGCTTGCCACCCCAAATCAGCAATATTATCCAGGGGCAACTTATGCAACAGCAGCAGCAAGTGCTTCAAGGGCAGCAGCTGAGTAGACCCATTGGATTTGACAGGACTTCTGGTGGATTGATAGCAGGAGTTGGAGGACCGAGTGCATTTGGAATGACATCACCTCCTCCTCCCACAAGTCCTTCACGGGCCACTGTGCCACAGGGGCTGTCGAGTCTTCCTCTCACTCCTACAGCTAACACAGCAGTGAAAAAACAACCCAAAAAGTTGGAGGAGATTCCCCCTGCCAACCAAGAAACTGCTCAGATGAGAAAACTGTGTTTGGATCATCACCACAAGCAGATGGAAATTCTTAAGGAAACTTTTAAGGAATGTTTGATTGAACTGTTTTTCCTGCAACATCTTCAAGGGAATATGATGGACTTTTTAGCTTTTAAGAAGAAACATTGTGTTCCTCTGCAAGCATACCTGAGGCAAAATGATTTGGATCTGGAGGAGGAAGAAGAGGAAGAACAATCTGAGGTCATCAATGATGAGGTAAGAAACTTTTTTTGGAATAAAATCATAGATGAAGTTGTAGCAGTGGGCTTGTGGAGTATTAAAAAGTGTGACAGTACATGAGAAATCATTTTTACTTGATGAAGTGTGGCAGTTTTTCATAAAATAGTTGGCCTGAGAGAATGAAGTTCTGCTGGGTAGTGTGATTTGATGGGTCAGTTTGAGTGTGCTGTTAGACTTAGGGATTTAAAATAAAAGAATCGAGAGGTGAAAGGAGCTTTCACTGTCCTAGTTAGTTGCACACAAATAAAGATGGTCTTAGTGTGAAAATGGTTTTAAGCTCTCAGAATGGTTATGACTAGGAATCATAGTTTGAATTTCACTTAACTAGACTTGGACAAATAAAAAAAAAATTAGCAGAAGCATTACAAGAGATTAGCTTGACTCATTTGATTTCTAACCATAGATTTTACTGAAGTTCGGTGTTGCTGCAGCCAACAAAAAATGTGGATTAATCTAATTAGTGAGAGAGAACACATGTAAGGGTCCACAGTCATGCTTTAGGTTATTTAGGCTGCCCTGGAGCTCTGTGTGTGAGTTGCTGTCTAAAGGATTAACAACCAGCACTTGCAGACTGGACATTGACAAGTTCACTTTGTTACTTATGCAAAGGTTTAAATTACTAACTAACTTGAATTCACTGCTTGTTAATGGCAAAGAACTTGAAAGAAGCTTGCCACAAACAGGTGCTGTGCAGCTTTTCCTGCACGTTTTGCACCATCCGTGGGTACTGGAGCACTGGTCTGGTGCAGAGCCTGCCCACAAGCCAACATGGCAAGTGGTTGCAGCAGGGTAGGTAGAACTTAAGCCCCTGCACCACTTGGCACTCATAAATATCTTCTAAAATTTGTGAAAGTATCTATGGGTATGTAGTTGCCAGTTTGTAGAAGAACCTCATGTTGCTTTGAATACCTTTTGGAAATGAGTGGCTTCAGTGAAATTTGATGACTCTTAGGTATGAATCATTAGCAATCATACCTTCAGTTGGAATTTGTGGGCAATTTTAACAGAATAATGGCTGCGGTTTAATTTATTCATTGCTTTTTTGTCTGAACTTCTTAATTAGGAAAAATTTATTTCTGCTTGTGACAGTTATTGACAATTTTGAAGGAATAATTTCTTTATATAGTGACATAACAGCTAGCCTGTTACTGTAATTTATTCACAATGGATATTCAGTATTTTTGTTTCACCTGGTTTGTGTTTTGTCAAATTGTTTAGGTGTTCTTGTTGGGTTGCGTGTTTGTCAGCTGAAATAACCAGGTATTTTTAACTACCATCTGCACACTTTGAGGGATCTTTAGTGGGTGTAAATTGTACAGGTTCGTTGAAGTCAGTGGTGCTGCTACACTGCTACACTTAAATGATTTGAGGCTCTACCCCTCGGTGTTTCGGGTTGAGAATTTGCTGTACTTCGCTGCCTTCCCGTGGTGGATCCTCTTTTGTTTGTGGAAGCTGCTTGTCCCTGTAACTGCTGGAGAGTTTTGCAAAGTGCAACGGCAAAAGTCTTAATGTGTTTTCAAGTGATGAATCCTTCTGAAAGATTAAGACATCTTTTGAGTATGTTCGTTCTTTGTATTTTTTTGTCGTCTTCTGTTTTATTTCCCCCTCCCCCTCTTTATCACTTTCTGCTAAAGCAACGCGCTTCATCTCTTGCCTGGAAGGTTGATCTCTTTGGGAATTCAAGGGGAGAGTGAATGGTGGCTGTGCTCATTGCTTAAGTAAATGTTGAAGCTTTCTTACGTTCAAACTGTCTGTCATGCTAATTTGTTGTTCGTTAGCAGCAGCAATCATTAAATTTGAAACACACTTTTATGTTAAGATTTAAGAAAACATTTCCAGTGACAAGAAGTCACAATAAACAGTCAAGGCTGTGCTCTGTTCTGCTATAAAAAGTAAGACAGAACTCTAAAAATGGGCTGTGCTCGAAACAAGCTGCACTGATGGTGGTTTAGTTATTATCCCCTCTTCAGTGAGGTGCCATCAGTACCAAAGGAGTGTGTTGAACAGTTTAAAAAAAGAAAAACTTTTAAAAAGAAAATGATTCTCCCTTCTTTTTTTTTCCCAAAATATTTCTCTCAGGTAAAGGTTGTGACAGGAAAGGATGGGCAGACTGGTACTCCTGTCGCTATAGCAACCCAGCTTCCTCCAAATGTTTCTGCTGCTTTTTCATCCCAGCAGCAACCATTTCAGGTACTTTTCAATGGTTCTAAAATGTAGTTTCATCCCAGATTTTTTTTCTTCATTCAGATTTGATATTTCTTAGATGAATTAGAATTTTCCCAAGAGCCCATCCCTTATCATCTAAACAAAACCAAAAACCCTTTGCAGTCTTCAAATGCATCAGCGTAACTGAAGCCTTGAGGAAGTTAAAGCTTTGTCTCCAGGTTGCTGGCTTATTGCATTAACTTTCAGCTTGAATGTTTTCACTTTGGTTTGTTTGTCTTTTGTATCCCTAATGCATTTGGTTCATTTGTGCATTCTGCGTAGTGATAATATAGATTCTTTGTCTGTGGCATTGTAATTGTGGATTTCTTCTAAAATTCTTTTCTTTTTTTTTTCCCCTTATGTATTAAAGGTTTTGAGTGTGGCTACAGAAGGTTTTGGATTTGCCTTCCCTGAAATGTGTTAAACAACAATACTAATCCTCTGACACAATTTGTTTTAAATAATTAACTGCTTTCCATTAGCTCTGCCGTAGATGTTGGGAAGAAGAAACAGAAGTGCTTAATTTTATTATAAAAGTCCTTTTTAACAATTTTTTTCTCTTTTCATGAGGAGTGCTGAAGAAAGCCAAGAAATAGATGTGATAATCAGTTAAAATTTTTGTGTATCAGTGATGATGCAACTTTTCAGTTCCGTGTGGTTTTATGCAGCTGCCTTCAACTCTGACATCACCGCATACATACCCTGAGAAGTAATATACCCTACTTCCATCCGCATCTAAAATATTTACCTTTTAGCTCAATGATATGCTTAGCAGGTGTTACAGGGTGAATGACTCTGCTGTACCACAGCAGCTGTACAGTCTGTGCTACCTTCATCGAGGCTTTGGAAATGGGGAGTTAAATGAAATACAAGCTGGGCTGTGTTCCTGCGTGTAACAAATGGGATGTTCCCTGTGATACTGTGCAAAGGAGTTGTGTAGCGAAGGCCATTGCACTGAGGGCTCTTCCTTATGGCCACTACTGACATTTCTTGGAAGTCTCCTTAGGTAGTCAGGCTTCATTTAAGCTGTTTAAAATACCTAATATTATATCAGGTTACTTATTGTAGTGATTAGGGTTATCACCAAGCTGTAGCTGCCGCAGTGATGATACTTTTGAAGGTATTGTACCATTTCAGACCAGTTTCAGAGAAACTGGTTCATGCTAAAAATGTACAAAACTCTCTGTGTCACACTGACCTTTTCGCACAAACTGCTAACAGGAAGTGGCATTTCTTTCCATCAGTCTTGCTTTGTGCAACTGTTTATGGAGAAATTATGTGTCCCAATCAGCATCACCATTGAAATCCCAGTGCATAAGTGCAGCACTCAGAGTGATTATTGTGTGCGTGCTGCATAATCATGACCTCGGGAGAGCTACATTATTTTAATTAAAGTTGGGACAGTTTTAGTCTAATATTAGTGGTATGTGACTGCAATTTATAAATACATAACATGTCTGCTCTCTGAAGAGTCTGGCCTAAATTACACAGTGATAATGCAGACAGCTGGGAGGCATATTCTTAAGAAAATGTCAGTCAGAAATCCTAAAGTAGACATACAGCCTGAAACTGCGAGTATGCAGTCATCCAGGGGGAGAGTGCAGGTGAAATAAGTGGCATTTAATGTGGAGTTTGAAGAATGTACTTTCTTAAACTGATGTCCCAGAAGCATCTGATGCAAATGGGACATAAGCTGAATTTAGTCAATTCAGGAGCATTTACAAAATCAGTTCTTGGGGTTTATTTTGAAAATTCTGTAAATGCCCAGATTTGTGATGCTCTGCCAGATGCTGGCTGTTGGACCTGAGATATGCTGCATGTCTGCCTCGTGAGAAGACAAATATTTGAAAATTTAATCCCTCTTGAGTGTGAAATGGCAGTGAACTGTGAATATGAGTCAGAGATTCTTAAAACCAAAATTTACAACTTAAGGCTATAGCTGTATGGCTGAAGTGGCCACAAATGCCCTCAGAGCAGCAAAGAGATTAAGTGTTATTAATTCATAGCTATCGATTGAGTCTGAATGGCATGAGATATATTCAGCTCAAAAAGGAGTATTTGAAACCCAGTCATTGTAATTCTTTTTAGCTGTATTAATGTTAATGATGTTAGCTGCAGTGAAGCACTGAAGATGCAGGATGTCACTGCTGTGATTTATTTCAATACAGACTGGTGTTTACCTGCATGGATTTAATTTACATTGGTAAAATTTCAGTTAAAATCAGAGAAGAAAATACCTGTGAATAAAGTAAAAGATTCTTATGGGAAATTATTGTCTTTGTATGTTGTCATAAAAAGTTTTCACATTTGAAAACCCTTACTGTACCTTAACATGTTTAAGGCTCTCACCATCAGAAAATTACACTTTCAGAACTAGAGTGCTAAATTAATTAATTTCCTAGGATGCAGAGACTGCCATACATAAAGTCTGTGTTTGTATTTTCTGATGGAATGTCTTTAGATGTTTTTTGGGATAGTCCTTATTTTTCTCATATTAAGTTTCATAGTAGAATATTTGGTACAACATGGCCAAATATTGAGGAGAATTTAAAAATGACTTGGAAACTCACTGAAAGGAATTGGACTTGCACAGACACTGATGGGCATTAGTAAGTACTTGCCAGTATGCTGAGGCTCAAAGAGCATGAAAATTGTCATATAGACAAATTTGTTTGCTTCAGTAATCCTCTACATGAGCCTGTCACCTGTGTTTGATGCTGAAAGGATTCTCTGGGATATGTTCTTGCCATCGTTGCCAATATTAAATGTAGTGATTTAAAAATAAAGTTTGAATGCGCTGTGTAATCTTACTGAAGCTAAATTCCAACTTGCTGAATCTGAGCCCAGTGATTCCTTTTGCATCTCAATATCAATAGTGCTCTTCCAGGCTTGTTAAATCATAGTTTGTGTGCTGTTTATCCTCAGACAAAATGGATAGTAATTTCTGGTGAGCTCTGATGTCACCTTACCCTTACGGCAATATTGTTTCTCCTCACTGAGTTTATTCATGAGACTCATTTTGCCAGCTGTGCAAACAGGTACAAGTCCAGCATCTGGAAACCTGAAACTGGAACTTGTGTAACTTGGCTGAGGTTATTTATTCCATCTTCCCAGCTTTTTCCTGGAATATTTCAACAGTAACTCTGACAAAGCTCTATCCTGAAAGTGAGAGTGGTGGAGACTCAATAAGTTTAAACTGTTTTCAGGATAAGGATGAATATGTGTGTTACAGATGTTTCACACAGATATACTACACTGATGAAAATTTCCATTAATTAAAAAAATAAGTAACAAAAAATACTGGGCAAGTTTATTTTTTACATACACCATTTTCCTGAGTTTGGTATCACTTAACAAAATATAGGTGTGCATTGTATATAACCAGCTTCATCACTGTAAAATTTAAACTCAACGAAGAGTATCTGTGCATTGTGGACTACTAAAACTTCATAGCAGATATTGAATGGGTCTTGTTTCCTTTCTTGTACAGCTATTCTGAAGGACTCGTTCTGTGCTGGCCTCCTTAGATCCATTTGTAAATTCTCTCCTGGTGTTAGACCATCTGCAGATTGAACTTCTGTGATTTGTTTTCTTTTCCCTGTAGCAAACGCATACAGGGACTCCAGGGACGGGGACTGTGAGCGCCATAGAGATCGAAGCTTTTAAGAGACAGCAGCAGGCCCTTGCACCAGCAGGTATGTTCCATAGGCACAATTCCACTTCAGTTCTCTTTTCTCTCCAAACAGTGATTGGAGCCCACTGTTCTCTAACTCTTGAAATACATTTTTGCCTCACCTTGGGAATCACCAGATCCTTAGGACCATCTACTGTGACTGGTGCTGTGGGAAGAGTGCACTCCACTCCCAGTAGATAGGCCTGGATTTGGCAGGCATGGAGACGTTGTTAGGTTGATTGTTCTGGCTGAGAAGATTGGAGATGGCCAACTTGAAGTCAGAGGGACTCTGCCCCTGGAGCATGTTCTTCATAAATGCTACACATGTACAGTAGTTGTAGCTTTCGGAGCTGATGTTGGAATCATGTGTAGTAGTTTTCTTTGTAAAATTGAACCCATTCCATTATACCATGCCATAAATGGAATTTGAATATCACAGATTCGTCTAAGAGACCACGAATTGAAGTGGGCCGTCATGGGATGGTTTTTCAGCACCCGGGTGTGGCTTCAGGAGTTCCTCTTCAACAGCTAATGCCAACAGCACAAGGTACTGTGTCACCACATGCCAGTTGCACATTAATTTAACAAGGAGATGTTGGTGATGGGACTAGAAACTTGGGCTATCGGCCTGCCAAGATCCTAGTCCCACCACACACTTCTCCATGTAAATTAATACTTGGTATGCAATGCCTGGTTTGTTTAAGGAGCTGAGTGACGGGCTCCAAAGGTGCATGTGGGCATGGAAATACGTCACAGGTGCTGATGCAAAATGGCCAATCTGAGAATTCTGGAACTGAGCCAATGATTTATGAGAAGAAAACCACCTAATTGGAACATCATGACAAATTTTTATTCATTAGTCATGTCAAGCTTTAGAATACGTGTTAGAGTGAATGTGTTAAGAACTAAGTAGTATTTAGACTTGATGCTTTTTTTTAGGTTAAATTCCATTAGCTCACCAGTCCTTTTTTTTTTGAGTATACAAAATTTAGAAGACCTGTAATGACATGCTCTTTTATAGTTGCTGTGCTCCAAATTTTAGTTACAGTCCTGTGCATGAAGTACTTTGTTTTTTATTGTAATGGTGATTTATTTTGTGATTGTGATGTGGTATTTTCAAGTGATGGTGTCTTGTGGCAAAGTAAGTAACAAAACCACTCTATTCGCAGTTGATTTCCTCCTTAAATCAACAGAGAGCACTGGACATTTTAATCTCATCTGTGCCGTGTCTCCTCTTGCCCTGCAGGTGGAATGCCTCCCACTCCCCAGACGGTGCAGCTGACGGGGCAGAAGCAGAGCCAGCAGCAGTACGACCCCTCCAAGGGCCCTCCGGTGCAGAACGCGGCCAGCCTGCACACGCCGCCGCCGCAGCTGCCGGCGCGGCTGCAGCCCGCCAGCGTCCCCATGGCCTCGCTCCCGGCCGCCCTGCAGCTCCCGCAGCAGCAGCCGCAGCTCGTGGAGCCTCCAGCCCAGCCGCAGATCCAGGTGAAGATCCAGCCCCAAAGTGTGCCCCTGACGGCCGCTCCGCTTCCAGCACCGCTCCAGCAGCAGGTGCCACCAGCAATCCACGTGCAAGGACAGACGCCCAACCAAGTGTCGCAGCCTCAAGCTACGATACAGCAACAGGTATGGGAGTGTTAGTGGGGTGGAAATGCGTTTGTTTCCGTGGCCAGTAAAATCTGAGAATGCCGTCTTCATTTTTTAATTCCACTGGATGCTTAAATCCTGTCCTTGTAAAGATTTAGGTGTACGTTTGTTATTAAATGAAAGTCTCCATGATGTTCTGCTGTAGTGTAGACTAAATACTGAATCCTCAACTCATCAGTAACCCGTGTGTTTCTTGGGCAGACTGTGACTCTGACACGACCATCTGCAGATCCTGCTCAGAGTTCTCAGCGTCTTGCAGCAAATCCACTGCCACCTACCTCATCCATCGCTCCAGCAGTGATCCCAGGCACAACACCGCCTTCTCCATACCCAGTGCAAACAAACAGGACCTCTCCAGCAACCAACAAGTCCCTGTCTCCTATTGCATCCAAGCCTCCTGGCTTAGCAGTAGCAGCAGCAGCACCTAAAACACAAAGTCCCGCTCAGAATGCAGCAGTGTTGCCACAGGAAAACTCTCAAGACAAGCTGGCTGAGCAAGTAAAGCTGGTAAGATATTTTCTGCATCATGCTTTTACACATTTTCTTTTCCTGTCAATTAATTTAATAAACTGGGAGCAATTACTTTTTTTCTATGATTCTGCAACTTCAAGTGTATTCTACAGCTTCATTGTAATTCTCTGTACTTCTTTTCAAGGAAAATCAAATCCATCAGCGGATAGCAGAACTGAGAAAGGAGGGTTTATGGTCCCCCAGGCGACTGCCTAAACTCCAAGAGGCTCCAAGACCAAAATCCCACTGGGATTATTTGCTGGAAGAAATGCAATGGATGGCAACTGATTTTGCCCAGGAGAGAAAGTGGAAGATGGCAACTGCTAAGAAGGTACTTGAAAAATATTTTTTAGCTCAGAACAATCAATGTCACTCAGTTTGGTAGCAAAGCTATTGAGATACCTTTTGCTACAGATAGAAGTGATGGAAACATGAGGCACTAACTTTTACCTTTAAGATGTCATGTTGTCAGTTTTGGATATGGCATCTGAGGCAGACTGGATTATTGTACAGATTGTGGATGCAAGTAACAGTTTATGGATTTCATTCCTCTGGAAATCAAATAGCTTGTTTAGGGACCCACTTGATATGCTGACTGGGTTATATTTAAATAAAAGATAGAGTTATCATGCCTGTCTCACAAATCAGTTATTTCCTCTCAATGTAGTGTAAATATAGAATTCTGTAAATAACTTCCATTGGGTGTGGTTATCTGTCTAGTTCTTTTTTCCTAATCTCAGAGAAAAATAAGAGTAAAGACAGCAGTGAGAACATGGTAGAGAACTGTTTCCATAGGGAAAGAGAGCAGCACAGCAGGAATATGGTAGTGGAATTAAAATTCGTATGGTATGAGATGAAATATATAAAATCTGTTAATTTACGATGAGCAAGGGTTTTCTATGGGTACCAGCAATGTTGCATCTTTTTTTGATACGTTTATGACCAGTTTATGAAACTGGTCATAAATGTATCAAATTTTATGAAACTAATGAAGGTCATTAGTTTAAATTGCCATGTATTTTATTTTATGAAACTAATGAAAGTCATTAGTTTAAATTGCCATGTTGTTTTCTACTGTATATTCTGAAATGATGGAAACTCAGCAGAAAAGTATTTAAATAAGTGTATTGTTGTGTACAGTAAACATCTGCGTTTTGAATATAATTTAAATCTGGATTTCCATTTGTGGCCAATGGTAGGTTTTTAAGAATAGGAGAAACAGGAAGGGCAAATGTGAAATGATCCTTCCCCTGGCACTATGCTTCAAACTTCTGGAAGTCAATGTTTTAGGGACCTCCTGAGCTAAAGGTTGCAATCAAGTCAGTCTTAACAGCCATTGACTGATCTTTCACTCATGTATGTACACTCTTTTTGAACTCATTTTAGCTTTGGTCTCTGACATTTTGTGGTGTGATTTCTGTGACTTCATATGTGCTGTCTGAAAAAAAGTTTTCTTTTGTGTGTTTGCTGCTAATCTCAGTGGAATTTTTTCTAATTTTTGTATTCAGAGAGTGAATTAAGAGTTTCCTACTTGATTGCTTAGTTATAGTTGTATTTTTTTTCTTTGAGTTTCATGTCTGTTGCTTTACTGGCATGGTAAGAATTAGAAATATTGGAGGTAAGTGCTATGTGTGTAAAGCTATGGTCAACATCTGGCTGCTGATAACCACTATAATGCTAAGAAATGCAGTGATACTTATTTTGAGGTAACCTAATCCAGTATTTCATGGTATTTTAGATGGTAAGAACTGTGGCTCGTTATCATGAAGAAAAGAAACTTAATGAAGAGCGAGCTAAAAGGGAAGAACAGAACAAACTGAGGAGGATTGCAGCATCCATTGCTAGAGAAATAGAGTATTTCTGGTCTAACATTGAGCAGGTGAAGTACCCACTCAGTAAGACTTGTGCAGTTTGTGCTGGCTTTTTCATCTTCAGTAGTTTATTTGTAAAATAAAAGTACTTTATTAGACTTGCTCTACATTTCAGGTTGTTGAAATTAAACTGCAAATTGAATTTCAAGAGAAAAGGAAAAAAGCTTTGAATTTAAAGAGATTTTCAAGGAAAGGTAATTGTATTCCATTTAATAAGAAATACAATCTGACTTCTGATGTTATTGTTTTATATAATTTCACTCAGTGCAGGTTAATCTCGTTGGCAATAAAATTGTGAGTTGCTAATAATAGATTGTGAATAGATCTGAATGATGAGTTATGGGGTTTTTATGGTTTTGTGCTAGATCTTGTTAATAATTCTTGTGTTTTGCTTTGAATGCGTTTAAAAGTTCATGTAAGAAATGTAAAATTGCTAAGTGATGAATGCATACATCAAGTGTAATAATTTTCCAGGTAAGGATACAAAGGAAGACCTTTATTTGGAAAAAGAAAGTGAAATGGTAAGTCTTTCTGTTTTTTGAAACACCCATCAGATTAGTTTAAAAGTGACTACATATGTGAAAAAGTTTTGGTAAAGGTGAATTTTTTTTTAAATACCTGGTGATGATAAGTAGATTTCACTGTAGTTACTGACAACTGCATATTCAGTCACAAGCACAAGTATAATTTTTTTTTTCTGGTTGGGAAGTGGATTATGGTCGATACATGGCTTTAGTGGCTGTGAATCATTCATTCTGAGTTTGAAGACCAAAAAGCTGTACAAATTAATTGCCAGACCTGGGCAGGAGTCTCATCTGCAGTAGCCAGGGGTGACATGAAACGTGTTTTCAGGTGTTCAGCAGAGATTTATCTGCTGAGAGATGAAGGTGTGTGTTACAGAATGGATCAAACTGAATGAAACTTGGATATCTTTTTCCCTGGATGAAATGTGTGCTAGGAATCCTTGGCTGTGTTTGTGCAATTGGAAAAAAACGGACAAGGGATAGTTCTGAGGCCCTGAGCCATCTGTCATGGCACAGCTGATGCCCATGTGCTGAAATACTCCCCCTCCACCAAGCAGAATGCCTGTATCTGAATTTCCTGCTAGGAACAAGCCTTAACATGTGTTACCAGCCAAACTGTGGCCCAGCACTGGCTGTGAGAGTTAACTGGCACAGGCTAAACAATTCTACAGAGTGCACTGGACAGCTGAGACAATTGTAGGCTTGTGCCATATCCCTGTTTTACTGACTAGTGAAAAAATGTAGTCCTTGAGCCAACCTAGGTAGAGGTTTTGTGCCACAGCTGGACCTGGATGATTTGAGCCATGAGCACTGGAAGTGGCTGACTGCAGACTCCCATGAATTCAGAAGCCGAGTTTCTGTTTTTGCATGACCAGGGATGTGCCAATAGGTGTTAACTGTCTATCAGCAAATGTTTTTGGGATGCAAGGCATGTTTTGTTGTCTTTAAAAAAACAACCAAAGCTCCCTGCTTATCTTTGTTTTCTGTGATTTTAAATATTATAATTATTTAATGCTAGGGGGGTTCATCATCTGGAAGGAAAAGAAAGGCAAGCACATCTTTGACTGATGAGGAAGGTAAGTCCCTTCTCAAAATTTTGCATCCATAGCATAGTAAATAACTTGAATATTAAACCCACAGGTTTTCAGTCTGTTACTTCATGGGGGCAGTGCTTTTCACGAACCAAATACCAACCTTCATCTATTTCTTAGAGAGATTAGATAGTCAATTTACTAATTGTCCCTAAAATAGCTTCAGTGAAAATTTGAAAACAGCATTTTCCTTGAAATTATACAGCCATCATTGTTGGTGGATTTTAATTCTTTCTGTCCTTATTCCTTCCTTTATCAAGCCTTACTAATGGTCTTGAAGTTCTTTTGAGGATTTTAGACTGAAATACCCATCTGTTTTGGGTCCTTTCTTGTGATAACAACTCCTGAGAAAGGAACTCACCTGTTTAGAGCTACAAAACAACATGTGGTGAACATTGTCAATCAACACTTAACTGCCTTCTGTCCTGAGGCAGAAGTGCTTCTCTCCCTATCATTTGTCTTTTAAGTACTACATATAGTTGCTTTCAGATTATCTTATTTTCCATATGTGTTTAATTCTTTTAAAGTCTGGCAGACTTAAAATATTCTGTTCTACTTCACTTCAGGGGTATATGATTACAAGCCTCCTGAATTATTATGTTACTTGAATTCCAAGATTTGCATTTGTTTTTCTTGTAGTTGAAGATGAAGAAGAAACAATCGAAGAACAAGAAGCTAAAGAAGGAAACATAAACCATCAAACTGAATTGTCTAATCTAGCCAAAGAAGGTAGGCATGTGGCTTGATTAGTCTCTGGGCTGAAAATAACAGCTGGAAACACAAAGGAGTTGTTGTATTTGTAAAGAGGATTGGAGGTGGGAAATTGAGTGTATTCAGATGTTCAGTCCTGTGTAGTCTGTATTTAGTTTTTTCTGTTTGGAAAGGTGCAGCAGTTTATGGGATGATGATGGACATCTGTACTTTATGAAGCAGTCCTAGTTACCACACAAGGTGGCTTGAGAAAAAGTAGTTCTCTAGTGAAGCACTGCATTAAAACCTTACACCAAGACTCTCAACCCGAGTTCTAGGAGTGCATGATAAACACTTGAAACCAGGGTTGTATCAGATTGAACAGGGACATTTTATCATCAGCTTTCTTGAGTATCTCAGGAGGGTTTTGTGACTGACTTGATAGGTCTGAAGGGGCCCTTAAGTGCTGATCTTGAAGGGAGAGTATAAATATTTGAAGATAAGGGGCTTTTAGGGACAGTGCTCTGGCTAGCAGCTCTCTCTCATTAGCAAGGTAATTGCTGTGCTGAGCTTGATGTGTGCAAAGTACCCCATAGAGCTGTGTCACTTACCGTGGTAAAAGCAGATTTTTGGAGGCAGGCTGCCCATTAGGCTGAGCCTGCCTGGCAATTAACATGCAGTTTCCAAATCTGTTTGTTTGGTCTGTTTGGCAGCTTAGTGGCTGCAGTGAACTGGCCAGTTGGAGGGATTATAGCCCTTGGCCAGTCAGCAAGTTCCTAATGAGAATGTTTGCTGATTGATTGGCCACTGCCAGCATGTACATTCCTACTTTAACAGCTCGGACAAGGAATCCTGGAGTCACTGGTTAGAGGGGCTGAAGTACGGCTCAGTTCTGAAACTTTTGAAGTCTTGCATTGTCTTCCAACCACTCAGCTGGATTTGATGCCCATTCCTTCCCAACTGGGGGTTTACTGAGGGTTGTAGGGTGTGTTTGTAATACAGTAAAAAGGAAGGTATGAGAGCAAACTGATTGTTGTAATGCCAAATGTTCTCTGTAATCAAGGTTATTTAATAAGTACTATCATCATTCACCTAAGAATTACCTCTGAAGTTAACTTCTGATTAGAGAACTGGCTTTATGCAATTGTGAAGAATGTAATGAGACTAAAATTAATAGTATCTATTGTTTCAAGGTTTGGTATTTTTAAACTTACATCCTTTAATGACCTTCAGCTGAATTGCCTCTGGAAGATCTGGTAAAGATGTATGAAGGTGCCTTTGCAGAAAATTTTCACTGGCCCCAGCCGAAGCCTGACAGTGAAGAGGAGAGCAGTGAGGAAGGTAAATTACTCTTTGTTTAGAAGAAGTTGTGCTGATTTACAAGATGAAATAAGTTGTTTGGGTCTTCAGGACTCTGTGAAAAGACATTTTGTTCTAGGGGAAAACACATATTGAGTGAATCACATTTAAAATTTCTCAGTTTGTGAAAAGAGGGCAGTGTTTGCCTGTCTTAAAGTGAAGATGTGTGAGATTTTCAAGCACAATACTGAGCATTAGAAGAGCCTCTCTACACTGAATTAAACAGCACACTTCATAGGTAGCTATAATTACAGCTCTGTTCTGTACTAACATGGTGATAGCTCTACATACTTGAAGACAGGTTTTAAGTAGTATGATAGGACCTCCCTAGAAGCTGTGAAAAGCTAATGGTCATGTTAGCCTAGCTAAGTACGAATGTCCAGAACATGTGCATGAACCTCAGCTTAGGCTCTTTGCATTTTACCTGAACTAGCCTGAAAATCACAGAATTTCTTTTAAAAGTTAACTGCCTCCTTTAGACCCGTGTGTGAATCCTGCTTATCTCAATTCCTTTGTGTAACTGCTAGTGAAGTTTATTTTAAAGGCCGCTATAATTTCTCTCTCTCTCCTAGAAATGGAAGACCATATGTCTGATAGGGAAAGTCCCCAGAAAGAAGTTGTCCTCATAGACTCCCTTCTCAGCATTGACCAGTACAAGGGCATGGACAGATCGAGTCCTCCCAAGAAGCACATGCGAGACATAGCGGAAGTTGCTGCTGCAGCAGAGATGTTGTTACCTAAAGGGAGCTCCAGGATAACAACAGCAGTAAGAATCCTTATTTTCTGCTACTCTGTGGGCTGATGCTTACATAAAAAATGCTTTTTTCTTCATTATTTTGTAGCTTTTAGCAAGAAATTGCTTTTTTTTTCAAGTTACCTATAGAATGTTTATGCTTTATACCATGTTCTGTGAATTTAACTCAGGAGAAAAATATCAAATTATTTAATTACAGGTAAAATACAACACTCCATCACTGTTGTATGGGTCTCTCAGAGAATATCAGAAGATTGGGCTGGATTGGCTGGCAAAGCTATACAGAAAGAATCTCAATGGCATCCTGGCAGATGAGGCCGGTCTTGGAAAAACAGTGCAAATTATTGCCTTTTTTGCCCATTTGGCTTGTAATGAGGGTGAGTTTATTTGGCTAAAAGTTTTAGACAGGTACTGGGCCAGCATTATCTTTGTGAATTGTAGCCTAGGGTCACTTTTTTTTCCCTACTGAACCATGTCAGACTTTAGTTAATGATAGGAGTAAGATTATGTCAGAATAACTTTCTGATACTTTGAGACATAGGGATGCCATCTAGTCAAATATAGTGTCTGATCAATCTGTTACCCTCTAAAGATTCTTCTAAATACTTGTAAATTCTTACTAGAATAGAAAAGCCTTACAAATTGTTTAATGACCAGGAGCAGATTAGTTATTAGAATACCTCTTGTTGTTATTTGATCTCATTTTTAATGATTAATTTAGTGCAATGCACTTAAAAAATCAAGGGAGAACATAAGGCACATGCATTGTAAGGAGTCTCTTTCCAGGGTTAACTGCTGTGTTTCCCCTTCTGTAGGGAACTGGGGCCCTCACCTTGTTGTTGTCCGGAGCTGTAACATACTGAAATGGGAGCTGGAATTGAAACGCTGGTGCCCGGGGTTGAAAATTCTTCTCTACTTTGGGAGCCAAAGAGAACTTAGGGCAAAAAGACAGGTGCTGTATTTTGCAACTCTTACACTGTTGCCTAAGACCTTTAGCCTGTATGTATCTATATGTTCCTTCCATGGTGATGTGCTATGAGGAGTGTTAACACACTTCAAGTTGTTTTACAGAGAGATTCACACCTAATGGTCCTAGATTTTCAGAGGCATTTTTTGAACCCTTTGGCATTGAGCAATGCTTGCAATTCTTCACCTGCTTTCCGAACTGACAGTAATTCAAAGACAAGACTTTCTTTTAGAATGTTTTAGGTCGTAGCGTCTTTTTTAATGAAGAAGTAGCTGGTTGTAAGATATCTGAGAGGTCTGCCTTAACTTTTCTGTCTCATCCTTTCTTTCCTTTTCCATAGGAATGGACAGAACCCAACAGCTTCAATGTGTGTATCACTTCCTACAAGCAGCTGTTCAAAGGCCACACAGCATTTATGAAAATGCGATGGAAATACTTAATAGTAGATGAGATGCAACAAATAAAGAATATGACTGAGAAGCACTGGGAGGCACTTTTCAGCCTTCGCAGGTACAGAGCAGAGAATTGATTTCCTGCTGGCAGTGGGTTTTTCTCTTTTCATGTCACACAATTCTCTTCTTAACAGAAAACTGATTAAAAAAAACCTCTTTTGACTTGGCCCGCCCAAATTCCTGAGCCACATGCACCTATAGAGAGATACCTTTATTTGAAACATTCAGGATTCAGAGAAATGCTTGAGTTCTTTTTGTTTCCACTATCATAACACTGTAATTCTTCTTTGCTGTTATTCTGTGCTCCCAAACAGATCCCCTGATGTTCTGATACTCTGCAATGAAGAAGCTAGTTTGGTGATATATTCAAGATTGAAAAGATACTTTATCCTAGGTTTAATTTAATTATATCTACATAATTTTTCTGTGTATCTGACAAACGTAAAGGCATAGTAATCAGTCAAGTAAAAATCTTCTTTTGTTCACAGCCAGCATCGCTTGCTTCTGATAGACACTCCTTTGCATAACACATTGATGGAGCTGTGGACCATGGTACATTTTTTGATTCCGGGAATCTCCAGACCTTACCTGGATTTTCCAGTAAAAGCACCTAATGAGGAGAACCAGGATTATTGCCATAAACTGGTCATCAGGTTGCACAGAGTATGTTGTCATTTTTTCTCATGTGTCCTACTGCAGTAGTAATGCTGTTGAGGAGAGGGGGGATAAAAATACGTGGTTCAAATCAGAATTTGTGTCCTTTCTTAACACTTTGTTCAGGTTAGACAGAAAATTCTGCTGAAAGCAGGGGGTTCTGCTACCAGAAGAATGTGAAGATTTCTTTTAAAAATAATACAGGCCTCAGATTTTGAAGCATGACATGCAGAAATTAAAGAACAAATTAATGTCTATACAACTGTGTGCATAGCAGTATGATTATACATAGCATATGCAGTTTATCACATCAAATCTGTTATGTGTGAATAAGTTTAGCTTCCTCTTGTAAACTCTTTGAAGTGAGAATTCTTTTCCTCTCAATTCTGAAACATTTCAGATGATTCAACCATTTATTTTGCGGAGATCAAAGAGAGATGTTGAAAAGCAGCTCACAAAGAAATATGAACATGTGCTCAAGTGCCGTTTGTCTAGTCGACAAAAAGCCATGTATGAGGATGTCATATTACAACCAGGGTAAGGGCTTAAAACAGTAAATGTAAAATGCTGTCACCTTTAGTGCTTAAGCAAGTAAATAAATGATTGTCATGGTGGCAAAGTGTTTTAGTGTTTCTCTGAAATTTTCCATTATGACCTGTTGTCCTGTTTTTGCTAAGCCTTCTGTTTTAACCGTGGAGTCAAAGAATTTTCACACACTTTCATGTAAATAATGGCCAATGTTTCTTTAACCGTCTTTTCTGTTTTTCATTCCTTTTGTGATAAAAGAAAGTTTGATGAGCATCCTTTTTCTCCAGTGGGATTGAGGAGGAAGTGGCATGTCCTCCAGTCCCTTGTGGAGTTGAGAACTCTATAAAGTATGATAAATGTAAATAAACTCTCTCTTTTCCCTCCTTTCTGCTGAACCTAGCAGGTGTGAGAGTGTCCTTTATTCTGCTTTTACCAGCACATTGACCCATAAATAGAATGTGATTGCATTCTAGACTAGAATTACAGCAGGTGATGCTATGGCCTTGTGAAAAACACGCATTTACCTCTGGAACCTAAGAATCGAGTTAGGATGGTCGGGTCTGCTGCTGCATTGTTTTAACATTTGTCTCTAATGAGTAGTTCTTCATTTTTTTAAAACCCAGAGTTTCTCCTCACCACACCCCTGCCAGTGGTAATTGACAGGTGCAGGGGTGAAATAGAAACAAAGGAGGGAGAGGATAGGGAGCTGGATGGGCTGTACTTGATTGTAAGGCAGCACTGGGTCTTTAAGTTTCACTTTTACAAATTTACTTTTGGTACAGTGCTGCTTAAAATACTGCAGAAGACCTTGGTGAAATCTAAACTTGTTTCAAGACTTTTGCATAACATACTGCATTGCTCATTCTTACCTTGCTGATTTAGGGACATTTCCATAAAAGCTGCGCATAAATCAATGTCTTTCTGTATAATTTATTTGGTAGAACCCAGGAAGCCCTCAAAAGTGGACACTTCATCAGTGTCCTGCACGTCCTGATGCAGCTGCAGCGGATTTGTAACCACCCTGATCTGATAAACCCCCGGCTTTCAAGCTCCTCTTACGTATCAGAAACACTGGAATACAGAACAGCCTCTCTGGTGCTGCGAGCCCTGGAGAGGGATATTTGGAAGGTCAGTAGAAAAGTTAAGGTTTTTTTCCTCTCTTAGTGCCCTGGCAGAATTTCAGTACTTACTATTGTTTTCTTTTATGTCATAAGTCTACCTGAAGTTTATAAATAGAAGGAATTCAGTCTTCCATAACTGTGCCTACCAAGTGTGTTCTTGCTGCTTCTCTTTTTTTGTCATAGTGGTTTGAACTTTTCAAGTGGTTTGTAAACAGTAATTTTTCATGAACTACTTGGTCAAAGAGAAATTAGCTTTGCTTTCATCATGCTCAGGTTTGCAGGAATTTTCCAACACTGAAGTCACTCTGGGTAGTGCTGTGCTTATTTTTGGCATTCTGCAGTTTTCTTTTTGCTTTCAGCAGCTGAAGGAAAGCAAGATTTACTCTTTTTCACATAAGAGTAAACATTCTATTGCAGCGACTAAATTAGTACCCTTCTGTCAATCCATTTGAAGTACCATTATTTCTGTTTTTTTAAACAAGTGATCCCACTCCTTGAGATGATAAAAAAATAGAATTAAAAGAAGTATGAGTAATGAAGCAGCTGAAGTTTTTTGTTTGATTTTATTTCCATCCGTCATATTTCTCTACTCCTAAATTAGTTTGGCATTTAAGTTTGATAGTTAACCTTCAAAGAGTTCTATTTAATTCTCTGAAAATTGTGATATAAGAATTGTTAAATGTGCCTTGCTTTGATTTCCCTAAGTGGCTAATGATGTCAGTTCTTTTTCTTCTAATGCTTAAAATGGGACTGTAAGTTTAAGATTTATTTCCAAGCTTTCTAGACAGTTTTGGCTAATAATTAATAGTTTATTTCTTAAACTTACACAATTTATTTCAAGTTATATAGTAAATATGTAGAAATTTGATTCAACATTGAACATAAAGAGGATTTAACTGTTTGGGTCATCACATAAAACAAAATTTTCTGAAATCCCTAGGAATCAGACCTGTCTCTTTTTGATCTCATTGGAATGGAAGACAAAATGACTCATTATGAAGCACAAATGTTGCCAAAACAAAAGGTTACTAGAAAGTTGATTGAAGAAATCTACAGCTCCCCTCCACCACCGGCGAGGCCCAACCCAGTGAAGCTCAAACCAAGCAGGTGTGTGCACCTGCACTCCTTCTAACCTAGAATTACAGCAGCAAAACCTGGTTCTGTTGCAATCTTTACTGAGTTTTCTCTGCGTCTCTGCTATTGTAATTCACACAAAAGCTCAGGCTTACCTTTGCATTGAATTATTCTCTTGCTTTCTTGTTTACATCTGAGAATAAGGATTTTGTTTTTTGAGGCATGCAATTCCGTTTGAAGTTTGTTGATGGATTTCCCATAGTCCTTACTTCACCAGCAGATGAGCTTTGTTCTTGGATCTTGTTTATGGCAATTGAATGTTGTTTTGCAAAATTAGCATGAGGATAGTTCAAGACTTAGTTGGGCCTACAGTGTCAGCTGTGGTCTCACTGTTATGTAAGATACACATGAAGTTTTATAGCAGTAAATTTTATCGAAGTATTTCTCTCCTGGTGAAGTAGTGTTCTCAAAGTAATGTGGAACTGTTTTTTCTAATGCAAGAGAGCTGCCTGATGACCTGCAGCATATTGATGTCTCTCTGGAGATTATATGGGAGCCCTTTTTTTCAGATATCTTCAGATATCTTTTTCCAGATACTGATCTAGCCTCTGGAAGGTGTTTGCTGTAATTCTGAAGCATCCTGCATTAAACTGGGTGTATGGCAATGAAAGCTTTCTTTCTTGGATTTAGCAAAATCACTTTCTACAATGTTTACTCAGGAAGTTTGTGAAGTGCTCAGTCTTGCCAGCTTCAGCCATCTGCAAGAAAGAGATTAGCATCTGACATGATCAGTTTATATGTTCCTCGGGTGACAGAGTTTGTTTCTAAAGGCCAAACTATGATCTTCCTATAGCCTCTGACTTTCCCTGTTCTTGTCAGGTTGTTCCAGCCTGTTCAGTATGGTCAGAAGCCCGAGGGCAGGACTGTAGTTTTCCCAAGCACTCAAGTCCAGCGCACGGTGACCACGGCCACGGTGACTCAGCAGGGACAAGTGCGAGGCAGATCCCCCATAGCTACGGTGTCTTCAAATCAAGGTAAGGGGGTCAGTGCCACCTTGCTCACCTGCACCTCTGCATAGACAGATACAAGTTAGTCTGTTTAATAGAATTCCTTTTCCCTCTAGCTTAATGGCCTAGAATACTAATGGCTTAAAAATACCAACAGACTAATTGCCAGTAAAATTCTCCACTAGTTTCTACAGTATGATCTGCCAGTGTAATGCAAAACTAAGCTTTGTGTAACCTGTTAGCATATGGAGTAAATATGCCACAGTTGGTATTTAAACCCCGAAGATGTGTAATGTTCTGTCAAAGATAGGAATGTACAGTGCTTCTCTGTATTTATTTAGCCTTTAAACAATGCTTTCCAAGTAGATAATGTTGTAAAAATAGGATAGAGTAAGAGGTGTGGCTAGAAATCCCAGTCTGTAAGGACAAAGCCGTTCTTGTAGCCGTTTGATTATCCTGTTGGAAGGTTTCTTTTTAATGCAGGTTGTTTAAAAGAGCGGAGTTAAAACCTCTAACAGCTTGCACAAACAACCCTTATTGATTGCAGCTGCAGCAGCACAGTTTCAGACAACTCAGGCTTCCACCAGTGCTCCAAGACACCAGCCCGCAGTGACCTTCACCACAGCAACTAGCGCAGCCAACCCTGTGAAACCGCGGGGCCAGACCTCTGCGCCGGCCCCGCAGCCGGGCCAGCCCCAGCCACAGCCACAGCCACAGCCCCCCCCGCACACCATCCAACAGAGTGTGCTGCCTCAGAGGCTCGTACTGACCTCTCAGGCCCAGGCACGGTTGCCTAGTAAGTGGCCTCCCCTTTCAAGGTTTCTCCCACCTTTGTACTACAATGAGGTTAAGTTACTAGGCACCCTAAAATGTGTACAGAATCGTTGTTTTTTTTTCACTCTTCTGATTAGCCTTGCTCAGTACGTTGCTTATGACCAAGGAAAATCGAAAATTGGATAAGAAACAATAGAATTGCTGTGGACATACATTAGCGGTGTCAACTTAATCTCCTATTTCTGCATGTTTCTTCTGCTGGCAAGACTTCCTTCAGACCAAATGTTTTAGCTCTCTCCTAATTATTCCTTTCGTGTTAAACACTAATCCATCTGCTAAAGGCCTCTCTGGCGGAGAAGAGCATCGCCACTGTTAGGCAGAGAAAAGCGATGAGGCTTTGCTTTAAGGTTGTATGTGCACTGCCTATTAGCATGTGTAGAGAGTACTGAGCACTGATGTATTAATTTTATCTCTGGGGTAATGCACTGCCTTTACAAAAGCTGAATTTTCACACCAATATTTTTTCAATATCGTAAAACTTAATGCTGAAATGCCTCTAACCTTTCTGCATTTAAATCACAAAAAGCTTGGTCCTTGCCACTTCAAAGCTTTTTGGTTTGTCTAAATGCAGATTGCTCGATAAAAATCATGTTTCATCAGCAAATTTCAGATGTATATTTACTGTGCCACACACATGAATATTTTAATTTCTTCCTTGAACCTTCCTTCATGCTGTTGAAAAGGCAGTGAAAATCACTTTAATGTCTATACTTGTTCTGTTACAAAGTGTCACATGAGTTTTCAGGTAGCTCTTAACTTTTTTGCTAATGAAAGTGGTAATTTCTAAAATGTTGATGTTCTTACCCTTTAAAACAATCAGCTTCTTTCCAGTTTGTCCAACAAATATAGAAAGCAATACCTGCTTAACTTTTATATGACACTTTTGATGCACTAAGTATAATTATGCATGGAAGGCGCTTCAGCACCAGTTTACTAACCAAAGTGTAGAATTGTGAATATTGAAAAACTTGCCTACCTCTTTGATTTTTTTAATGCCTGTTTCCCTCCTTAACAGGTGGTGAGGTAGTAAAAATAGCCCAGCTGGCTTCTATAGCAGGAGCACAAGGCAGGATCGCTCAGCCGGAGACCCCAGTGACTCTGCAGTTCCAGGGGAACAAGTTCACTTTATCACACAGTCAACTCCGCCAGCTCACTGCAGGGCAACCCCTGCAGCTGCAAGGTACTTACTTCAACACAGGCAGTTTTCCATTATTCAGAATGCTCATGTTTTGGTATGGGCACCATCTTCCTTGTTGCTGTATGTTGTGGAGATTATTCCATCCCCAGTGGTTATACTGCTATGCTCTTCCTATTTTCTGTGTGAGACAGGGATGCCAAGGTAGCTCTGGTTTGAAAGATAAATGCCTATCAAATGAAAGACATCATTACTTTCTTTTTCTATACTGTATTTCAAAAATGTTATTATTTGATTTTTTTTCACACCCATGCCGTGCAGCTAAAGTAAGGTGAGGCATTATTTGATATAAACTCCCTGCTAAGCAGAAACAGACAAAACTGAGAACATTCTTGGTTTGTTTTGAAATTGTGTAAATAATACTTCAAGACTGGTGTGCTTCTGAATTTTGACTTAACTATTGCCCTGAGCTGAATGCTCTACGTACAGTATATTTTGTTCTCAATTCTCCTTTGCTGGTGGTGTGTATTACCAAATTTAGGAGAACCTGCATATCTTGATTCTCTGGGGCCAACAAAATAAATAGAGGGAATGTTAAGTGAAGATGTTTTGTTTGACTGGATTTTGTCCAAATTATGTATAAATACCTAGATTAGAATGATACCCCTATGACATGAAACTCCTCCTCAGCTATGAATACTTGGGTGTTTCCCTCCTTTTTAGCAGATTGGTGTAAGGAATGTGTCTGGTAAAATTTAACATAGTTTGAAGCAGTAATGATCAGCTTGCAATAGTAATAGATTCTGCTAGAGAACACTTAATTCTTTCCCACTCTCTGCACCCTAATGTGTTTTAAAATCCTCCACTGCAGGAAGTGTCCTTCAGATTGTGTCAGCCCCCGGGCAGCAGTACCTGAGGCCTCAGGGCCCCGTGGTCATGCAGACGGTTTCCCAAGCAGGAACTGTGCAGAATGCCCTGAATGCTTTAGGAAACCAGCACCAGGCAGGTGTCCCAACCTCCACTGCAGTCACACAGCAAGGTGGGTTTTCCAGCCTCAGGAAATGTCTCTGTCTAAATATTCAGTTGCTAAAATCACATTCATATGTAACTCCAAATCGTTGCAGGTCATAATTCTGTAGCATGAGTTCAGAAGTGGGTCAACTATGAGGCAAAATCCTCCAGTTTGTACTTGATGTGTGCTGGAGTTTTAAGAAAAATTTTAGTATAAACTTGGGAGAGCATGTAACTTAATTATAGTTGGGGTTTTTTTGCCAGTTTCTCCTTTTGGTCAGATTTTTGTGGGAAGAAGTAAATTTGAAATACTTTGTTAATTTCTGCAAGGAAAAATCAAGGGTGATTATTTTTTATACTGGCAGAGAATGTCCAGTAATTCTCTCCATTTTTCCACATTGATTTTGCTTTTATCTGATTTCTTTCACTTCTCCGCTGATCAAGCTACAGTTTTCCATTTCACTCTGTGAATGTTGCTTAGGTATTTGTTGCCTTGCTCTAAATGTGGTCAGTTCCTTGCTTAAAAACACAACCAAGATGTTGATCAAAAATAATAGAGAAATTAATGTATTTACAACAAAATAGCAGATTATTAAATGAAAAGAAATATAACACTAGGAGTTCATTCCCTGAAAATGGCCATCTGCTGTAATTTTCTTGGGATAGAAACCATTTCTTCAAAATAGTGTGATGTTCTTATAGTGTAGTTAACTGGGAAAACATCTGCTAACAGTTGAATTCACAAGAATGCTACTGAGATTCCATCATATGATTTCACCAATTTGAAATCTTAGATGATTTGCGTAAGATAAGTTAAAACAATCTTTTCCTGAATTAGAACATTTTCTATTTTCTACTGTGCTCATATTAACATTTTCTAAATGTTAACATGTATTGCACCATACATGACATTTTGAATAAAGTACAAATGCAGCACAGCACGTTGCTTTGTACAAAGCAAAGTAAAATTCCATTGATCCATCCTTGGATTTTTTTGAGAACAGTTTGTGTAAATATCTGTTGGGGATCTGATGTATAACAAAGTACAAATTTGCAATACCCAGTGGACATTTAGACTGAAAATTTGTCTGCAACAATGATGTGTTACAGCTATGAAAAGTCTACTTATTGAAAATAATAAATGAGAGCAATTTTTAGAAGACTAAATATATAAACACAAGGTTTATCCTCAGTTTGTATTCCAGGTAGAGCTACAGTTACTAACTTGCCATCTGGTGACATGGGAGCAGTGTTAAAACCAGCACCTTTGCATGGACAGTCACAGGTACTCAGTTTTTATTTTCTTGCGGAAACACAACTTTCCAGAGTCAGTCGTAAGTCCGTGTAATAGTTGGAAGCTATAGTTTGCCAAGCTGGAATCAATTAAAAACTTTGGTGATTACAGAGTAGGTAAATATCCCAACTTCTGTCCATGTTTCAGGTTGACAGAGCTGCTGCGTTTTCATTTGTAATCCATAGATAAAATTCTGGTGTATAAAAGCAGCTGAGAGCTTTCTTGTGCTGTGATAGACAGGTTCTTGTAACTGTACTATATTTTAATTATGTAGTAATGTATAAATAAAGAAATCATACATTCTTTTGTGTGTTTTGAGCACAATGGCAATTGGGCAAATTTTTACAGATTTCTAATCTTAACAAGTTTTTAGAAAAGATACTCAAGCAACTTACAAAGCATAGGGAAACATCAAGAATATATCAAAAGCTATGAAAATGTACTTTTAAAAAGCAAGAATATACTAAATGAAGGTAGAATTGACTCTTTAATCTGAATTGAATTCAGCTGTAGTCTTCAGATTTTATCTGAAATGTATACGTGTAGTAATTGGTCTAAGTAGTAGTTCTACTCCAAGATCACTACTCTGATCCTGATAGTTTCATTCTAAAGAACCTCAAATCCCTCACTTATTGTGATGAGCAGCAAACGTGGTTTTTATTCACCTTTTCTTGGCAAAGGAGACGTATGAGGAGAAGAACCGGCTCTTGAAGGAGCGCCTGGACAGGATCTTCTCCGGCAACGAGCGCCGCTGCTGGCGGGCCCCGATGTACGGCCGGGACGTGCTGAGTGTTTGCTCTCTGGCCGGGGACAGAAAGGCCTCCCAGCTGCCTTCCAGCGAAGGCAACAGCTGGAGGTGGGCTGGCTTTGTCAACTGCTGCCTTTCCTCAAGTGCCTCCGGAGGCCCAAGTAACCCCTTGCAGGAAATGATCCTGAGTTTGGTTCAGCAACAGGAATCTCTAAAGGATCTGGTTAACAGGTAATGTGTGACTCTGCCTAACATCTGGTTATTTCTAAAACACCTTTCAAAAAGGCTTAAATTTCTCTTGATGAGCTTATTTGGTTTAGACTGGTTTATTTAGCAGTAAATGATGTGCAGCATGAAAGTAAAAATAAGTCACCTCTGTTTCCTTTGGATCTTTATAATAAGTGTTTTCAGTGTCTCTTTCCTAATTTCAAGCCCAAGTCCAGCTGACCATACTCAGGCTTACATTTTTATGCTTTGGATTTACTTAAATAGGTACCTCTTGGACCCAACTAACAAGAGTTAAGACCCAGAGATGCAGGCAGAAGCTAGTTTAGCCAAGACTGACTTCTATTGTTGTGCCTATGATAATTGATAATGTTTATGTGTTGCTTTTAACTTGGAATTCCTTGTTTTGATGCTTTTCACAGGGCTCTCTTCGTGTTGCCAGCTGCAGTTGCTGCTCCCCCATGTTTGTATGTAGCAAATCCTCCCCCTTCATACAGTCACAGACTGAAACTCCTTAAGCACAGCCTGAGGCAGAAGGCAGCTCCACACTTGCATCAGTTGCAACAGCTGACAACTCCTCACTTGCTGCAGTTCCCTGACCTCCGGCTGGTGCAGTACGACTCAGGTAAAGGACATTTGCTGACAATATTTCAGTAATTTCCTGTGTCACGTGAATGGTATTTCTATATAAAACTCATTGTTGGTTTTTCTGTTTGAATTATAGGAAAATTAGAAGCTCTCGCTGTTTTGCTTCAGAAGTTGAAATCTGAAGGGCGCCGTGTACTGATTTTGTCACAGATGATTTTGATGCTGGACATACTGGAGTTGTTCCTGAACTTTCATTTCCTCACGTTTGTGAGGATTGATGAATATGCCAACCAGGAACAACGGCAGGTAAGTGTGCCCTAGCAGCTGCCCACTGGTCCAGCAATATGTGCTGCCCAGGCTTTTATACACTACAGCAGGGAAAGGAAATTTGCCTCGTTTTGTACTCAGTTTGAAACAGTTGACTTGTTTTTATCTGATTTTTTTATTAGGCTATGGTGAATTTGGTTTGGCATTTTATTTTGGTGTATGGTTTATTTAGTCCTTGCTTTTATTCTGTTTATGTAGGAGCTGATGAAAATTTTCAACAGAGACAAGCGCATTTTCTGTGCCATCCTTTCCTCTCACAGCCGTTCCACTGGAGTCAATCTTGTCGAGGCAGACACTGTTGTGTTTTATGACAATGATCTGAACCCAGTGATGGATGCAAAAGCTCAGGAATGGTGTGACAGAATTGGGAGATGTAAAGATATCCATATATACAGGTGATGGTGACAGTCAACATCTGCTCTGTAACGTGTTTTAATGTAGGGTTATTTCAGATAGTGCTGCCCTGTATGACCTGGAATAAGGTGGAAACAGTGCTGAAAACCACCTCCCTTCAATAAAAAAGATGCCAGGGTATCCTATGAAAAGTGGGGGGGTTTAACATCAAATGTAATGAATAAATCATACCTGCATGGGTTTTCTCTATTAGTCTTCATGGAATTTTATAACTTTTCCTTTATATTGTTGGTTTTTTAAAATTACATGAATTATTAAAAGAAAGCTCTAAAGTAGAGGTGGTAGTGTGTTTTTTCTTGGGCTTGAACCATAACTAAAAAAAACTCCGACAAATTATCACATTTTAAGAGTTTAGTGTTATTCTGTAAAGACAATTTATCTTTTTGTTTCTGAAAGCTGTTTTGGAAATGACTTATCAGATTTCTATGGTTTTTTTCCTTTTTTTTCTAGGCTTGTCAGTGGTAATTCTGTAGAAGAGAAACTTCTGAAAAATGGCACAAAGGACTTGATCAGAGAAGTAGCTGCTCAGGGAAATGACTATTCAATGGCCTTTTTAACACAGGTAAGTTAATATTCAGAATGCATTGGAACACCCGTGTCTCAGTGTTTAATATTAAATTCAAGCATCTGTGTTGGAGTGTTTAATAGCAGTTTAGTAGAAGCCTGTCTGGGCTAGAATTAATAAGGAAACATATTGGATTTCATGATTGCTTGAACTCCCAGTGTTGGGGCCACATTCTCTAAAATACCATCCATCTGTTTTGTTCTGTTGTTTGCATAGTGATGCACAGATATCACCCATGACTTAATATATTGTGGTTTCTTCACCCTGCTGCAAAATTTTGCAGAGCTTGTAAGGATGAAGGTCTCAACAGCTTTAAAAATGTGAAATAAGAAGTTTGGATATTTAGAGAGATAGGCTCTCAATTGCTGCTCTGAAGATACGTGAGCCATTGACTGCACTGGTGAAGCCAGACCATCCCGGCTGGCACTCCTGATATAGAAGAAAAATAGAGTGCTCCCAATAACTGAATGTATTTCTCTTTTTTCCTTCTATTTACCAAGCAAACAATTCAGGAATTGTTTGAGGTTCATTCTCCTATGGAGGATTCTGGGTTTAGAGTGAAAGCAGAGGAGTTTGTAGTACTTTCTCAAGAGCCATCTCCAGCAGAAAATATTTCACCTAAAGTTGCAAGACCGTTCATAGAGGTAATGATTAACACATACATTAAAAATACAGCTGTGCAACATTAGTATTAAACAGCTGAATAATGTTGTTTTATTTGGGTAACTTCTGTCTCTTCTTCTGATAGTTTTATGCTCTTTTGTCATTTGTTAGAAAACTTTCAAAAGCCCAAAGCTGAGTGTTATGCTTTCTGGGATTGTTTCTCTTGCTGCAGCAGAGACTTAGTCCAGAAATTTGTGTTGCGTTTCAGAGAACTCCTTATGGAGTGTCTTTCCCTATTTTTGAGTTCTTACTTATTTTTAAAATGTATCTCTCTGAAAGGCCCTCAACAGCATTGAACGAGAGGATGAGGAGTCAAATGACCACATTCAAGAAATAAGATCTGAATCAAGCATTGAACCTTTAATCTCAGAGCTCTGCGAGACAAAATACAATGAAGAGCCCTCACAGCTACAAGAGTTAGTTGCTGTTGTGGATCAGGTACCACGACTTCCTTTGAATATGTGACTAAAAAGTAATGTTTAGTTCAAATGTTCCCATTTCTTTGCAGTTTGACCTTAAAGCAACTTTGTTGTCTCTCCCATTAAATGAGAGATCTCCCACTGATCTAAGATGTTAAAATGAGTTTTAAGGAGAGCTTTGATACTTCATGAAACACTTGTTTTATTATCTTCAAAGTACCTTTTTTCACTTTGATACTTCCCTCAGCTGACTCCAATTGAGAAGTATGCTTTGAATTATCTGGAGCTCTTCCACGGTTCAGTTGATGACAATGAGCCACGGTTGAGTGAGGTAAAACAAATCTTTCTTTTCCGTGTTATTCTGTCACAGAACAACATTTATTATATTTTCAATATGAAATGGAAGTTTCTCCAGTGATGTGGAATATATTGTAGGCACTTCTCTGATCTTTTCTTGCTATACCTTATGAACAGCATGATGTCTTACAGAGAGCTCATTATTTTGGGATTCTCTGGTTTAAGCAGGTGTCAGTTCTTAATTTCTTTTTATAAAATGGGAATTGCTTTCAGCCTGGCTCAGCAAATATTTGTTGTACTCCGTTGATAGCAGGGGAAAAAATTTCATTAATTTCAGTGAGCCTGTGTTCTGGTTGTGTTCATTGTTTAACCGAAATTCTTTGATTGCTTTATACTGATGGTTTAAAGACCCTCAACAAAGGCCAAGAAATATCTTCTAAATGATTGTGAAAGTATCTGTTAAGAAATTGCTGTTAAGATTTCTGTACCTGAAAATGACAAAGTTCAAGGTGTTTATCCATAGAATTACAAATTGATGGTTTCTAATCCAGTGTCTGTTACTGTATAAAGTTTCTAAGGAGTCTGACTTTCATCTAGATGGAAATGAAAACTGCAAAGAAAGCCTGGGAAGTCCAGCATATGAAGGAGCTAAAGGAAAGAGAGCAAAAAATGCTTTGGGAGGATGAAGAGGAACTTCTAACCTACACTCGGGAGGATGCGTACAACAAAGTAATTGCTGATTAGTCTTGTTTTTCTTAATAGTGTATTTCTTAACAGTTACTCTGAGAATACGTTTTCCTTTCAGACTTCAGTTGGATCATTTGAATTATGTTCTCTTTTTGCTGTATAGGAATATGTCTATGAAGGTCCAGATGGACAAACTGAAATTATGCCAGTAAGTAAAAGTAGCACCAGGCAGCCTAAACAGGCTTTTTATTTTATGAAACATAAAGATCAGTGGAGAGTTAACATTGCAGTAATTACAAATTTTGTTCTGTGCAGCTCTGGACTCCTCCCACTCCACCTCAGGATGACAATGATATCTACATAGATTCTGTTATGTGCCTGATGTATGATACCACCCCTATTCCAGAGTCTAAATTGCCTCCAGTGTATGTCAGGAAGGAGCGTAAACGACACAAAACAGATCCATCTGGTGAGTGTCTCCTCAAAACTGTTCTGAGATTTATTGCTGATAGTTTAAAAATTTGGGGTTTTTCATTCCTTCTCCATGTCTGGTCCAGTAAAGATCCAATTGGTGGGTTTGAAGAGATGAAAATTTTTGTCTCACCATGGCCTTGAAGCAGTGGAATCACTGGAAGGCTGACTTCTTATGGTGCACCTTGTTTTTAGGCATAAAAGTGTTCTCAAAAGGACAGTTTTAGAAAACAGACATTCCATTTTGTGAGTTAGGACAGGACTAGTCGTCCTTTATCACAGGCTCTATGTAGTTCCTGACTGCTTTTTAGAGGCAGTGTGGACTACTCTGTACATGTAGGAGCATTTTGCAGCTGAGGAATCAAAGAATACTAGTATCTGGCCACCAGTAATGCTTTATTTTTTGTCTTGGCAGCAGGTAGAAAGAAGAAGCAACGTCACGGAGAGACAGTTATCCCACCTCGTTCACTCTTTGATCGAGCAACTCCAGGGATGTTGAAAATGCGCCGAGAGGGCAAAGAGCAAAAGAAGAACATCTTGTTGAAACAACAGACACAGTTTGCAAAGCCTTTGCCAACTCTTGTCAAACCAGCTACAGAGGCTGGACAGGATAATCCGGAGTGGTTGATCAGCGAAGACTGGGCACTTCTGCAGGTGAGATGATACCTGCAGCTTCTGCTGTCATTATGTGTTTATTCCTGCACTTTATCTCTTCAAGGGTATTTCTAATTCTTAATTGCATTTTGATGACATAATTTGGAACAGATTGCCTGTCATTTGTGCTCCTCTAAGGAGGAATTAAAGGCTAAACTACAAAATGTATGATTAAATGCTATTGTTGTTTTAGAAACCACTTACTATTATTCAGATTAGTTGTGCTGGCTGGACACTGGGTAAGGCAGCTAAGGTTCTTCCCACCTTTCAGAGGAGAGCAGCACTTGAATAGCAGCTCTCTGTCCCTCTCATACCAATCTCCAAGTGTTTCCCTGCACATCAATCTCCATAATGGCACCTTATGCTTGTTTATTCTCTGTGACTGTAGGTGAACACAGAGCCTTAGCCCTGAGCTGTCCCCCTGTAGTAATGGGCACATGCAGGTAAGGGAAGGTTTGGAAGGTGGCAACGATTTGTCACCTGAAGCTTTTGTACCTTTCTGTGTTGCAGGCAGTGAAGCAGCTGCTGGAGCTTCCTTTAAACCTTGCTGTTGTGTCGCCAGCACACACTCCCAACTGGGACCTGGTCAGTGACGTTGTTAACTCCTGCAGCAGAGTCTATCGCTCGCCCAAGCAGTGCCGCAACAGATACGAGAATGTCATAATCCCAAGGGAGGAAGGAAAGGTGAGTTCACGTAGAATGATGCGTCTTTTTTTTACCTTAAGTTGTAGAGTTTTTTTTCCTTATCTCCATAAACACTTGTTTTTTGTTAAACGTTTCAACAGTGTAAATAAATAACTTTTTAAAGACTTTTTAAATTATTCTCATCAGGATTTCCACTTATTTTATGTGATTTCTTTGAAAAGAAAAAGCACCTGAACAAAATCTTCCACAAAAGATCATCTAACTTTCCTTCTTATTTTACAGCTAATGTACGAAGCTAATCCTAAAAAGAAGACAAAAAGTATTTATAAGGTGTGCATTGGTATTCTTTCAAAATCAAATCTAGACACTGTGGTATTTAGCAGCAATGGAGGTGGGCAGATAATTCATATGAGATCCATGTTGAGTGTTACTTGAGTTCTGAAACATCAATTAAAATTCCAAATTTATTTTTCCTTTCTCTGTTGATACAGTGGATTGACACCAGACTTCGGCTTTTGGATTTGATAGATAAATTTTAGATCATGCATAAGTTTGTGATTTCACTTAAACTGTAGTTGGCATTTTTCCACCAACCAACCACCATGTATCTTATCCTGATGGTACTTAAGATCTGAAAGAATGAACTTCATGCTAGAGTCTAAGTGGATTACAAATACATAGTGAATTTGATGTCTGAAACACCTTTTAGTAAATGAGGATGATAGGACGCTACAAAAACAAATTCCATGACTGTGAACGCCTTCTTCCACACCACACAGCAATTTAGTGACAGAGTTGGGTGGAGAATCCAGACCTTCTGGCTGTAGTCCCATTCTCTGACTGCTAAGGAGGTTTGTCCCTGACTGGCAGTTTCTGCTTAGGAGAAGCCAAATGTTAGAGTGGCATGGTGTGTGAATGTTAACCTAGCTTTGTTGGGAGAGCAGTGCAGTGATGGTTTTGTTTTATTACCTTATGTGTGCGCTATGCATAACTGTAAACTAATGGGCTCTTGGTTTGGGTACTGAGTTAAACTTGCAAAATCTAAACTAAAGCAAAGATTCTTTTTCAAATTAGAGTTTGCCATTTTGTACGTCCCCAAGTGCTGATGCCAGTGTGACCGTGAGAACTGCTCCTTATTTTGCTCTTTCTTTATATATTTCCCATAGAGTTTTGTGTGACAGTAAGTTATCAGTGACACGAGGCAGGAACCAGTCTGTGATAGATATGTTGGAGTATGTTTTTAAATAATCTACGAGCGCGCCTTGTGTTTAAACATAGACAAAATGCCCTGTTGGGTGTATTTGCAATTGAAAGTTGGTTTGTTTTCTTTTTTTAGACTAAAAACAGTCGCCCACTTCGTACCAATCAGATCTATGCTCAAGATGAGGGTGCAACCCACACACAGCTTTATACTAATCATTTTGAGATGATGAAAATGATTGCAGGGAAAAGAAGTCCACCTATCAAACCTCTGTAAGTTTACCTGGGATCATTTGATCTCCCTGTCACCACGGATCTCCTGGAAACAGTGTTCTTAATTCATCTCAAAACCTAGAGTTATTCTACACTCTGTTTCTCTGTTCTTGATCTCTCTGTGTGTGTTCTATTATTGGAAACACCTCCATGTTTTATGTGTTTGGGTCTCACTGCAGGAATTTGCTCTTTGTCATTAAGAGCAGAACAGCACTCAGTTGGGTTTTTTTAATCTACTTTATATCCATTTGCCTGAATTGTAAACAATTTGGTGTCTGCTGTTTAAGTAGTACATTCTTTTCTATGTATCTTCCTGAAGTTTTTCTGTGTTTATTTAATATTTACTCTGAGTCTTTCTTAGATATCTGTCTGCATGCAGGCTCCAGTACTGATGGGAATATCATGAAAACTTCACCAAAACTGCAGTGTTATATGCTAAAAGATGTGAAATTAAATACTGGTTTTAAGGTTTTTCTGCCTCCAGTAATACAGTTTTTCTCAATTTCAGACTTGGCATGAATCCTTTCCAGAAGAATCCAAAGCATGCATCAGTGCTTGCAGAAAGGTCAGCATTCCTCATCTTGAAGGATATATAAATTACATAAAAGTGAAATTTTTTCCCCCTTTTTGTTAGGTTTCAGTTATTTTTCAATATTGTGTGTTTTGTCTTATTATTGTTTCTAGTGGAATCAACTATGATAAGCCCCTCCCTCCGATTCAGGTGGCGTCCCTCCGAGCAGAGCGCATTGCCAAAGAGAAGAAGGTATGGTCCCATCTCTGCTGCACAAATGGCTGCAGTAATTCAAAAGTTAGGCAACAGATGAGGTATGAGCAAAACTGCCTCTTGGGAGAAGTTTGGCAGTATAATAAATGGTACCAGCAGCGGCACATTGTTCATGTACAGGGATTTAGATCACCAAGGCCCAAAGTGAGACCTTTCCTTGGGTCTGCTGTCACACTCAGACCCATTAAACAATGAGGAACATCTTTTTGCAAAAGATACTAAAACGTGTAAAAATCTTGTTTTATTCATGACCGTTCTGTAGCCTCATTTCTTATATTATTCAGAAAGAGCTACTTGTCCTTGCTTGTGGATGGTAAGTTGCTTGTTGTGCTATGCTCTAAGGCATTAAACCATGACTGCAGCTTGTAGTTTGAAGAGTCAGGTTGTGTAACTTGGAGAGTGAAAGTGGCTTTGTGGGCTGTCTCTGGTTAGAATTTAAGGGGTTTTGTGGGTAGAATTAAAGAGGTTTTGTCTGTTGCTTTAATTTGCTTTTAAAAAAACCACATTCTGCTTGTTCCATGCTTGAAGACTGAAGGTGCCCCTTGCCTTGCAGGCGCTGGCGGAGCAGCAGAGGGCCCAGCAGCAGACGGGCCCACAACCCCAGCAGCCCCAGGCGGGCCAGCAGCCCCCCCAGCAGCCCCCCGTGCAGCAGGCCCAGGCCCAGCCACAGCCACAGGCACAGGTAGTTCAGCAGCCACAGGCAGTGGTGCAGACTGCAGTCACTACTGTGGCCAACACAGCAGTATTGGTAAGAAAGGGAGGGCTCAGTGCCCCTGATGTAGTAACTTCAGTTCCTCTGTGTGTGCTGTATTTGTGTTGTGTTTTCTCTGGGAAGTGAGCATTTTAGGTCAGTATAGTGAGATAAAAGATACTTTTTCTTGTTTTCTTTCCCTGGTTTTGCTAGGTATCTTCTGGTTTCCTGATTTATTAAGACTGTTCACACCAATGTAGCAACAGGTCTTGGCATTCTGAGGTGGAAAAACACCGTGCAAAGATGATTTTTGCTTTTTCACTCTAGACTTTAATGAAGTCTGAGTGAATAGGTTTACACAGTCAATGAGAAGTATTTATACAGGGAACTTGGAGAATACAGAGAATAAAAGAATGTAGCTGTAAGAACTACTCAGTTAAAGAGATTAAAAACCAAAGATTTGTTAACCTTTGCAAGGCAAGTGAAATGATGCATCCTACAGGAAGTACCATTGTGGTTTTACTGCAAATTTGTGAAAATTTTTCATGTCTTGCTTTAATCTAGAGTCTGTTTGAATGAATCTGATGACTGGTCTGAGGCTTTAGTATTTAGAGCCAATCCAGTTTGCACAGTAATGTGTGCAGGCAGTGGTGGTTTTACTTTGCTTGCTGAAGGGCAGGAGAATGACAGCTTTTGCAGAAGGACACAGAGGATGTGTTCTGAGCCACAAGCATTGCTGTGTATGAAGTGCTCAGGGATGTTCCTGTGTGAGTGGTTGTCTGTGGTGTGCCAGAGTAAGATACTGCTCCCTTCTTCTGCTCACAGGGATGTCCAGTGACCTGTGTTTACCACACATTTGGCTGGTGTACAATTGCTCGTTACCCAGGCAGAATGTTGATACATATATCAGTTGTTGTGATCTGTAGAGCCAGTGAGCAACTGCAGAAATCTCTGTGTTCCATTGCATTTTTCCTATTTTGTCACTTCTGGAATACAGCATTGTGTTAAGCAGCATGGTAGAGTAAACAATGCTCAGTTTTCTTTTATTGTTTTTCTGAGTTGTTACCTTAATTGTCTTCTAATTAGGCAGGCACCATCAAGACAGCAGTGACGGGGACAAGCATCCAGACTGGTAAGGAGACTTTATAATTGGGCATTGGAGGTGATGGGACTTTGGGATTTTCACTTTCAGAATCTCACATTTCATCCTGTCTTGCTTTCAGCTACAGTGAGTGGAAATGTCATTGTGAACACTGTTGCTGGGGTCCCTGCTGCTACCTTCCAGCCCATCAATAAACGTCTGGCCTCACCTGTTATACCTGGGACGCTGACTGTGAGTAGATCCTGTCACTAGTTGTGTCCCTGGACTGATACAGGTTGCATGTTTTATCAGCATATCTGTTTTCTTCTTCAGCTTTTCATGTTGTCAGAAATTCTGCTCCTTGCAAATTTCATGTGCATCATGGGGTTCTTCATCAAACCCCTCTCTCTTACCAAAACATCAGAACACACTGGAATGGTTTATCAGAAAAAAAATGCTTAATACTGCTAAAAATGGTTTATAGGCAAGTGCTGCTAAAAGCGATGTATTATGTCATTAACATTTTCAGCCCGTAACTGTTTTGTGCTTTATTAATTATGATCTTTATTATTATGTTAATGGTTTAAGACTATGGACGATAAAGCAAAATATTGAAAGGCACTAAAATCAAATGTCTCTAATGGAGTGAAGGGTTTGATAATCAGCCTGTTGGAAAAAGATTTAACTGGATGCTGATTTTAAGATGCATCCAAACAGACGTGTTAGGCAGATTTGGGCCTTTTTCTCTTTTGCATTTTTTCTGTTTGTTTATAAAATTCCCTAGTCCATTTCTAGAGGGTTCCAGAGCTGTATGTGAGGCACGGGAACGGAGCAGTAACGGCTGTGTTCCCTTGCAGACTTCGGGAGGCACCGCCACTGCCCAGGTGGTTCACAGCCAGCCCCGAGCGGCTGCAGCGCCGGCAGCGTCCACCGAGCTCGTGACCATCGCCTCCACCCAGGGTGTCCGCGCTGTGACCTCGGTGACAGCTTCAGCCGTGGTCACCACCAACCTAACGCCTGTGCAGACCCAGACAAGGTCTTTGGTGACCCAGGTTACACCAGGTTAGGATCCTGTGCTTAGGGACTTTTTCCAGTAATGCATAAAGGGCCCCATAATTCCTCTAGGTTGTTTGGCCACCACAGCCCCACAGTACTGGAGGTCTGGCACAGTTAAACAGGGCTATGATTTTTAACTTGCTTTATTATTGGTGCTCAGATTAAATTTTTCTCCTGTATTTCTGGATAAAGTGTTGCAATAGAGAGCTTGCCCCGTAGGCATTGTAATTTAAAGATATTATTAACAATCTAGCAGTAAAATATTAGAATTGACTGTCTTGACTAAAAACAGTTGTGAAGAAAGGTCTGTGTATTTTATGATCTACTCTGCTTTTACATCATGCTCATGATAATGCGTTCTTATATGTACTAAATTCACAAAGTGTGCTGAAGCAGAAAAATAAGCATTTAACCACTCGACTTCTCGGGTGAAATTAATGAACTAAACTGAATGTTGAGAAGTTTTCTTCTGAGGATTTTGTCTTTTCTTTATTCACAGCTACACCAACAGTCCAGCTGTCAGGCAAAACCATCACCCCTGCTCACTTCCAGCTTCTGAGGCAACAGCAGCAGCAGGCCGCTCAGGTGCAGGTCCCACAGATCCAGGCTCAGGCACAAGGCCAGTCTCCAGCTCAAATAAAAACTGTAGGGAAATTGTCACAGGTGAGGAAATGCTCATGAGGTAACGTGGCATGTAGCTCTCATTGTTACTGTAAGCTTCCTTAGCAGTGTGTGTTGTGCCCTATTTTCTTGGGCTAGAGCGAGATGTATTTCTCTCTTAAATGTCATCCTACTAAAATTCATGCAGGCAGAGAGTCTGACAGCACTTTCAGTAGTAGAGTAGAGTAGGGCAGGATGGAAAGCACTTACTGTTACACGCTGGAAGCTATTGTGTAAGAGTTACATTTTAGCTACTTGATCTTAGCTCCAGTCTGGTACAGAATGTTTCTCCTTTTAAGCGTCTCCATTTTTCTCCTGTAATGTAAATGGTTGGAAATGATGGCAGTGTGTGATTTTTGCAGGAGCAGCTGATCAAGCTGCAGAAGCAGAAGCTGCAGCTCCCCCAGCAGCAGGCGGCACAGCAGACACAGCAAGGGGCACAGCAGCAAACAGCACAAGTGCAAGTGCAGCAGCAGCAGCAAACTCAACAGCTGACTGCTGTGACAGCCCCTCGTCCTGGCGCAGTCCTCACGGGCACTACGGTGACCAACCTGCAAGTGGCTCGCCTGGTGAGTTGGCTTTGACTTGGCAAAAGCAGTCTCAAACATCTCTTGGCTGGTTTCTGTCGCTATAGGACATGAGAAGGTACTGCTCTGACTCCTGCTAGGCTGAGCAGAAAGAGAAAAAGAAGGAAGTTTATTTTGAATTCTCATATTTATAGATTTCTCAATTCCACAAGGGATTGGAGGAGTAATGTCACTTCCTCTTCAATCCCACTGGAGAAAAAGGATGCTCATCAAAAATTCTCTCATAGTACAGGAATGAAAACAAAAAGGACAGTTAAGCAAACATTGTCTATTATTTACATAAATAATTCCCTGAGAATCTCTGACTCCAGATATGCGAACATCAGAAGGGCTAAGAAAAACCAGAGTGACAGGTTTCAATGACCTGGGCACTGATCATTCACACTCACAGTGTCCTTTGCATTGCTTAGGCAGTTCAGAAGGAACAGCTGTAGCATAAACAGCTTTCCATTGCCCTTACCAACTGGTACCATCTCTGAATTGTGTCACTGTACAGGAGCTGTTAACATTTAGAAATACTTACAGCAATTGCTTTATAATCACCTGTTATTTGCAGCAAATCTCTCTGTGCTGGTACAATAATCTTCATTCCTTACTGCTTAGACACGTGTTCCTGCTTCCCAGCTCCAAGCTCAAGGACAGATCCAGGCCCAAACTCCACAAGCAGCACAGGTTGCTCTGGCAAAGCCTCCAGTGGTGTCTGTTCCAGCTGCTGTTGTGTCATCTGCAGGAGTCACCACGCTCCCTGTGACTGTTGCAGGCATTAGTGTTGCCATTGGGCAGCCACAGAAAGCAGCAGGTATGTGAGTGCAAGTTGAAAATAGGAAGAATTGTATTTCATAGCAGTCTCCTATAGTACAAACAGGTTTTGTTTCTGTGTGAAGGTTACTGTTGGAACACAAAGCTAGCTTACTCATGCCTTTAGATAACACATTTTCTCCACTGAAAAATCATATGTCTTATTCCCACTAAAATCAGTGGGTTGTTAGTGCTCGAAGCTGTGCAGATGTATAAGTCTATAAAAAGCAGAATCTATGTTTGCAAACTGTGAGTACGGGGACAAAGCAATAAACTGAAGACTCTTAGAGTTCTAATTATTTCTGTAATTTTCAGGAGGCCAGACAGTAGTTGCACAACCGCTGCATGTCCAGCAGCTGCTAAAACTCAAGCACCACCAAGCAGCACAGCAGCAGAAAGCCATCCAGCCCCAGGTTGCACAGGGACAAGCTACTGTGCAGCAAAAGGTACTATTGTCTGCTCTCCCATGAAGTTATGCAATGCTGCTGCGGCTGTAAAGCTTTGGCTCTGGATTACCAGGACACTCCTAGAGAGTCAGTCAGGATTTCTAGGGGTGAATCTTAAGTATATCTAGAGAGAACAGGTCCTCAGGTGTTTCATTTTTTCTGTAAAGCAGTTGGTTGGTTGGTAGTTTTTAAGAAGTGCATTGCTGTGTGAGTGTTGTGTGTAAGAGAGAACCTTTTCATTAAATACTTTAATTCTCAATACTTGTGTAAATGCATGAAATCTTTCATCTAGTGCTCATTTTGTTATTGCTAATCCTGGGAGAATTTGTTTTTTCAATAATTAAATGTAATTAAACTTGCTATCTACATACATATTCTTTAAAATACAGGTATCTTTCATAATCATTGATGCCTTTTTTTCTCTTCTGCAGATAAATGCTCAGCAGGTTACGGTCCAGGCCCAACAGCAGACTTCACAGCAGCAAAAAGTAACTTATGCTACACAGCCTGCCATTAAAACACAGTTCTTAACAACTCCAATTTCCCAAACCCAGAAACCGGGTGGAACCCAGCAAGTGCAGGCCCAGATTCAGGTACAGGTAACACAGGTTTACACCTTTAAACTGTACTGGGACTGGAGAAGTGTAAAGATGACAGGTGAGGTAGAATTCAACACCCACTCATTTTTTAATTCTAGTCACACATTCATTTAAATTGACTTTTTCATAAAATTCATTGGTGCTGAATATGTGGCCTTACAGCAGATCAGAGTAACTATGAGCTGTAAGTTCACCTTTCCTCTTTGAAATAAAATAATTCAGTCACTCCATTTTATTAGGCGAGGGATTCCATACTGTGTTTAGTAAGGAAACTTCAGCCAGAGTTTTTCCTGTTTCTGGTGCTCCCTCACAGCCTAATTTCTGGCAGCCAAGAGTAGGTGACAACTCACATATTTTCTTTTCTGCTTAACTGCATCAGTCTAACCAAGGAAAAATAAGGGGGTTAGGAATTGGAAGCCTTACTCTTTCAGAAGTATATCCCAGATAATTTAACCCATTAGAACTTGTGTGCTTTCCATCAATTTTATAGGTAGTTAGGAGGAAATGAGTATGTTGTAGTTAAAATTGAAAATATGACTTCTCTTCCTCCCCTAGCTAAGTTCTGCAGTTCACGAATCTAAAATGTTTCACAAACATTCAGCTTCACTGAAAATGCCAGGCTGCAGCTTACCATGAGCAGGCCTTTGGAAAGGCTTTCCCTTGGTAGAAGTTTTGCTAGGTGTGGTGTTTTGCTGCTATCAGCAGCTTTTTATTTTGATCCAATCTTTCTTTATTTCATGTCACTGCAGGTTGCAAAACTCCCTCAAGTGGTCCAGCAACAGGCTACGGTTGCCAACATTCAGCAGATGGTTTCAGTTTCCCAACAGGTAGGTTTTGCTCTTGTCAAATATAGCACTAGAAACATGATCTTAAAAAAAAGCTCATTTTTTTGGAATGTGTGTATTTTTCACCTTATGTGTGGCATAGGTAGTATTTTTAAAGGATATAGCAAGTGCCTTTCTATAAAAATAAGTCTTGAATACTGAATCAGCTGAGGTGTATTTTCTGGTCTAAAACTTTGGTAGATGTAGCAATGCTTGTTCATCACTGTAGATAAGCTGAAAAACAGGTTTTTAAAAATGTTTTCTAGATCTAGATGAAAGGATTTTTAAAAACTGGTTTCTGGTGAGGTATAGTCAATATAGAAAATAATTGAACTAATGAGCACCATCTGAGCTTTTTCTACAAAAACTAGGACAAATTGAAGGTTGCAAGTTGTTTTGTTTCAGTTCATAGAGCTGTGCCAAGTGCTCTGTAAAAGTCAGAACGGTGTGGTAGCTGTTCCAAATGTGTGCTGGTAACAGACGGGGCTCGGGCAGGAGAAGGTCAGATGGTTTAGTTCCCCTCCCCTAACGACCAACAGTTTAATTAACACTGTTCAGAACAATGTCATCCAGATTATTAGCAACAGGCGTAACTTAGGCAGTTGATTGGCAGGAATGATTTAACTTCGGAGGGTGGATGAAGTTCTTGCCTTTGGTGCACAAAATTCTGGGCCATTGGACTCTTAATCTGCCATGGTTTACAATGCAGTGTTTTAGTACAGAATAAAATCTGTGAGTGTTTATCTTAATATGGTGATAAAGTGGTGTAAGCTGTCTGATAACCACCTCAGATGTGAATGCTTCAAGGGCAAAGTAGACAGCAGGGAGTAGAAACCTCATCAGTCAACACAAGTTGAGTTGCCCTCTGTAGTCAGGAAGTGCTCCTAGATCATTTTAAAAAGTCCTCAATGGTGACATAACTCTGGGACTGTTGGAGTCTGTGGCAAAAAGACAAGTAGTTTCCCTCCCATGTACACCAGTGACTTCAGTGGCAGTAGGTTTAGGCCATTATAAGTATTTTTAAAACTATGGTCTTTATGTGTATGTGGCTTTCTTTTTACTTGCATTTTTAGTGCTTCCCAGTGAATTCCTTTTGGATCATTCAAGAGTTAATTTTTCCCCTGGAGAAGCCCTTGTAGCTTTGTTTGGCTTCTGCATTGGGCAAAGGCAGCTAAAGCTGCTGAGTTTTCATTACCTTGTCCTCTGAACAAGGAGATGTTGATTTTTTTTTTTCTCCCTTGCCCTGGGTAGAGCTATGAAAATTAGAGTTCTGGATGAAGTTCAAACTATTCTACCCTAAACTGGCAATAGAGACTGGCAGCTGTAGTCTGAAAGAGTAATGGCAGAGAGTGGTGGGAAGCCTCAGTGGCTGTATTTATGGTCACAATATGGGTGCATTTTAACCTCTTTGGTCCTCGGGCTGTCCCTCTGTTCTTTTCCCTGTTCCTTCACTTCTGCAGTACAGGGATTTTCCTGTATATCTAGTAGGGTTTCTATACCTTTCATCTGCCTTCTGAATGTATCTGAGGGCATGTCCTTGGATTTGCACTGCAGAGACCTGAGTTACAGGCATCTTGGATCTTAGTTCTGATTTATAAGGCTCTAGAAAATGTGACAGAATGGTGTTTCTCAGTGAAACCACAGAGCCTAAGTTCCCAGAATCTTTGTCTGAGATGTTTGTTGGTAGCAAATACCTAAATAAGCAGCATTCCTTTTGTAGAGCAGAAATGTAATGAATGCTGAGTTTAATGCCAAACTTAATTGCCTTTTCATCCCGATGTCTAGGTACAAGCTCAGCCTCAAACTGTGACCCTTTCTCAGACGACAGCAGGGCAACAGCAGGTTCAGGTGATCCCTGCAACCACTGCTACTGCTCAGGTCGTGCAGCAGAAACTGATACAGCAGCAGGTGGTGACCACAGCATCTCCCCAGGTTCAGGCTCCAGGTGTACAGAACCCAGCCCAGACACCAGCAACACCTGAAGCCCAGAGTCAGCAGGCAAAAGTACAAATGAGGACACCGACTGTCAGATTAAAGGCACCTACTAAACCAAGTTGAACTATTGCAATAACAGGGAAACACAGTATTTTGTGTTTGCTGAGACAAGTGAGAAGCTACTCCAAACATCCAAATAAAGACAAAACACCTCTATTTTTTTTTTTTTTTGTAGCAGAAGGTTTCTTGCTGGTGAACATTTAAACATGGAAACTCACGTGTAACTTCAGTGTATTAGCAACTGTTTAGCACTCAAACTCTGTACAAGATGCATTCTGCCTGTGTTCTCTGTGCTCATTCAAACCAGATAAAGCAAGCATTACTTAGGTTTAAATTCTGCCCAGCTTCTCAAAAGTGAAATGGTGATCTGCCATAAATGTCAGTAAAATCCACCTTTGTTGGAATACCACACCTGCCTGTGGGAATATGCAGCTCCTTGCTGTAGTTCAGTGTGTGGTCAGTACCCACAGTGAAGCCACACAAAGAACCAGGTGTGGCTGATACAGCACAGTATTTTCCATCTGTACAAAAACTCTGTGTTGTTCTTCCCTGTGGTAAATACTCCTGGAAGATCTAACACAGACTTGAAGTGCTCCCTGCAAAGTTTAGCCAATAAATGTGAAAACTTGTAAGTATATGTAATTAAAAAGGAAAAAAAAAATTCATTCTCCATTTTTGTAAGTCTTTTAAAATGTTTGTTAGTAGTTTTTGTGTACAGTTTACTGGATCACCCAACCTGTGTGCTCATTCTCATACTTCACTTTAAAATAATGGATATTTTAGGCATGAGCTGAGTAAATACTGTGTTGATAGTAGATGTGTATTAAAGTGTAGCCCATTTTTTTTTTGTAAAAGAATTGTTCAGTAGATACAGCTAAACAGATGATCCATAGCTGTTTTTCATGGGACTTCTGTCACAAATTTTCTCCAGCTGATAAAATCTAATCTCAGTTTCATTCTGCTCTTGCAACATGTTTAAATGTTCAGTACTTTT
>VYXC01001933.1:1655104-1785890 GCA_013397175.1 Platysteira castanea | reverse complement strand
GGAAGGGGAGAATAGGGAAATTAAATCTAAAACTTAATTCTTCAACTGTGTAAAGAGTAAGATCTAACTTTTGTACTATTCTTTTACTAAAGCTAACGATGAATGTATCTTCAGGTGGGTATTTTGGATGTGAATAGAGCGTGGCCTCTTCCTCCAAATCAGTTTGCCTTATTGTTATGGAGAAAAAAAAGCAAAAAGCTGCATAGAACTGTGGGGGTTTTCTTTACTTTTCTTGCATACAATGAATAACAGACTTTGCAAACAGCACTGAGTGAGGAATCAAAAGCCCATGGTGGCTTGAAGGGATTTATTTTACTTTGGCCGTAAAACTGCACAACGTGTAAAATCGAGACAAAATTACAACATTCCTTTTCTGAGATGGTTTTAAAATTATTTTTCCATTCTGTGATCTTTTTACTCTTTTACGAGGGGAGCCTGTTTAAGGGCAAGAAAAGCATATATTTTGTTTTTACCTCTGTATGTCCACACTTGGTACTTTGCAATACTCATGGCTTAAACAAGAAAGAATTCTCAGCCAGCTCCTCTGTGTAAGTGGTGATAGGTACAGCCCATTCTGTTCAGATCACAAATGTAAACATTGGCTCAGGCAGCGTTCCTGGGTTTTTTTTATTTTATACTTCTGTTGTCCTGCATACTTTTCTTCTTGGTCTACAAATACAAGGGCATTTTGGTTTTTTTAAGCTGTTTTTGCATGCAGTAGTATTCCCCTGACCCTGCTAACCACTGGTGTGTGCCATCCCCTAAACTTTACAGCCAGCCAGGGAGCTGGCATTGCTGGCAGCGGAGTAGTTTAAAATGCAAAGCAAATGCTGTGGTAATGGATAGTGACACTGTGTACAGTATAGCCTTGCTCACCCAAAAATACTGCTTAGTTAGCCCCAGTTTTACATTTAAATGTTTAGCTTTTATGGTGTGCATGAAAGTCGGGGTTGGGGGGGGGAACAGTTCCAGCAGTGAGAGAGCTGTTGGCTGCATCGTTGTGCTGGTCTGATTTGGTGTCTAAAGAGGCGATTGTTTCTTGTTTAGGTCAGTTGATGAAGATAAAAAGTCACCTTTTTTTTNGCGTCTTCGAGCTCCTGGAGCCGCTGGCGGTGCGGGCCGGGCCGGGCCGGGCGGGGGGAGCGGGCTGAGGGAGGGCAGCGGGCCCGCGCCGCCGCTCTGACACGCTGTTCCCCAGGCCCAGGAGGAGCCGGAGGACATCGTGAGCGCCGCCAGAACCTGCAGCCGGCTGTTCGGGGCGCTGCTGGAGCGGCGGGAGCTGTTCCTGGGGCCGCTGCCCGACCAGGAGCNAATACTGCTTAGTTAGCCCCAGTTTTACATTTAAATGTTTAGCTTTTATGGTGTGCATGAAAGTCGGGGTTGGGGGGGGGAACAGTTCCAGCAGTGAGAGAGCTGTTGGCTGCATCGTTGTGCTGGTCTGATTTGGTGTCTAAAGAGGCGATTGTTTCTTGTTTAGGTCAGTTGATGAAGATAAAAAGTCACCTTTTTTTTCCTTCTAATTCTTTTTTTTTTTCCTTTCGATGTGTCTTTCTCCCAGGAGTGTGTTAGGAAGTCAACCTGTACATAAGTGATGAGCATTTGTACTCGACCCAGTAGGATGATAAGGAATAGTGCTGTATCCTACCTGAAGGTGTAATAAAGTGTACATTTTTATACCGCCGCCTCGCCCTGCCTTCTGTACCGGGGGAGCGNCGGCGGGAGCTGTTCGTGGGGCCGCTGCCCGACCAGGACGCCTCTCTGGCCGGTGAGCACGGAGCGGGGCCCCGCGGCGCTGCCCGGGACAGGCGCGGCCCGGCCCGAGCCCAGCCTGTCGGTGTGTGTCCCCCTCACAGAGAACTACAGCGCCGAGGACAAGTACAGGATATGGATGAGGCACCGCTACAGGGACTGCGTGGGCTGCCTGGGGGAGCTCATGGGGCACGACGCATTCCAGGTCAAGGTAGGTCCTGAGCCCGCTGCTGACCCAGGGGTTCACGGGGCAGGGGACGGTTCCTTGAGGTTATCGCCCCATATTTCAGTGTGGGAGGACAGGCAGTGCTGTAAGACAGCACTGGTGCTCTGGCTCACCAGCTACCAGTAGCAAGCGTGCAGCTTGCTCAGGGAGTAATATCTTAGTTCATTCTTCCTCCTTTTGAAAATTGCCTCCTTCGGGTCTGACCTTTGGTGTTCTTGTTTAGGTGGGGTTTTTTTTGGTGATGTTGCTTCCTTTCTTTTAAAGGAGTTAGCACTCTGCACTCTCATGAAGTTTGTCGAATTGGAGGCACAACATCCATTGATCAAAATAGAGTGGAAGGGAACTCTAACTTTTCCTTGTGACCTTCTTCAGGTAAGCTGCAGAAAGGAAAAGTTCCTTCTATCAGTGACCTGATAGTACATCAACTTATGTCCCCTCAGCCATCTCACTCTGTGCTCCAGTGGTGCAAGAGACTGACTTGTTGCCTTCCTTTCCAAACCCTTTGTTAGGTAGTTGTTGATGGTTTGCTTCCCATCAGCGAGGACGCCTCACTCCTGATCTCCCGCTTTCAGGAGTACTTGGAGTATGACGATGTGCGGTACTTCGTCATGAAGGCTGTCACTGCCAGCATCGGGCAAGTCACGCAGAAGACAAAGGAGGTAACAAATTGTTACTGGCCAGGTGGCTCTGGATGAGCTGCTCTGGGTTGTGTATCTCGTGGGTGAAGCAAGGAGGGATTAGTGGTATATGGAAATATTTGAAAGCCAGAGAAATGGATGTGCCCACTGAAGGCACTGACTTATTTTCTTGTGTATGTCAGAATGCCAGGACTGGCTTTACTCTGAAATTGGAGGTATTTCAAGAAACACTGTTGTTCTTTCTGGTCTAAGCTCTAGCTTCTGTTTTACCTGAATCACTACAGCTTGGGTGACACACAGAGACCTTCTAGTTCTGTTTACTCTGGTGCAGAGGAAGAATCTGTTTCCTTTACTGGATCCACCAGTTTTGCTAAACCGGAATTAGTACAGAGACAGTGTTGGATAAACAAGTAATACTGAGTTAAATGCAGCAACAGAGAATATCCCAGCATGTAGTTCAGTCATCAGCATTTTCCCTTTCCTAAATATATTCAGTACCTGGAAACAGGGCAGTATTGAAGCCCAGCATGTTGCTGTCTGTTGTGGAACTTGGATCATGTTTGTTAATATGGTTTTTTTTCAGAGGCCGCTGCCTTTTTACCAGCAGAACGTGTTTTCCCTCATCTCACCCATTAACATGCCAAACAAAGAGTCTGAGATGGTCAAATTTATGGTCAAGCAAGGTTAGTAAACGCTGCATGAAGAACTGTGTGTGAAAAGGAAAATTGGATTTGAGATTTTTGGTGTGTAAAGACTTTATTATTGTTTGCTGATGAAGAATGTCTGCTTCTTTGATCACTTGATTCTGAACAGTGTTAAAAATTCACATTACTCAATCTATGGAGGGGTCTGTCATGTATCAAGAGAAGTACTTCAGCCAAAATTTTTACTGTAAATAAAGGTTATCTTAATTTTTTAAACATCCATTTCAAGTTCAACATCTGTTTCCCCTTTCTTCTTAGATAACCGTGAGGAGCTGAAACTTTCAAAGCTGCAGGTAACTGTTCACTTGGTGCATTAGAATGGAAATTTTATCTTCTTGAAATAGAGCTTTGTCTACAGCAGGGTGTTTAACTCACTGTTTGCAATTCTGTTTTAAGGCACACAAGCAGGTGTTTGAAAGAATGTGGCTGACATTTTTGAAGCACAAGGTGAGTGTTACTTCTGCCACTGATCTGCATCACTCTTTAATTTAAGGATTGCTGATCCTTAGCAATTGTGTCCAGCCTTGCATGGAGCTGCTGGTAGGACCCCAGTATGTTCTGAATGTTGGATGAGAACAGCCCAGTGGTCATTTCTGTTGGATCACTCTGCCAAGAAACATGACCTCATATGTGGCCTGTTTTTCCTCCTTACTCCTCAGCCTTTTTTCCCCACCTTAAGCATGTCTGCCCATAAGGGTGATCTGCAGCATAACAACCTCTGCTCACAAGCTGAAGCTTCCCCAGCCTTTCTCCTGGTGATTTTCCTCATCTGAGTGATGACACTGTTAGTTGTGAGCACCTGCTTCTTGAATGAACTTAGTTGGTGTCACTTGTAAACTCTCCCATTTGGGAACTGCTGTTGCAAGCTGTTCTGTACTGTCCTGCCACATTCCCTTCTGCTTGTGCATTGCCTTTCTAGCCACAGGTTGCTGCTGCTCTCCGAGTTCTCCCTGCAGTGCTTGTTTCACTCTGTGGTTTTGTCCTTCACAGCTGCCCACTGGCCTTTACAAAAAGGTTCTTGTCATTCTGCACGACTCTGTCCTGCCTTACATGAACGAGCCCACTCTCATGATGGACTTCCTGACAGTGGCTTATGGCATAGGTGAGTGAGAACAGCATTTTATCCTTTGTGGTACCTGCTGCATGGGACAGAGGGACTTGGAAGCTCTGCTGGATGCAGCACCACGGCCTGGATGATGGGATAGGTGTGCTTTTGGCTGGGATGGAGCTAAGGAACTAGGGTGAACTCCATTGCCTCTGAAAGTGAGATGATTTTACCTGTGTTTATCAATGTGATTGCTTCTTGTGTGTAAGGAAAACCATATTTAGGGCTTTGGGAAGAGTAGAATAGTGGAGTGATTTCTTTTAAAAATAGAGTTAGTGCTGCTGATACCTGGGCTGCATCCACAGGTTCCTACAGAAATGTCCTTTCTGAGCAGACCTTTGCCTCCCCAGTGTGGCTTTGTTGAGGAATTAAACCAGCACATGTATGTGTCTCAGTCATTGAACATTTGTTCTGCTAAACTACAGTTTAATCTTTGTAAGAAACTTGGGAGCCTCTGTAAGGGTGTAGGTGAAATTGTTTCACCTTTCAGCCATCACACTGGCTCTAGTTTCAGGTACTCAGTTTTGTGTTCCTTCTGGGAAGATTTTATTATAGAAAAAACTTGAGGATGATTTTTTTTCTAAATATTTTTATGGTGTTGATACCTGCCTGCTTTCTTACAGGTGGAGCAATCAGTCTTCTAGCCCTAAATGGGTTATTTATTCTGATTCATCAGCATAATCTGTAAGTAAAAAGAGCATTTTGTTTAAAGGAACATAGGTTTTTGTGTTTATGTCTTTATGTAAGAGGAGCTGAAATGGATTCCCCAGACCTTCAGGCTTTGGAATTCCCCCATGGGAAAGCCAAACTGCACAAGAGGCTCAGCTGTTTGGATGCTGAGCTTTTTTGGCTGTCTGATTTCTTTTGCAACTGAGCCTAAATATCCTCTTCTCTAGACTGTGGTTGCTCAGCACTTAAAAATCGATTTCCATTGATCTGATTACAGGGTTAAGCCACAGTCTTTGGTGTCCCTTTCACTGCATCCTGTACCATTTGCAGTCAGTGGACATGGCTTCACGCCCTGAAGATGGCTGGGCACTGCAAGAGCCATAAATTCACCTTGCAGCTTGTTTTCAAGTGGTGACTGTAGAGAGAAGCCTAAGAGAGCTAAACAGAGCACAGCAGTGGGCTGGGGTGGTCTCAATGAAAGCACAAAAACACTGAGACACAGTCCCTCTACACCACTAATGGATGTTGTATTTTTCCTTTTATTTTCAACAGGGAGTATCCTGACTTTTACAAAAAGCTGTACAGTCTGTTAGACCCTTCCATCTATCACGTGAAGTACCGTGCTCGCTTTTTCCACCTGACTGATCTGTTTCTGTCTTCATCGTAAGTAGCATCTTTATTATGTATGCTCACATACTTTCCTCCTGCTTTTCTGTTCTTGAGCAGTCTCCCACGTGTCTGGATATAATGTATTCAGTGTGCCTACTGCATTAGATACATTTTTACAGAGAAAACCGGATCCAAGAGTGTTATTGTAGTGGCGTGTAATTTTTCATGTGCTATTTTTGAAGATTTGCCTCACAGCCATAGATTTTCAGAAAGGAAGAATTGCAGTTAGTTATCAGAGTTTGAGCTGCAAGTGCTTATGGATGTGTTTTTGATCTCTGTTCCACTTTGGCTGAAAGTGATGAATTTTCTGTCTTGTCTTTGTAAATATGGGAAAGTAAAATTTGCAGGCTTTTTATAGATTACAAAGCTGTTGATAAATGGATGGCTTTTTGCAGACATAAAGCACTGAAATATAAGTGTTTGACAGCCTGTCTTGATGCTGTCAGTTCACTGTACACAGGGAAGAAACCGGATAGGCAGCTGGTCATATAGTTGCCATCATATGTTGTAAAATAAGCCAACAGTAACCCAGCACTAGGCACTTAATATCCAACCCTTTGTATTCCTGGTGTACTTTGGAGAGAGTGACAAGACCTATGGGGTGACTTTAAACCTTGCAGATGTAGTGAAGTCTGAGTGACTGAAAATTGTCATCTTTTATCCTGACTCTTCTGATGTGAAGGAGGTGCCTAAATGAGCTGCTGCTGTTAGAAATTTGCATTTTTACCATCAGGAAAAAAAAAAAAAGAATTATGCTGCACATTTACACTACACAGCAGCTTTATGTTCCCATTAACAGCTGCAGTGCTTGGAAGTGTTATGTAAATTTACCACCATGACCTGTGCATTAATTAAACCCACAAAACAATGGCAGAAGAATATGACTAAGATTGCCTGGCCAAGCACTCAGAAGTTTATGAAAGGACTGAATAAACTTTGCCACGAGAATGGCCATGTACGGGGGCTGTGCTTCGCACAATGGTGCCACATGTCAGGACTGAATCTCACAGTGATCTGAGATTATTCATGCATTGAATGTAAATTCCCCGAAAAATTTGTTCCAGAGAGCACACAAGACCCTATACTGCTGCTTAAAAGCGAGATTGCTAAAGCTTCTCTTTAGTCCATAGCCAGACAAGTGTGAAGAGCCCCTGATCACTCACCTGATGTGCTGTTGGGGTGGCTGAGGCTGCTGGCTCCCTGCCAGGACTTTAACGGGCTGCTCCCTCCTGTCCCTTGTCCCCAGCCACTTGCCGGCGTACCTGGTGGCAGCGTTCATCAAGCGGCTGTCCCGGCTGGCCCTCACGGCCCCTCCCGAGGCTCTCCTCATGATCATCCCCTTCATCTGTAACCTCTTCCGGAGGCACCCCGCCTGCAGGGTGCTGGTGCACAGGCCAGGAGGGCCAGCAGGTAAGAGGGGAGTTGTGTTATGCCTTTAGACAGCATAAAGAACAGCATTCCCGTGGAGGAAGAGGGGAGATCCCAGTTCTGAGGTTTGGAAGGATCTCTCTGTTCTGTCCCTTGAGTTTGTGGAAGGTCAGCAGGCTGCTGCTGTAAGTTCAAGGCTATTCCAAATGCCCTACTTCCTATGCTCTTTAAAAGTAACTTGGTTCTGTAGTGCTGCCAGCAGTGACTCTGGGGTCATGCTGGGATGTGCCAGCTTGTTCCTGGAGTATAAATGACTTGGGAAGGAGCGACTCTGGCTGCAGCACTGGTCCTCTGTTCCCTTTGGGTTTACATTCATCACACAGGAGGTATTAGCTCTGTATCTCCTGTTTCCTTAGATATGTCAGAAGATCCATATGTTATGGAGGAGGAGGAGCCATCTGAAAGCAGGGCTTTGGAGAGCTCTCTCTGGGAGATTCAGGTATGTCTTCCCAAAATGAGCATCTGGGTCTGGTATGGGTCTCTTCCACCCTTGCTGCTTCCTTGATGTGTGTTGGCAGTGGGCAGTCCCTCTCACAAGAACCTGCTTGACATATGTCTTGCAAATGAGATGAGTTCTTTTACTCTGCATCCTTTTCTGTCCTAGCAGAGGATTCCATACACTGGAGAATGTGTACATGCTAATTAGTGGGAGGCTTGTGAGTGCACATTGGCAGTTGGAGTTCACAGCTGCAACAGACTAAATAGGTGCAAATGTACCAGACTTCTCATTTGCTCTGGAGGGGAGAGAGGAACTTGCTAAGCACTGATGGAAGTTAATTAAGTAGAGCCAGGTTATCCTCTAGAAATGGACGAGGGGGTTGTGTAGGGGGCTGGAGCAGCAACAAGGATGATGTGCAGGAGCTGGAATCCTCGGGAGCTGGAGCTCAGATGTGGCATGAGGGCACTGTGAGGTAGCAGAATTGGGTTATGCAGTGTAGGCATGCCCTGTGGATGAATTTGTCTTGAGCTGGGTGTGACCATGTGAGAGGAGCCTTTGACATGTTTGAAAGATGCCTGAAATGAGGATTTCTTGAAGCTCTGCACTAGCACATTACAGCGAGTTTGGCTCTGAAGGAATTTGGTGTTCACCAAAGATCTGACCAACAAGGGGCGGACACCTGTGTGGAAATGGAGATGGATGTGTGCCACCCTGCACTTATTAGATTATCTCCTGTTTATCCTGCTTTCTCAGTCTCTCCAGAACCATTATCACCCAGATGTGGCCAAGGCAGCTGCTGTCCTGAACCAGTCCCTGTCAGAAATGGAGGATGACGTATCAGGGCTCCTGGAGCTCTCAGCTTATGAGGTAATGCTGCTGTGCCTTTGTGAATGACTGGAACCAGAGGAAAGGAGATTCTGGATGCAGCAGCCACTGCAAAGTTCATCTGCCTTGCTGCTGGGGAGGGAGCTTCACTGACTTGGTTACCCAGAACCAGGGCAAACCAGGAAAATGGTCTGTTAAATAACAGAGCATGAGCAATACTGGTGGCAGGGCTGGCTTTTATTTGAAGGGTTTATTTGCTGGATCTTTTAAGACTTCAGAGTGAGCAGTCTTATCAGGGTGAAGAGCTTGTACTGAGTTTTGACAATATTTTCTGGTTTTTATTTTGTAGCTTTTTGATAAAGAAGTAAAGAAAAAGGCTGTTGATGTGCCCCTGGAGTTTGAGCAAGTACGAGGTTTGTTTGGGAAGAAAAATGATATTTTTGCAGAGCACTTCAGTTTAGACTGATGCCATCTCTTATCAAAACACATCTGTCAGCAGTCGGATCTTAGGGACACGCACAAAGCTCCTGTGTGCTCAGCAGCCCTTCCCTGTGAGGGGAGCTGGACTGCTTGGCAGAGCTGCAGCCATCTTCAGTGACCCTTGCCACTGCCCCTGGATGGACTTTGCTGTGTTTCTCACACTTGCATACTGCCACCTGGTATTTGGGAGGGATTTTTCCTTGGAGCAAGGGTTTCTGGACTTGTTTCTGGCTGGGATCCCAACCCTTCCTGCAGAACTGCTGGTGGTGGCTGTGACCAGGGGCTGCATAAAGACATCTCACTGCTGTTCCATGGGACTGAGGGGAATTGCAGTCTCTGACTGCTCTTATTTTTCAGATATGTTACTTTTGTATGAGAGCTGACAGCTTGTTTGTAATAAATGTCTTCAATACATAAGTATAAACACCTGATGTATTATAATTATATATTTATATGCATTTTTAAGCTTGTCTTCAGAGGGATGTTTATCTTCCTTGTACTCAGCACTCCCACGTCCAAGGCATTGAAATTGGTCTGTCTAACAACTCAGAGGATGCTCAGTAAATCCATCTATGAAGTGTTGCTGGTGTTCCTTCATGTACATCCATCTCATGCTCTAAGGTTGCTGGATTCCAAATGCTCCTGAGCTTTGGGAGTGAACATAATCCTGGTGCCTGCTGTAGCCAGGGAGGCCAGCTGATGTGCAGTGGGAGGCTAATCCTTGAGTTTTGCTTCAGAGTGATAAGCAGCTTGGTGTGATTTTGCTTGCAGCCTGCATGTGTTTTAGGAGCTCTGGCCAGAGTGTATCCAGGGGCTAATGACTTTTTAACTCCACTGCTATTGAATGCTTTTGGTAATTTGGATTTTTCGTACACTTCAGAAGTCATGCAAAAATTCCATTTGATAGGGTTCCCCCCAAGGTTTTAAGTTTGAGATAAACTATTAACAACACAGACAAACTCAGGACTTTTTTAAAACTCATTTTCAACAACTTAATATTACCTCTTTAGATTTAAACTCTACTTGCATAATTTGAAATCTTATTTCGTGGAAGAGTAAATTACAGTCAAGAAAGCAGAGGCCAAGAAATCCAATTTCTGGCAGCCAAGTCTGGTTAAGTCAAGGAACGCTGCAGCTGTCTTGGAGACACTGAAGTGTTACATTTTCTTCATCCAGTGTTTTTCATGCTTTCCAAACAGTGGACGTGTCCTCACAGTGTAGAGCTCTACATCTTTTCTTTCCCTTTCTGATGCTTTTGAATTCAAGTGAGGTGTTTCTGAGGATTGATATTTTTCCTCTTTATCTTTGGAAGTCTCTTTCTTCTCTGGTGAAAAGGCAAGGCTGCCTCCTTGCTGGCCAGCCTGCTTTTCTTCTTTCTTTGACTTCCAGTATCTAAGGTAGAAAGGCAGAATGGTTGAGATGTAACTTTGAACTCGAGAGACCTCAGTTCAGGTTCTCCCAAGCCCTGTGTTTCAGCTCTAAGATGTGTCTCCCTGTGTCATGGGGTGTTGTCTGTATGTGTTTGGTAAACATCTTGAAGTGCTCTGCAGTAGCAATGAGGACCACATGGCTCACTTTGAAAGAAGTAAGTCAGTGTATCATCTTTCAGATGAAATGAATCAATATATTTAAAAAATGAATGCCTACGTTGAATGGCTTTCTTGGCATATTTTCGTTTTATTCAGGTTGGCCCGGGTTATATCTGTCTGTAATTGCTGCTGAGCAGTGTCATTCACTTCTGTCATTATATTGACACTCAGGAGTGTTGGGTTCTTTTTGAAAGCACAGGTATTAAACCACTTGGGCATGGGGCAAGTCCAGGTCTCAAGGTGCTGAAATTGAGGGATTTTGGTTGGGTTCTTCTATGTGGACAGAGGGTAAACAGTGTGTCAGCAAGGGCTGTGTGACCTGTGTGCCTGTCCCTCTGGGGTCTCCTGGCACCAAACAGGGACACCCTGCACGTGGGGCAGGTGGAGTTGGTGGGGAATATTGGAAAGCAGCAGCTCCTGCCTTGTGGTGTGGCCTTCTGCTGCCTGTGGACAGAGCCTTGTATCTGAGACCAAATGGCCACAGACTATAGCGTTATCCAAGTGCCAGGAAAAGGGATTCCATGGAAAAGGGTGTTTTTCAGGAGGAGGACTGCAAAGGCACCAGCATCTCCAGTGCTGCACCAGCTGTGGATCCCAAGTACCACACTGCGGTGAGCAGTGACTGGGTTGGAGCAGGATGCAATTTATGTTTTCCAGAGCATTCCCAGTGCCCTGTGTGCTGCCTGTGGCTGCTCCTGCTGACACCAAGACAGAGGCTCAGGCTGACACAGGGTGTTTTCAGATTCCTCAGCACATTCTGCTGCTGAGCTGGAAATGCTGTTAGCGCTTCACTTGAAGTGTGTGCAGCTGACCTGGAGTGACTTAATTATTTTACGATGATGCCTGGCAGTCCCAGCACAGTCCCACTGCGCTTGGTGCAGACAATCAAACCCCAGACAGCTCAGAGGAGCTTACAGCTGAAACCCTTCAGACAAGCCTTGAAGGTCTTCCAGACACTTCATCCCCCAGCTCGGATGCTGCACTTACCTGAGCGGCATTTTTAAACCAGCTCTTAGGTGGAGATAGCTTTAAGCCCCTGCCTGTCCTTGGAAAAACATTCCACCTGGTCTTCCATCAAACTTTTATCTTTCAACTTTCACCCCTTTCCCCTCAATCGGAGACATCAGGAAAAAAATTCAGCAGTTATAAATATTAAAAGTTTCATCTGCACAGAGTGAACAACCCTTATCAGGCTGCACACCTGCTGCTGCTCCTGCTCTACAGGTCTCCACAGACTGTAGATTATAGATGCTTTAATCATGGGGTGTATTAACTGGAAGGCCAGATTGAAGTACCAGGCAGAGAGTGCATAAGTCACTCCTGTTATTATTTGATTTTTATCAGATGTGGGGAGGGGGGTAGAGGGCTATTCTGGGGTTTTTTGTTGTTGTTGGGCTATTTCAGTGAGCATAAAAGATAGTTTTGTGAAAACATTGACATAACCCCGCAGCCTCCCCACCCATCACTGCCTTGGTTCCCCACTGGAGGGTGATGATAAGGTCTCTGTTTCAATGGACTGCCCTTGGTTTATTTTCCTGAGCTTCCATTCAAAGTCATCCCAGCCTGGCTGCAAAATAGAGCTGCTCATCAAGAGCATGATGTGATTTATCTGGGGAGCCAAATGTTGAGGTGGCCACGATGTTTGTATTAATCAGCTTAGATTCTTACTTTTAAGATACTCATTGGGAGATGGAGGGAAGTGCAAATTTACATTGTAAATGACTGCTGCTATTAGCATTAAGGTGGTTGCACATCCCTGAGATAGTGAGAGCTACAGTGCAGCTATAACCCCTGTGTTTTCCACTACCTAATTTTGAAAAACAAGCTCTCAGTTAATTTACAGCCCTGCTCAGGCAAAAAGGGCTACAGGATCTCAGTTCAACAGACACCAGCCTTTTTCAGCACTATCATAATCAATATTCATTAACTGAAGCCCATTGGACTTGGAGATTTACTGCTGTTAATAAGCCAATAGTCTATCTTTGTGTAGTTTATGAAGGAATTTTGAGACCTGTTAATAAAAGGAATTGCTTTTCTGCAGTTTCTTTGCCCTGTCCCTGGCCCCTACTTTCACCTCTAAAATGAGAGTTCTGGAGCATGTGAATAGAGCCAAAAGAGAAAAAAAAAGACTGAAACTGCCTTCCTCTTCCAGAGCAATAAACCCCAGCAGCCAGGATGCTCTGGTTGATGATGCATGCAGAGATGTGAACGTCATCTCTGTCCTAACAGAGTTAAAAGCTGCAGACTCCATGTCCTGCTGGTTATCCCCATTTTGTTGATAAATGCACGGAGTGAACCTTATCAAAACGAGCAGGCTGCAGGCCTGCTAATGGAGCTGTGCTTGTGCTGAAGATAATTGATGCCTCAATAATGCCACACGTTATCCAGAGAGCGGCTGGAGCGGTGTGTGAGGAGAAGCATCAATCACAGGTGCTCGTGTTTAACTTTTATCAAATATTTAGGTGGGTGGCAAGGTGCGTTCTTGGGTGGCACTTGGGGAAGGAGTGCTGGGCTCTGAGATACAAAGCGAATGCATCACATCCCTTCTCTTGCATCAGTTTCCTGCAGACGGGGAGAGTGAGGATTTACATTTTAGTCATCTCGGCTGGAGCTACCACGTGCTGAGGTGCTGGAAGCAGAGGTTTGATGGCCAAGAGCTGCAGTTCCCTGGCGGGAGGCAGCCTTGGTGGCGATCAGTGTGGCGGCTGCAGTGTCGCTCTCGCAAGGGCGACAGTCCCATCGTGCCCGGGTGGGAGAGGCGGAGAGGGCACCGCGCTGCAGTGCGGGCACAGAAAGGGGGCCGGCCCGGCTCTGCCCGCTCCCCCTGCCCCGTGGCCAGTGAAGCGGGGCCGGTGGCCACTAGAGGACGGTGCAGACCGGGCGGCGGTGCCCGCTGTGCTCCCGCGGCTCCGCTCGGCTCCGCGGGGCTCTCTGCCAGTGCCCGAGTGTGGTTCCTCATCCCTTACCTGAATCGCCCTCTTCCCGCAGCTCCGCTGGGTGTGCAGGTGCCCCCCGGGCTGGAGCATCGCCCTCGGGGGTGTGTGACCCCGCAGGAGAGCAAATCCCGCAGCAAACCAAGGCGCCGTGCGGGTTAGGGGGACCTGCGGGGGCCCTGCCCAAAGAACTGATCCCCAGTGCCATGGAGGTGGTGGCTTTGCAGGGCTAAGGATGATGGAAAGAGGGAAAACCAGAAATCCCAGAGCAGCCGGCTGTGATGTGGAGTGCGGGGACTGCGGGGCGGTGAACGGGGGTGCCCTGAGTCCTCTGTCCCCTCGCTGCGGCCCAGCAGGTGCTGTGAAGTGGGGCAGGAGATGACCACAGTGTTTGAATGGGCAGTGCCAGTCCTTCCTCCCAGCACCGCCCTCAGGCTGTGATCGGGCGGACTCCAGCCCTCCCTCGGCGCGGGTGACCCGTGTGTCACCGGTGGCAGTGCCTGAGCCCCCGGCACTGAGCTCTGTGCTGGCTGACACTGCTCTGCTGGGCCAGCAGCCCGACAGCCTTCCCCTGCTTCTTCCCAAAGCAGCCTCGTGTGGCCTTTCATCCTTATGTTTTTAACCATGTCCTAAAACTTTTCACTCCCAGTTTAGAAAAATATTCTGATTCAGGATAGCATTTAGATATTTATAGGCTTCAAACATCTTGGCAGATGAAATGTAAATTTGTGCTTTAGAGCACTTGACTGTCTTTAACACTCCCCTGAATTTCTCACTGAGGAACTGAGCTGCAAAGCATCCACCAGAGAAGGTCTGAGCAATACCCTAACAGGGCAAAGACTGCGGCCCCAAGCACCAGGCTTGCTCTCAGGGCTCCTTTCAACCTACGCAGCAATTCCACCTCCAAAAACCTTATGGCAAGACAAAGGACTCGGTGCAATCATGCAGGAAACCTGCTGGAGAGGCTCTGTCCCCAGAGCTGCTAGTTGTGTAGGAACCCCTTTATCCCTCTATAATGCTTCATAAAGGCTCTCTTGATATTTTTTTACTGCACATAGCAAAACGGATTTGGATTCTGTTTCTGTTTTAGTTGATTCTAACACCATTCATCATCGCTGTATCTTAACAGGATCTTACTTTGATAATAGGGCTCCAAGCAGTGATGAAATAAAGTGAGATTAAAATAACTACATAATAAAATTCCAGATTAATCAGAAACTATGGTAAATCTTTCAGGGCTGTAGAAAGGCAATAGCTAAGCTGCATGGACTCAGTGTTCAGTGAATGACTGTGATAAAATGTGTTGATCCACATTATAGCTTTATGTCTGTTTAGGTATAACAACCATAACTACAGTTCAGCTGCAGTTTGGCACCTAAAAATCTCCTTTGAGTTTATAACTTTTTGCATGTCTTTTGTTTGGCTTTTAAAGTCTCCAAATAGTAAAAAACAAAGTTACAGATGATGGGTATTGACTCAGCACAGGGGCTGCTAAGAAAATGGGAAGGACAGATTCCTCTTTAGGAGCTCTTTGGCTATCTTGTTTCAGTGTGGGAATCCTGGTTTCAGAGTGTAGCTGTAAAGCAGAGGGAGGTGGGGGATCACAGGGCTCTGCTGGGGCTGCATCTGGGGCTGCTGAGTCCCCTTTGCCCCACCTCCTGCACACGGAGCTGGGCATCCCAGGTTTTACAGCCGTGCAGCTGGGCACTTGTCCCTTCATGGCAATCTAATGGCCCAATCAGCCTTCTGGCCACTGATCCCATGAGGTGATCCTTGGCTTTCATGGGCTTGTCATGGCTCCATCAAGAGTGGATTCAGGCCAGGGAAGGTGGACACAGCGTTGGGAGCCAGAGGCTGCCCGGGCCCTGGGCTCAGCTCGGGCTCCCTGTGCTCAGCCTCGCCCAAGAGAACTGCCCCTGCAGTTCTGATTCCCTGCAGCAGCAATCCGGGCTGCAGCTCCTCCTCAGGCAGTGCCTGGTGCAGGAGGGAGAGAGGCCTCTTGCTCTCACCCTGCTGAGCTCACAGCACAGGCTTGCAAACCTGGGAACTGAACTGCTCGCCCGACATCTTGCAGATCGTGTTGCTTTACAGAACCAATGGTGTTTTTGTATTCTTTGGATTTACTGTTTATTCTTTCAGTTGAGATCAGTGATCCGGCACCTGGCTCTGTTAGTGTATTGATTAGTCCAGAATCCCATCTGCCACTTCACTGCAAGATATTGTAAAGCTATCAGGAAGCCCTGAAACATTTCCGAAGGACTATCAGAGCCTCGTGCTTTCTGTGCAAGTAGAAGGTAGAACAGAAGGAAGGTTGCTGGAGCAGACTTTTAAAAGAAAGAGTAAAAATTATTTAGCAGGCTGATCCAGCCAGGAATCCCCCTCAGCTCGGGTCACATCAGCCCTCTTGCTGCTGGAGTTTTGCTCAGTGAGGTGAAGCCTGTGCAATGGCAGAGTGGCACAGTGCATGGTGGACTCTCCCATTTGCCCCATTTCTATTGTGCTAAGCCATCCCTTTCCCATTCCATGGCTCTGGCATCCAGCGGCTCTACAGCAGGGACCTGTGTGTTCCTTGAGACCCAACATGGAAACCTGAGCATTGCCAAAAAAACCCAGGAGCCTCGCACAAGCCTTGAGTAGGATGGAAGAGAAGATCAGACTGCAGAGCTGGCTCGCAGAGGGGTTTTTCTCCACCCAGGCAGGAGTGGGAGGATGTGCCACAAGAAAGGGCACAGCAGACACATCAGACGCAGAGCTTTGAACAGCTTGAGTGACATTAATAGAGATGACTTTTGTTCCCCCTGCTCTGCAGTGCTGCAGAGCACTGACTCTAATCCTCTGGGATGGACCTGATGGGCATTGGGGCTGCTCCTAACATCAGGAATGGACAGACTGATGGACAGAGCTGTCATCAGTCTCCCAGTCAGGTGTGTGGGGGTAAGGCACAGTGGTCAAATCCTTCTCCCCAGTGGAACATCCCTCTCCAAGGACGCCCTTTCTCTCCAGCCTCAGAGCTGCATTCCAACTCTTCTGAACCAGCTGATGTTAGAGAAGGAAACTTTGAATTTTGAACATGCAAGAAATTGCCCCTGTAGGCTTGAATTACTTATAGAGTATAAATGATGCCTGAATGCTAATGCACATTCTGGCACGCGCGTTCCAGAGGGGATGATAACTCCTCTAAGTGCGGCCACGCTGCACCAGAGATGAATTCAGCCTGGGGTGTTTGCTGGCAAACACACCACCATCCATCCCTGCTTATTCGCCCCAAACCCTCAAGTTTGTGTCGACTTGTGAGCCAGGAGGACTCTGGAAGAGAGGCAGGGAGTGGGAAATTACAAAGATATGTCTGTACATCGGAAAGGTAAATTGCTCCCTCGGAAAAAGTGATCCCGAGGGTTGGCACGTCACTGGTAAGTAGAGCAGCAGGCTGGAGCTGGAGAGAGCTGCTGGCAGATGAGAGGATCAAGCCTTGAAGGCTGCTATCAGACAGACCAGCAGGACCAGGGTCTCCAGTGATCCGGGACTAATCCTGACCCTGCCTGCGACAGGCCAGGGCAGTAGTGGGTACAGCGTGGCTGGGAAGGGAAGGTTGATTTGCCTGGCAGAATGTGCATTTTAATTGCTCATTTTCTTGCCTTTTATATGTGATTTGATTGTGAATTATGTTTTCTGCATTTGTAATTAGAGGGTAGAGCAGATGGTGAGGTTTTGTCTGAAGTGATGTAGCCGTTGAAGTAACTCATGCTCCTGGCTGATGATTTCCTAGGAAGGGAGTGTTGTGACATGAAGATACCCTGGGAGCTGCTCTAAGGGGGACCCACTTTCTAAATAGTCTGGGACAGAGCTTTAAATTATGGGAGCCAGTATTGTCCCACTGAAATCAGCATCCAGGCTGGTTTACACCACCTGTGAAAATTTTCACTGGGGAGAAACCATTTTCCCTTACACCTAGAAATGCCTGCTCTCAGACTGTGCCTGCAGTGAGCTGTGCTGTATTTATTGACATGTGACACGTGCCACAGCCAGCCCACAAAGTGCCAGTGGGGTTTGCTTGTGAGTCTGAAAGGGAAGGGTGAAAGCTGCTCAGTGCTTGACAGAGACTGTGAGCACTGGATGTTCCAGGAGGCAGAGGAGGAGGGATCTGGGGCCTTTACAGCCTTTCCAGCTTCACCCTCTGAGGCTTTGGCTGCCCACACCCTGACACAGCCACTCACTCTGCCACAGCCTGCTGGGGCACAGGCAGAGCATTCTGCACAGCCAACCCATCCATCTGGGACAGATCTTCACAGCCTCGGGAGATGCCCAGCTCTGCCTTGTCCTCACAGCCTGCACTGGGAGGCAGTGTTTTGTAATTCAAAACTTCAGAAGTTAGAGAGTTGAACTTTGGGAAAGAAAACTTGGAAAGTTGTGGGAGTTCCCTGAAGGGTGACATCACTTTGTGCCTCTCTGTCACCCAGACACTTCATTCATCAGCTTCCCACTTGGCTGGTGATTTGCAGTGAAAATGTTGGACTAGAGTCTCAAAACAGAGTGGATCCTGAGTATATTTTTGGAAAAGAGAGAAAATCCTTCCTAGAAAGTCGCTTAAATATGTTTTAGCCTTTCATCCATGTCTTCTTTTATCAGACACAAGCTTTCAGTGAAATGCCAGTAGGCAGAGCTGAGAGCTCAGCTAACCAACAGCTCCCAAAATAAGCTATTCTGCCACCTTTCAGCCTCCCACCTTGGAAAGATGAGGTGTTTCCCATCCCACTGCCTTTCTCCACGCGCTCAGACCTTCTGTTTCCCTTTAGAAATCCTTACCACAGTGTGAGTCTGGCTAAGGAGGCTCAGGAAATGCTGATATTCAGTTTCTTCCTGAAGGACAGTTGTTTATGACATTCATTTATGATAAATGGAAGACATATGGAGTGTCACCCACGCTGGCTCTGGGGAGCACACGCTGAAATGCAGGTGGGTGAGCGTCTCACAGCCCCGGCCCGCCTGTCCCACTTTATAGGAATGCTGCTCCTTGGGCAGTGCCACCCCTGTGTGGGATGGCACCAGGCAGTGCAATTTAAGGTGAAATTCAGGCTCTGATTGCATAAATCCCTGAGGATCTGGGTTGCTCCACAGAAGCCCCAGAACCGTCTTGGTGTATCCTGACCTCCCTGCATGCCCTCAGCTCTAACCTGGCATCTGCCCTTCACTTTGGATGTACGAAGGGGCACTGAGAAGGTCCCATAACAAATCAAACCTACTTACAGGGATGTGTGCCTGCTCTGACAGGGATCTGGGAGGAGGAATGGGAGGTTTCCAAAGGGAGTTTGCTGGCTCTGGTGGCTGCAGTCAGATGGTTTGATAGCATCCTTCATCTTCTGGAGGGATGCAGTTTCTTACCTGTCCTCTCTGGCTGGCGCTTGTAAACACTCACAGATTTTAATTTTTACTCCTTAATACAGCAACACTGTGAGCTCTTCCATTTGTAAAATCTACCTGAAGAGAAAAAAAGGAAATATATTTACAAATGCACTCACAGGCACTCACATATCATTTAAGACAACAAATAACTAGGAAAGAAGAGGCAGTAGTAATTCACTCTCGTTTTTCCTCTGATGTTTTTAAACGCCTCAAGTTTTCCTCTTATGGTTTACGATGTTATCATGCTCCTGTCTAAACTACCACCTTAAAATACATTCTACATGGTTATTTTCTCCATAAAATCCTGACAATAATAATTTCCCCTGTACTCCTACTTGCACTGTAATTTTGGATCTGCCAAGCCGTCCACACCTATTTGATGGCCAGCAAATTCCAGCCTTGCAGGAATCTGCTCTCCCTGACCATCACTCGTAGGTGACATTGCTCCACTCCGATGACGAATGCCCTGAGCTGGCAGAGATGGGCTTGGATCACCTCAGATCACCAGCAAGGACTGGAGGACGTCAAGAGGCTCATTTAATGAACTGTGCCCTTTCAGTATCAGTGGTGCTGCCCTGGGCCAGCTCATGCTGGTGACCCTGCACGGGGCCTTGCTGATGCTGGTGTGGTGGCACGTGCCAGCTGTCCCACCTGATGCCACGTGTCCCTTGCAGCCCACACGGCTGCCACATGTGTCATGCTGGAGCTGCAGCAGCAGCTTGTGCCCAGCCAGGCTGGTTCTTGCCCTGCTCCCTCTTCCAGCTGTCACTACAGTGATCCCTGGGCAGGGATTTGGGCCGGGAGCTGCCCTGACCAGAGCTGTGCTGGGGCTGCCTTTCAGCTGAAACAGAAACCATTTAATGCAGCAGTGCTTTTCTGAGAGCCTTCTGCCTGAGCTCCTGAGTGCCTGGGAACTGCAGCCCTCTCTGAGCAGCAGCTCCTGCCCATCCCAGGTGGAGCAGAGGATGGAATGCAGACCTTGAGGAGGAGCAGGTCAGTACCCAGTGTCTTGTAATTCGTACTCAGTAAAACCAGAGGTTTCTTGGAGAAAAATTCATCATCTCTTGTAGCCTGGTGGATGGTTTTTCCTACCCCTTTGGAAAGCATTGCCACATTAACCCTGTCCTGGTTAGATTTGAAGCAAAGGCTTTGCTCTCAATTACTGCTCTCGCCAACTCATTTGTAGCAAGGAAAGAAGCCCCGGGAGCATTGCCAAACCATGAGAACATCCTCACAGAGCCTGACACTGCTGCTGCATGATATCATTTCTCCTCTAGGTTGTTCCAGCTCATCTGAGATAAGGGCAAGATTACTTTTTAGGTTTTTTGTTTGTTTGTTTAGGTTTCACTTCGATTTTTATTTTGAACTTTCAGCTTACTGCATGGAACATTCTTGGATCATCGGAGGTGCTATCTGGTCTTATCTCCAAAGCACACTGCTGAAAACCACCAGGGAGTGGGTCTGGCTTAGGCAGGAATTAAGTGGCTCTCTGGATTTCGAGACAGAAGAAGCGTGGGGTCCTGCTGCTTGCACATATCACTTGCTTTGTCCAAAAGTTGCTTCAGTCTAGTCCAGTGCAAACAGAAATTCATCTGCTTGGTTCAGAAGTTTTCCATGTAGCCCAGACATTTGCTGTGTGCAGTGACACCCTGCATCCATGGGCTGAGAGAGTTAATGCCTTACCCAGCAGTTATTACAGTTAATAATAATAATGATGGTTGTGCCAGCCTTTGCAGCAGAAGGGAGAGCAAGCAGGGGAAATGCAGACACTGGTTTGCCCAGGTCTAGGATCCTCACGTCTTCTTGCACTTTGGTGGAAATCAGGAGTGGTTGATACTGCTCCTCCCTTGCTGCCTCGTGGCTGAGGTGTTTATTCCTGTGGAAGCAGAGGAGGAGGAGGAGGAGAAAGAGGAGGAAGAGGAGGGCAGAAGCCCTGTTTGCCCCAGTAGCAGCAAGCCAGACCCTGCTTGCACAGAGGAGCTCAGGGAAGAGGGGCTGTGGGGTTCAATCCCCTCTGTTCCAAAGCCATCTGTTTGTTTCCTGGGCCAGGTGACAAAGGGGAAGGTGAGTCTGGGTGGGTGTAAAGCAGCTCACAGGAGCAGAAGGGGCAAGGGCATCTCTGGAGAAGGCTAATGGACTGTTTGGAGCATGATGTGGGGATCTGTGTGCTAAAGCTGCTGCTTTGCCTCAGATTAACTTCACTTGAGCTTGCAGAACTGAACTGAGTGAGGTTTTCTGCCTCATTTTGCCCTTGAAATGCTGATCCAGGGAGAAAACGTGCCTGTTACACCCTTTGGGCTGTGCTCTGCTCCTGGGGGTCCCTCATTCCTGTTCTTTCTGGGACAAGCTGTCCATCACCCCACAGGACCCTTCCACTTCTTCCCTCTCTTTCGCTCCTTCTATTTGTTTCCAGAGAGAAGTATTCCAGTAATAGCTAAATCACACACCAGTGAGGTTTATCAGTAGTTTGGAAGAGATATCAGTAACATATTTGCTACAAAGTCAGTGAGGGGAAGTATATTAGCTCATGGATGAAAATGTGTATTTTTTTTCCCTTTGCTGCCTGGTTAGCTCTTAAATTTCTCTTAAAATTAAGTTGACATGGCACAGCAGAGACACCCAGTTTCCTTCTCTTTTTTTCCTCTTTCCCTTTACTATATATATAAAATTTATATATAATATATACAATAGATATAAAAATACGTAGTATTTATATATAACAATACATAGGTAATATTTGTAAAGAGATACAATGTATATAATAATATACTATATTAAAATAATATAACTAATATATAAATATTAATATAATATATAAATAATAATATAATATTCATTAAGAATAAGATGAAAACGATCATCTTACGCTAATCAAAGATCATTTTCAAAGGAAATGCTGCAGTTTTGTCTTAGGAGTGTAAGTCCAAAGACCAGCACAGAAGCAGAGGTAACAGAAAAAAGATATACAGCACACTGGGGTTTTGTTGGTGTTTTAATTTTTTTTTTAGCATGGCAATAGCATTTGCATTTAATTTTTATGCTATGAACATTTGTAGTTGTCACAATTTAACAAGCATATTAGCAATGAAAAATGTGAATAAAAAAGGAAATACAATGCAACCACATGGCAATTATCCCCTTCTCTCCATAATGATATGTCTTGAGGAGTTCCCCATGCAGTGCTCATTTCAAAAACTAATTATAGCAACTGCATTANATATATATAAAATTTATATATAATATATACAATAGATATAAAAATACGTAGTATTTATATATAACAATACATAGGTAATATTTGTAAAGAGATACAATGTATATAATAATATACTATATTAAAATAATATAACTAATATATAAATATTAATATAATATATAAATAATAATATAATATTCATTAAGAATAAGATGAAAACGATCATCTTACGCTAATCAAAGATCATTTTCAAAGGAAATGCTGCAGTTTTGTCTTAGGAGTGTAAGTCCAAAGACCAGCACAGAAGCAGAGGTAACAGAAAAAAGATATACAGCACACTGGGGTTTTGTTGGTGTTTTAATTTTTTTTTTAGCATGGCAATAGCATTTGCATTTAATTTTTATGCTATGAACATTTGTAGTTGTCACAATTTAACAAGCGTATTAGCAATGAAAAATGTGAATAAAAAAGGAAATACAATGCAACCACATGGCAATTATCCCCTTCTCTCCATAATGATATGTCTTGAGGAGTTCCCCATGCAGTGCTCATTTCAAAAACTAATTATAGCAACTGCATTATGAACTGCACCATTGGTATCTGCTGCCTCCACATGCAGCAGATGAGTGTAATTGTTCCATCCTGGAACTGACCTGGAAGAGAGTGAGTGCTGCATTACTGGGGGAGAGGAGCAGTCACACAGAGGCACTGAGGGTTGGTACCAAGGCAGATTTTTTTCAAGAGAATTGTCATGACAGCTGAGTCAAGGAATTCCTTTTCCTGCCTCTGTTACAGCTGTCGTTAGGTGAGAATTGAATTGTGGCATTCAATTTATGTTTAATTTCTGTCCGTGCTGTGGATGTGCCCCATTTCATGCCCTGCACTCGATACAGGTGCTGTCAGTGTGAACACTTGGCTTCTCACTGTAACTGAGCAGGTTTTTCCAAAGAGTTTGGAGGAAGGAACCAGTGTTGGACTGTTTGCCTGTTGTTGTTTTATTTTTGATGGGTTTTTTACCCTCCCGATGGAGGCGTCCTGGCCCAGCTTTGGCTGCAGTGTGGGACGGGCAGGGGCTGTGGGGATGGTGATGCTGGCAGCCGTGTGGGTGCTGCAGGGGCAGGTCATGCTGTCAGGGGCTGTGCAGGAGCCAGGGATAAATAGAGACTGTGCCTGTCATCAGCGAGGGCCAGTGAGGCACCACGGTACCTGTGCTAAGCAGCCCTGTAGCTGGAAAGGTGAGGTGCAAACTGATTTGAAAGGTGGGAAGGAAGGGCAAAGACACAGCTTTTATTTGTGCCAACACGGCCGTGTGTCATCACTCTGCAGCATCATCCTTGCCCACAGGTAACCTCTGTACTCTGTCTCTTTTTTAAAGTGCTTGCTTATTTATTTATTTAAAGTTTGTCTGAGGCTTTGCTCTGACCAGCTGGCAGGGCAGGGCAGTGCAGCCTTTGCTTCCCCGTGAGCTTGCTGACGTGTGCTGGGGCTATTCCTGGCTCACAAGCATCCAAGTGACCACGACAACCACGGGAGCATCTGGAGTGCCAGCTGCTCTGCCAGCCCTGCATGGCACTGAGGTGGCTGCCGGGCAGCTCTGCACTTCACTGCGCAGTAACAAAGGGTCATTTACAGACAGGGAGGTTGTTTACAAAAGCAAAAAAAAGTAAGCTGGACGTAGAAGTTTGTGTCGATCCCACACAAACTTGGAATTCAGGAATCAGGAGCGGGAGGTGTTTGAGCTCGTGTTGCTTTGGTCATCAGGGAGGCACTTCTTCAGCTCTCTGCTCCTTGCTAGGATATCAGGATCCTTTGTTCACCAGGTGTAGTGAAGCTCTCCAGAGTTTGTTCGCACTGAGAACTTTGCTCCAGCCCACAGAGGGATCAGGAGCTTTGAATGTCTGCAGGGACTGACAGTGCTCAGCACTGTGCCACATAAGGCCTTGGAAAGGCAAGGGAGAATGAGGCAGAAAATGCCTTCCTTAGCTTGGGAAAAATGGTTGGCTTACTGAAAGGGTAGAGCATAAGCCCCAGACACAAAGCAGAGGCACGCAGAGCAGCCTGTGCACGCAGGGTTGCTGTCTGAGTGCCCGAGTGATGTGCCCTGGGAGCACGTCTGATCCAGCAGCCCTGAGCCAAACACCCCCAAAGGCACCACGGCATCCTCCGTTTTGGAGAAGACTCGGCAAAACTGATGTGTGCAGCCAGACTCAGGGTAAATCCAAGGAAACAGGTGACAGAGGCACAGAGCAGCAGCTCCTGCACTTGGCGGGGTGTTCCTCAGGGTGTGCTGCTTTCATCCCGCTGTTACTGCTGGAAATAACCCCGAGCTCCTTCCAGGCTGTGGCTCACCTCTGGCAGCATCCTCCCGGGGAAATCCAGGATTACTGCAGCTCCTCTTTCCATGAAATGTATCCATGCTCCCAGTCTGGTACACAGTGGTCTGTTTTCCTCTTTTAAAACTTACCTTCTTTGTTTTTAAAATAAAAATTAACTTGCTGCTCATCTTTCATTTCCTTTTCATGCTCTGAGCAGCAAGTAATTAGAGCTGCATCACACTGGAGAAATTACAACAATATGATGTTTCTACAGTTAAATCTGCATAAGTATAATATCTTTGAAACATAACAAGCTGCTCTCAGGGAAATTAATTATCCCATTGGGATGGTCATTATGCTGTAACAAAAGCTCTCAGTTTTCTTTGCCCACTTTCATTTTGGGCATTTCTTTCATTGTAAGTACTGGCCAGATATTCCATCCCTTTTCACTGTGGCTGGAACATAAATAATAACATGTTTAAAGCAGTGTAAAGTCTGTCTTGGAAACTATTACAGATATCACGGGAATATTAAGCAACTTTAAAATTAAGTCAAAGCGCATTTTGCAAATCTGTGTTGGTGGCTATATATCATTACTGTTCATCAAGCCAGTCCAGCCTCATTTTCCTTGGCTATTATTTTTTTGTGAGTTGCTGCTTCTTTGAGGAATATGGCTCCATTTATCACAATAAGCATTTCTTATCATCATATTCTCTACCCAGGCACAAGCATTGTATTTAAGAGAGATTTTTTTTTTTCCCAAAGGGGATGGTCCTGCTGTACATGGTGTATCCCTGCATTTGAGAAACCCCCTCTCCCCAACACCCAAAACCTATTTCCAAGTCCTGCATGTGACTGCAATAGCTTTTGCAGTCAAGGTGAATTACAAGGATTCTTGCTGAATCCCTGACACATACAAATACCTAGTTATCCTTGGCTTTCCTGCTGAACCTAATCAAAGATATTGTTTATTAAAATCCTATTGTCTCTGCACTGAGGAACAAGGACAAGCTGCTCTGGAGTGATTTAATACTTCCAGTATTAATACAGCAGTTCTGTGTAAAGATTTATTATGGCCAGGAGAAAGAGCAAACACAAAACGCCCGAGTCATTACTTTTAATTCTCTGCTTTTTAAAAATATGTATACACAAGGCTAAAACCTTCTCTACAGTTCAGTGTGGTCTCTTATCAGCCAGGGGAACAAACCAAAGCATAAACCTTCACCCTTTCCTTCAAACAGAGGAAGGACATGAAGGTTTAGCCTTGGATTTAAAGGCAGACCACCATGCTTCTGCTTAGACTGGTGGTTTTCAGAGTTTTGATACTAGAAACTGCAAAAAAAAAGAAGGAGTTATTAGTTTAGATGATTAAAAACACCAGTTCAGATTATCCAGTTGTACCTGTGATCCTCTCTGAGATGACTCATTGGAGGGGACAGTGCTGCCTGCAGAGGGGCTCAGCCCTGCAGTCAGGTCTTTGCCCCACACCTGGGTCACAGCAAGAGCCCTTTGTGCAGGGCCACAGAAACCAAACTCATTAAAAGTGGGATGTAAATTTTTCTCCAAGTAATGAGCTTTTCTTTGTGATTCAGTTTTATTAAGGTTTCGGGGACGGTATCATAAGTAAAGCACAAAGATAAATGAGTGAGCAGAATTAATAAATGCTACTATTCAACTCTCTGAGCTTTTAAACTGCTTATCTAATCAAATGTAATCTTTATTCACAGTGTTAAAACTACCACATTACAACAGTTGTAATCAATTAGGAAAATGGCTTTAATGGTTTAAAGTAGGTAAAAGGCAACTTTTACTTTTCCAGACTGCCCGTGCTCAGGTGGAGGGAGCTCTGGCTCAGCAGCTCTGCTAAGGACCAGCACCTAAATCTGAAAGGTGATCCATGAGGGAAAGCTGCTGCCTTCCCTCCCCTGTGATATGGGAACCCAAATCCAGGAGAGAGATGGGAGAAGAGAGCACCAACGTTATTCCACAATAATCCAGTGGGATTTCACTTTCTTCCACAGCTACGTTTTCTGCAGCCTGTTAAACCACAGCAGTCAGACACTCAGCCAAAATCATCTTATCCTTAATTATCCCACAAGTCCTAGTTGGAATAGCTTCTTATTACGTGAAAGGAGTTTTATCTCTGACATTTTAATATTTCTAGTATTTCTGTTCCCAGCTCCTTTCTTTCTCACTGCTAAAGCCATGAAACTTACATTTAAAGAAAAAGCCAGCCACATAATCAGACATGTCTTGACAGGTTTGGTCACAGGCTCGACACTGCTGAGGGCCAGGGAAGGACAATATTGATCTGAAGGAAGTTCCAAGCCTGCCCTCACAGCAGGAGCCTGGCAGTCCTGGCACTGCACCCAGGGAATCCAACCAACCCTGATGCTGCCTCTTGACTTTGAGCCTGAAATTCCCTCTTTTCACTCTCTTTTAATTTGCACACAGCTCTTGTGGCGGGATGCTTCTGGTTTAGGTTTCATGTGCCTGCCTATTGGATCTAACAGTGTTTCCTCAACTAGTTTTCACCAGCAACTGTACAGGGCTGGCTTCTGCCTGGCTCACTCCCAGCTGCCATCCCCCTACTCCAGGCCTCCTGCACAGGGAGCAGAAATGAAAGCAACAGCCCCAAAGCCCACATCCTCTCTGCCTTCCTGCTGCTGCCTCTTCATTTAACAGCTCACAGATTTCTCTGAGCACATGGATATTTATTTGCCCCAGGCTTTCAGCTGCAGGAGAAGCTCTCTCTTTGTGTTGGAAAAACAAAAAGACAGGTCTAAATAAAAAAAAACCCCAAACTCTAAATGTAATAAACAATACATTTACTCTCCCAATGTGCATCTCTCCTTCCCCATAGGTGAGGAGTCTGGAGCTGTCACAGGCAGCTGGTAAGTGATGCTCTGCCTGGTCCAAGAGGCTGCCTCTCCCTCAATCCTTCTAAAGGCTGAAATTTTACATGGCCTTTCAGGTAAAGGAAAAGGAAAGTTGTTGCTTTGATTATGTTTTATCTTTTTGTCCTGAAAAATTGCTTTGAAAGCAGCTTGCACAGCTGATCTATGGACACCTTTCTCCTGTAATTCTGCTGTGACCTTTTCACCATCCTTCCACAAGTAACTGAAAAAAAAAAAGACAGAAAAAAACCCCAAAGCCAAACAAAAGGGTTATAAACAGATATTTTCTTTCTTTCTTCTACCTTCAGAGAGTGTGGGGGGTTCTTTGTCACAAAACATGTTTTTGCTTTACAAGCTTCAAATCTGATGGAATCAGAGCCATGGCAGCAGAAGGCTTTGGACCAAGCACTAAAGAGGTGCAGTCTCAAGCCAGTTTGCACTAATGAGCAATAAATTTTTGACCTGTGGAAAAGGTCACACTTGAATTTCTATGTGGTGTTAATACTCCGTGGAGAAGTGGCAGATACTTCCTGCTGGGACAGGAGTTGAAGGGAGAATATGAATATGAAGAGGAAAAATGAAAAAAACCAAACAATCCAGCCCTGAAAATGAAGTGGAATTTTTGGCCAAATAGAAATGTATTAAAATCTTCACTACTGATGAAATTTTGAACACAAGCTTACACGGGGCTTAAGGACACTTTCCAGATGTGACTGAACTATATAATGCCTTTTTGGTCAGATCTGGAAGCTTTGAAATATCTTGGAAAAGGAGAGCTTGTGAATGGTATTTCATTCTCCTAAAAATGAAAAGTTGTATAATAAAAACTTCCTAATATCACCTGCTTCTGTAACAGCACTTTTTCTCCTCACGGGGTGTATTTTCACATGCCATGTAAAAACATTCCAGTTCTAAGATTTCTATATTTTTGCAAAAATACACATCTGACCTGTATTTCATGCTTTCTGAAAGTTCACTGTCCCAAATCTATTATGTGCCTCTAAGCCAAGCTCCAAGCTCTGGAGATGACACAGTCACTGGTATGGATAATTTGGCTCCTAAATGTTTGCTTTGTGCTTTGAAAAAACATCATTGAGCAGTTTCTTAAATGTCATTCCTTGCAGTACACAGAGCAGGCAATAAACAATAAAATTATTCACCTTGAAGAAGCCATCTGCAGTCTTTAAGGACATCACCAGTTTTTTTGCTGCTTTGAATGGTCCTCTGGGACGCTGTAAGTGTCATTTCAACACTGTGTTTCCCATCATCTCTGCCAGCCTCGCTTTGCTTTAGAAACAAAAGTGATGATGGGCAAATTAAGAAGAATTTCCACTCTCTATTACTTCCTATATTTCATTTATTTTTGCAGCTGTCTAATGTAGCACTTGGTGTTTGGAATTCTTATTTGGAGGCAGGATCAGGACGATTTATGCCTGGAATGAGCCCTGCTGTGGTGCCCGTGTGCTCCCACCCCGCTCCACGCGGGATTGCCCGGCACGGGAGCGCTGAGCTGAGTGATGTGCCCAGCACAGGAGCCTGTGATGCTCAGCTGCAGCAGAGCCAGGTTACGCTTAATCCAGGCACATCCGTCACCATTTTTCTCCTGTTTTTCCTCATGGATGGAGCAGATGTTGCCATTTTCAGTGCAAGCTCAGCTCCCTTTGTCCTCTTCCTCCTGTGCCTGTGATATTTGTGCTGCCAGCTTTGATGTGCTCCTCTGCACGGGGGACACCCCGATGGCAGCAGTGTGTTCCTGAGCACAGGGACATCCATCACGGCCTAAAGAGGACTCGTCTCTGCCTCCCTCAGACAGCCATCCTTGGGGAAAGGCAGGCAGAGCTGCTCCCACGGGCCTCTTCCCTGCTCTGCGTGAAGTCTTGGTTCTTTTACTGAGTTTTAAACAAAAAACCCACGAATACCCCTTAAAACTCCATCCCCACTTCAGAGGAAGAACCTGAGGTTAGAGATAGAGGTTATGGAAAACACAGAAGGAATGTCCATCTCAAAAAAGGCTCTCACTGTCCAGGACATTGGATTATGGGTGATGAAATCCACCTGCATCTACCCCCAAAATGAGCCTGCTCCTGGCACAGTCCTTGGCATGGACAGGCTCCAGACAGGGTGATGCTGCTGAGCTGGGGGATGGAGCCCAATTAAAACTCAAATAAGAGCCTGTTCTACTGAGAGAACAAAGGTTGAGAGCTGCATTTGGAATGGGCTGGGAGAAATAATGTTTTTTTTTAAATGCTGTATTGTTCAGGCTTCCTCCTAATGAAAGCCTGCAAGAGCCAATCCCTGATGCAATGGTCTCTGCCTTGCAGGGTTCAACCTTAGTTTCAAGGTTGTGAGGTTTATTTCTGGAGGCTAAATTTTCTGTATAAGATCTTTCCAAAACCTTGCTAATGTAATGAAAAAGCAATCAAACTTTAAGAAAGAGCCATTGCAACAGAGACAACCCACCATTATTAATCCAGCTAAAACCAAAGGCTAAGGTCTGTCAGCCTTAAAAATGAAATTAATTCCTTCTTAGCTCTACAGCCTTTAATTATTTTCACCAATTGATGAGTTATAAAAATATAAAGAAAAAATTTCAAGCTAAACCAGAGCTCTTTTTAAAATGAAATGAAATAAAAGCACAGTAAAAGCAGCCTGAGGTTGGAGTGACACTGGTTTTGCTGCTGTGGTTTCTGATGTCAGAGCACTCTGTGATGGGATTATTCCTCCATGCCTCACGATCCATCCATTATTGCACCCACATTGTAGACTTCATGTCACAGTCAACAATAAAAAACACCCTTGGCAACCTCCATTACATCCTGCAGTTAATTTGTGTTCTTGCAAAGTGCTTATATTTACTATGAGTGATAATCATAAATATGCATGAGACCCTAAGTGAGGGAGAATGCGCTTAGGAGCTAATACAGCAGGAGGTTTGCCTAGAAGAGATGTCAAAATCAGTTCACTTTTGTTATATATGAGTAATTTAATTTCCTCCACAGTGTTATTAGGGCAAGAATGAAGTAACATTCTTTGGCATAATTGAAGCAAATCCTGGCAAGACAAGAGGATAACAAAGCTTTTCCATCTCGTCATGTCAAACTCTTACCTTCTATTCAGTGCACACAGACAGGTTCTTTGTGCTGAATTAAATTATCCAGTTGAGTTTATTAACTTTTGATGTCCCATGACCTTCAGCATATTTACTGCTGGATCTTTAAAACCGTGTCTTTAATTTACTCCTTCACAACCGACCTCGTTTTTGTGTCAGATCAGAAATACTGGTGGCATTCAATCCTTTCTCAGGTCTTGATTTTCAGCAGCAGCATCCCTTGTTAAACCCTGGAACACGGAGCATTTCCAATGCTCCCTAACAGATTACAGACCAAACAGCCAGGGAGTCCTGGGACTGGGAAGGAGGGGTGGGAAGTCAGTTCCTTCCTTTCCCCACATGCCCTGATGTAGCAGAGCGATGCTCAAAGACATCGTGGTTGTAGCCAGGGAGCCAGGGAGACCAAAACCACTGAGACCTGTGGAACAAACCTGCTGCTGGTGCCTCGCAGGGGTGAGTGGCTTCAGTAAAATTTAATTGATTTCAAACTGTAATATTCTACAGGGCATAAACTGGAGCTTTTTCAAAAGAACCTGTGAATCTCAGGAAAATCAGCTATCTGTAGGTGAGCCGGGCCATGATGCCTGAGCCCCTTGATATTTTTTCAGTATTTCCAACCCTGCATTGCAGCTCAGAGCAAATCCTTTGACTCCAGGGCTTGGTGGCCCTGTACCAGGGGCTGGGTTTCACAGCCCTGCACTGCAGGCACTGCCTGATGGCCACCCAGCAAAGTTTCCCAGTTTCCCAAGTGCCCGTGTAAATCTCACAGGCTCAAGATTGCTTGAGGGCATCTCAACATCACATATAGTTCTGAATTACCCATACTTGGCCTGAATGGGAACTGGAGTTGTCCAACAGCCAGCTCACACCTGAGCCCAACAAAGGTAAATTTTGTGTATGAGCAGCAATTCCCTCTGGGGATGTGGGACAGAGGAGTGCTGGTGTCCATCCCTCTGCTCCTTTTCTCCTTCGGTAGGAGGGGGTGTGAGCTCCCAGGCTGGGTGACTGTGGGATCCCCAGATTGCAAGCCATGAGGAGATCATGGGAAAAACAGAGTACTGAGGAAAATGATGGATTCTTCCTCTCCCCATGCCTTTCTGAAACGTACTTTAGCTCTTCAGCTCTTTTCTTCCAGCAGGTAAGGACACAGCAAAGGGACATTTCTCCCTTGCTCTCTGACTCAAGGAATACAGATGATCTCTAGCTTGCCTCTGGGTCAGTCCAAAGGGGTGGATGTGTATTTCCAGACCTTTAGTCTGATGCAAGGCTTGCCTTTGATATTTATTTGATACTTACCAAAATATTGGCATGATCCAGCACGGCAAAGGCACATCTCACTCTCGCTAACCCTGAGTGACACTCGGCTCTCCTGCTGCTGCCATCCCTCTTACCTCACCTGCAAAACAGGAATAAATGCTATTTATGCACCCGGAGATGCATTTGAGAGCATCAGAGGAGAGGTGGTGTGCATGTGGCTGTGTTATTAGGTCTATTCATACAGGGAAGAGTAAAACGACAGCACATAAACAATTTGCAACAACTCGTTTTAGCACTGCCTAGCACTGCCTAGGGAAGGTCATTATGCACAGTTGCTCCAGAGAGAGAAAACTCCCCTGCTCCTAGCAGAGCTTGCCTGAAGGAGGAATATTCCATACACCAGGCTCAGGCAAGCCTCAGCTCACAGATCAGCTTATCTTGGCCATGCACAAGTTACCCTTTTCTCACACGGTATTTAAACACTCTTCAACTTGTACATTCCTGAATATGTGAGATAAAAACAAATCATTGCAGGATGAACCTCGGTTCCCTAAACCTCCCCAAGCAGGAATGGAATGGATGGAAGCAAAAAGAAGAAGATATTTCCCAGGTGTAGTGGGTGGAGCCACATATTTGTTGCAGATGCTGTATGTCTCATTTCTCATATTCTTCTACTCTTGGCTTGTTTCTAATTGTTCTCTTGAAATATTATTGCTACATAACTGAATTGTGGGACTGTTTAATTGAGAAAGGCGGTAAATAGGAGTCACTCCTGGAAAAAAGTAGTAGATAAATAGCAGCAAAAATAAAATAAAACTGATTATCAGCAAGTGAAGCAAGGTTTTATGAAATTTCTTACAGTGATAAATCAACGACAAAGTCCTTCATCTCCGAAGAAGGGTAAGTCATGGAAATTAGGAGTAGCCTGTTACCTTTTTTTGGACTTAATGGATGATCTACCTTTAGGTAGTAGACATTATCCAGGTGTTCAGGATAATTCAATTCTTTAGCCTTTGGACAGGGACAGTTTGCTGTCCCCTCACCCTCGAGCACAGTGATAGGGATCACTTCCCTGCAGGACATTGAACTGAGCCAGGGAGCTCATCCCACATTTAGCAAAGGAGAGTCAGGAGGTGCCTGGAGCCGCCTGGGTCCATCAATAATGTCTCAGCTTAAAACATACTCCTTGGCAAGTTAAAAAAAAAAGAGAAAAAGATGAATTCTACCCTGTCTGGTGTGCCCTATGTCAGTGCCAAAACTGCAGTGTCCTCACTGTGCTCCACATATCCAACCTGAAACACATCTCCAGCAAAATCAAGGGCACGTGTTTAGAGCACAGCCAGAGCTGCTTGCACTTAACTGAGATGGGAAGAACACTGCACTGTGCTTCTGTTATGTGCATGTAAATTGATGCAGTGATTCTGAGATTTTTAAGGCTAGAAGAAAATATAATTGTCCAATCTGACCTCCTGAACCACATGGGATCACCCACAGGTAGTCGGTGCTGTCTGATGTTGGAGGAGTGTAACAAAGGCTCCATCTGTGATTTTACCCCTCTGTAGACCATTGTTGGTGGAACTGAAATGGAAACCCTTCAGGTCTGTCAGATGTGGAATAGAAAACTGTTTTCTGGCTGGTGTAGGCAGAACTGCATTAAGCTAAGCTACAGATGAAATTATTGTTATATTCATTGTGAGGGCTGCTATGACAACAGATGAATGCTGCAGGTAATTTAATTACATTTCTGTCAGCCCCTGTGCCTTTCAGGAGACAATGCAGAAGCCAGCAGCATCTTCTTTTAATATTGCAGGTGGCACAGAAAGTGTCTAATTCTCCTCCAGAGGGCCTAACGAGAGCATTTCACTCGAGTCACGAAATGTTATTTAGGAATCTCGAAGGATCACTCATGGCTTTTCCCCAGCATTTCCAAATCCATGAGTGTTCCCTTCACTCTACTCACAGGCTGTACCACACACCTCGAGCTGAATCCCGACAGAAACTTTCTGCACACCTGCCCACCCCCCACAAACCCAGATTTTTTCACCCAGAGGTGACTCTCCACATCCCCTTCCTGCTCCTCTGCCTTTCCTGGGTGTTTTTGGAAACCACCACTCACTTGGCTGCATTAATGGGAAAAAGCATCAGTGGATGGAGGTGAGAAAATTCCCTTTTTCCTCTGATCATGAGCTGTGCAGCAGGGAGAGGGAAACAACTGCTTTAAGGACAAGGTATTGACTTGCAGAGCAGAGAGAAGTTAGTAGATATTGACTCCCACTTGCTTCAAGTAGGTCACACAGTGCAGGATTGTGTTGCACAGCCTCTGAGGGGTGGGGGTAGGGAATTCTTGCCACAAGGACCAAGATTTTAAATGTTGTGAAGTGTGTGTCATTCCCTCACACTGAGGGACAGTATTTTCCTATGCAAAAGTCCTAATTTCTGTAGAGCTGGGTGAAAGCCTGCACTGATGGGCTGCACTGACTTCAGCGGGTGCTGTTGGAGCCCAGCATGACTGGAGAAGTGATCTGTGTCTTACCAAGGCTGGACCCAAGATCATGAAAATAATCTTATAATTTACATTCATTAAAGCAGGAACATGGCAATTATCTATTGTTTATCTGAGGAAGCTGTCTGAGGAGCAATCCTTCCATACCAGGGTATAAACTCAGTTGCCATGTAATTAAGTCATAGCTACAGAAGCACTGAACAAATGTGCAACAAGATTCAGATAATACCTTAATGTGATAAGAAATACCCAGGCACTTAGCTGGCATTGAGGAAATTAGCCACACCAAATTAGATATCAATGAACACATTTGCTACCATGTCAGTTACCATTCTGACTATAAATTGAAACCTAATCAATTATTTCTACAGAGCCCTTGCATAAACTCAGAATAGGAACTGAAAAAATACTGTTATTTTATAATGTTATAAATGTTATTCTGCAAGGATGTGTTTTATGACACTGACAAAGATGATGTGATGACATCACTGCCTTCTCCCCAGTACTTCCCTGGAATGAAGAAAGAAAGGTGGAATAACAGCAAGACACAGTTTAAAGTCAACACTGAAGGGAGTTGAGAAAGCACTGAAGTCTTGGGACACCGGGCCTTTTTCTCATCTCCTGAATAGCTTTGTGCCTTGATTTCTCCTTTGGCATGTGGAGGCTAGGATACTTCCTTTGCAAGGAGCTTTGAAATGCCTCAAAGTGATGGAAAACTCTACCAAACCACAAGGATGTACCCAAAGCTGCCCACGGGCTTTCCTCATCGCCTTCCTCTCAGCATACTCAAGGAAGAATTTCTTGGAAGTTCTAATAAAAGCTCTCGTTGCCCAGTGTCTCCATCCTGAGGCAATGAGAGGGCTCTCCTGAGGTTGCACTCCGGGATCAGTGAGCTCCGTTCCAGGTGTGTTGCAGTCCTTTACAATCACACAGAAACACCTAACCCACCAGATTTTTCCATATGCATCTTCCCTCAAACACAGTGTGCTCCACGTCCGTGTGCTCACCTCCGAGCATCCCTACAAGATCAGGACTCATTTTCAGACAAGTTTCTCAAAAATGCAGAAGTTGCCTTTTAGCCTCCCTCTCTCTGTGAGGCACAGCCTCTCACTCTGACTGTCAGTTCTTACATGATTATTCAGAGTGCCTTTATTCATCCTTCAGAGAGAACTGTCTGGCATCTTCCAAGCACCCATTTCTCTCAGGGTCTGTATTTTTCTCCGACGAAAAGGAAACATTTTGGTGTGTGCCTCCAGCCTTGCTGCTCAGACAGTTTAATGAATACATCAATAAAGCACCGACCAGCCAAGGAGAGGGAGGTGCACAGTCATTAGGATCCATCATTAGCATTTTGCACACCACCACAAGCTTTCATACACGAGCAATTAATACAGCAATAAATACCACAATGAGCTGCAGAAACCTCACCGAGGCTGGGAAGTGTAAACAGTGCCCTCCACTTAAAATAATTGTGAGAAGCATTTAAGAACCTTCAAGGAAAGGAACAGCTGAAGCTCCTGCTGCAGGCACAATAAGCCACCCCCAGACATGATGGAGAAACCTTCCACCATCTTAAAAAGAAGCCATCTGAGGGAGTCAGAACAAATGCTGGCCGTGTATCACATAGTGAAGCAAGTATCTGGAGCATCCTTCCAGATCCATATGCTGCCAGCCCACCTAAATGTAAATACTAGGTTTAGAGAAGTGTAAACAGGGAGCTTACTCCAGTTATTTATCCCCAGACAGGATCTAGAGCATCAGCTGGTTTATTCTGGCTGCATAAAGAAGGACAGGTGATACCCAATGTGCTGGTGCACAATTCACTTGCCAAACATTTTTGAACGCTCTTGAACGATGGGTTGAGCTTTTACAAGAAAAACATTTTTCTCCATATTTTTGACTTGGCATTACAAACCCTAGTGCTGGATTTACTGTCCTGTAAGACCCTGGCTGGAGATAAGTGTGATAGTAAATGGGAATGTCCTGTATGGCCAGAGACAGGGCCTGGCTCTGCAGGATCTGTCTGGCATGGAGTCAGAATCCTTGCACTCATTTCAAACCTTTTGCTCTTGGATACAACTCTTCACCCATCCATCTAAAACACCTCACAAGGTTAGGTTTGCCCGAGGAAAGCACGGGCAGAAAGAGTCCTCTCCCACAGTTTTCTTGTACACACTAGTTACCAGCAACTTTAATAACACATTGCTCATGCAAATTAATTCAGCTTAGAGAAACAAGTCTTGATGATTATAAAATGCTGCAATCACAGTATTGCTTCCGGCCAGCTGAGAGTAAATTCATCAAGCATTTGTTATTTAAAGCTGCTGCGGTGATAAATGCTTGCCTTCATTTATGATTGTACACCAAGACAGAGAGAAAATGGAATACATAAAAATGACTGCATGATGGGAATCCCAACAGAAACCACCCGAAACAAAGGCGGGGAGATGGAATCTCTTTCATGACCAGCTGAACGATGCTGATATGCAGCCACTCGTCCTCCTGTTACGAGGTTCGTTAAAACAAAAGCAACAACACCAGTTTTGCTCAGACAGAAGCAAAGTGTTCTTGTTGGCTGGATCTGATAAAAGCCTTATTGTGCCAAGGTCAAGCACAGGGGTGCAGTGGTGTCTGTCCTGCCCAGCACTACACACAGAGCAGCTGTTATGATTACAGATGCTCCCTCTATGTGTGCAGAGCATATAAAGTGGAGGATAAACTCCTCTGAGGTTTTGATAGCAGCCCTGCTGCTGCTGTGGACCTTTGCTCTGTATATGACATTACAGTAAAAACAAAAGGAAAATGAATCCAACAGTAAATACCCACAATTACACTGCACTAATTGTTTTAATGGGCTTATGTGGAGTCAACATTTCAGGCAGTGCTGTCCATACAGAGCAAGTAATTAACTCTACTGGTATTCAGAGTAATGGCAATTAAATACGATGAACTGTTCTACTAATGAATGTGGTGAGAGCAGTGCAACTCAGGGAGAGTTAGTCGTAACTTTTAATTCGATGAGCTCTGCCCAGCTGCCTCCTGGCAAGCAGCTGATCAAGCTGATGATCATGGCAAGCCTCAAAAGACTCTGAGGGTGGGGGGATTGCAAAACATGGTCGGTGGCTGTTTTTCCACATTTGCTGTCAGGACTGACTTTGTCCTGTGGTAGCCACAGGATATCTCACCAGCAGGATGCTGGTAGTAGCAGCAGTGACCTGTGGCTGATTGGCTTTGAGAGTGTCTTTCCAACAGACGAGACAGCAAACGTGTCCTTGTGCAGCGTGGGGCTGTACAGCATCCTGTAACAGGTCCCCTGGGCAAAGCTTTATAAATTCCATCTGCACTGTCCATCAGCAGGGAGGAAATGCTCCTCTGGACTGGGCTGGCACGTCACACAGTCCTGGTCCCAGGCGGAGAGAAAAAAGAAGATCTAAGGACAAGAGGAAGCAGAAAACACTTGGATATAAACCTCTTGGCAACCTGTGTTTGCCAGACCACTGTTGTCATTTATCCTAGGACAACATCTTAGAAAAAGGAGCTGAGTTCCCATCTACGGCTTTATAAGGAAATTATAAAGCAGCTATCTATTTTTTCATTAAAATTAAATAATTGAATCTGTCCAGATTCATGTACTCTCCCCCCATGAGGTATCCAGGAGAATTAAGTTTCAATTGACTTTCCAGACCTTGGTTATCATAGGAAGCTTTTTAAAAATCGGGACATTTGGCAATTTGAAATTCAAATAGGTTTCAGTCAATATGTTTACTATTGCTAGACAGGCATCTTTGTCCCCGGGGTGTTTAATGCCTCAATAAGTAATTGGTCCTTTCATCTTTTATAGGCACAGAGTGAAGAGTTTATGGCTCACACAGTGAATTGTCAATACAAAGGATCTTTGCACCAGTTTTAAATAACCCAGCTCCCAGCTCCATTAAATCCTGTTTAAAATCCTCCCCTCCCTCCACACGGCCACAACTAGCCTTGAAGCACTTCTTCCCTCCCCTGATTTCAATGGCATCTTTAAAGGTGGCTTGGCTTCACTCACCAAGCCCAGACACAGGCAAGAAAGGGAGGTGAACAAGAAGAACAAGAATCTGCCCCCAACAGACAGACATTCTAAGGATTTCCAGGAAAGCTCTTACTATGCCTTTATCCATTAGGTCTGAAATTCAGAGCAGCCAGTGCACCCATACCCACAGATCCCTCTTTAGCCATAGGGATACAACAACATCAGTTTTGCATGAGTATTTTCGTATGAAAGTATCTTATGAAGCTACAGGTACAGGAGCAGTGATATCTGCAAAGCTGAACTGAAATCTAGTTTTGTGTTTTCCATGAAACTGTAACATTCTCATCTTCTTTCGTGTTGGCTTTTGTTGTTGTCGTCATTGTCGTTGTTGTTTGTTTTGGTTTGTTTTTTTTTCTATGTACTGCCTCCTGGTTGAGGATGTGGAAAAAGCCTAATACCAAAATTTGCATCTGGGTTTTGGGCTGTGAAGAGTTGTAGGATGTGCAGTTCAGGCTAAGTTTCTAATTCAGTCAATCTAAAAAGGTTTGGGATGCCCCATTTCTTCAGGCCTTCAACCCAAAGGGCTCCCACATGATTCTGGTCAGTCAATGCTGCTTCTGAACCACAGAGACTTTTTCCTGAGTCGGTGCACAAGAAAATGTTGAACCTTTTCACAATGGATCTACTCCATTACCCTTGTCCTGGCATCTCCAGAGATAATGAAACAACAGAATCTGCAGTATTGAAGGAACACCTCCTCCCTCAGCTCAGCTCTCCATCCCCTCAGCTCCATTTATCACTCACCCTGTGGCCTGCAGGGTGGAGCAGCTGCAATACTGGATCAGCAAATACCCTGTGAGTATTCCTTAGAGTTGTGTTGTAACCTCTTACATTTGGTGGGTGTGCTCTCTGTGTGACATGGAGCATTTTGTCACTCTCTGGAGGTGACTTAGGAGCCTGGACATTTATGCTGAGGTCTGTAGGCAGAGGAGAAAGCAGTGTGTAATCAAGGCCAAACGCAGGCAAACTGAATTTACCCACTTGCAGTACAGGAATAGTAGAACTTTCCTCTCTATATATATCAAAGTTGGAGTTTCACAGTCTTTGTCAAAGTTGAAGTTTCACAGTTTTTTTATTTACCACTATGCTAATACTGATGAAGTCTTCCCAGATTCAGATCAGAATCCTTCACTGCTGTTAACTGCTCATTTTTATTGCATATGCCTCTATTGAATTTAATTAAACTTGGCCCACAAGCTTTGCCTGCGCTATAATTAATAATAGTTAATAGTCCATTTCTCATAACTTTTCAATCAAAGGATGCCTTAATGCTCTACAAAACATATTGAATGTAGGTAAGAGTTCCTCACCCAGCTGTGAAAGAACCATCTCATGATGCCGGGTAGCAAATCTTCAGCAGTGCAAAGAAACTCCCCTTCACCTCAGGCTCGACTGGGCAGGCACCAGGTGCACTGGAATGGCCCTCGACGGGGGATTAGTGAGGCGGCTGTACTGATTGATATCACAGTCTGGCAAAGTGCTTGCACAAACGGATTTGTGTTCTGTGAACGGAGAAATAGCTCAGCGTTACTTTTCCTTATCAGAATGGCAGCATGTCCTCTTGGCAATGAGAGATCAAATGCATCTACAAGTAGCAACTATCTTATCCCCTCAGTCTGTAAAGCCAGTCAAAATCAGAGCCCAAGCTGATCAGGACAAAAAAAGCCTTCTCTTCTGTTAGTCATTTTTTCAGTCCATATTTGCTCAACCCTCAGAGGAGCGAATAGACTATAAAACAACTTTCCAAAGGAACAGTCCTTGTATCAGCTAAAATATTACAACAAGATGCTTAGAAACTTTGCTAGGTATTTGGCTGGTTGGTGACCCCACTCTGGGGCTGTGGCAGCCCTTACCCTCTGCTTTCTGAGCACTCACACACTGTTTATCCTCACGGGCTCCTGCTGCTCGTGGTACTGCAATTAGGCATCAGCTTCCTGTGGCTTGGCATGAGAAATGTCTTCTCCTAGGATTAGACAAGGCAAAATTAATTAATAGATAAGGGTCCTCACAGTGGAGACTGATTTGCTTTCTTATTCAAAAAGCCTTGCAGATTAAAAACTGGAACTAAACAACTCACAGAAACCCGAAACTGCTGGAGAAGTGGGTGCTTTCATCCTTCGCAGATTAGGGAGACCCTCACCTGCAATCAGGATTGCAACATTTCCAGGCCAGCTTGGCCAGTAGTCACTCCCTTTGCTTCATTCAAAGAAGCACAAAGGGAAATTTCCTTCCCTGATCAGGAACGTGGAGAAGGCAATCACTGTCATTTGCATTCAATCAGATGTTTGTTCCCCGTGATAGAAAAGCACAAAGACTACTTGAAAAGCACTAAAAAAGTGCTGTGCCATTTTGTTAATTAAACCCACCCTCCTGCTCTAAAATTGATGAATAATGACACAACTTGACTCATAATCCCTTTGTCTTCTATTATTTACTCTTTTTAAACAGTGATTTATGGGAAGGTAGTGCTTTCATTATTCTTGTTAATTACCTCTGTTCTCTACTTCAGCTTGTAGAATGTAATTGCCTGAAACATAAATCTAGTCTTGCCACCTATGTTCACACATCATTAATATTATTCCGGCCATTCCTATAAAATCTTTATAAAACATAATTATACATGAGCCATTAAGTGCCATGTTGTGTTGAAGATGCACTAAGCCTTTTCTGAGGACCAGACTGGTTGTGTGTACCAAACTTTCCTGTTTGTGCTACGTGTTTGTGTTTCCCTAAGGGGAAAAAAGCAAACAACATTAACTGGTCAGTGACTGTAGATCCAACTAACAGCCCTCCATAAGCCCAAGCCCTGATAAGTGGCTACTGACACATCTGCAATGAGGAAACAGAGGCAGCTCGATGAACAATGAGTTCTCCTTTGCTCCCCAGCCCTGGAAACAATGATTTCATTGGATTCAACAACGATTACTAGGCAAGAGGGTAGCAGACAAATGCAGCAGCTACTCACTTGAGTGATTATCAAGTTTCTTTCTGGGTGTAGGTAATCCCCAAACAAATTATTTTCATCCTCTCTGCACCTGATATTTCGAGTCAGACAAATGGCAAATCACAGGGAGCTGACACCTTCCAGCGGCTGTTTCTTTCCCATTGTAATTTTTTAGTGTTGCTTATGATTATATGTAAGGAAAAATCTATTAGAAGGAGAGGAAATGCATTATCCCCAGTTTATTGTTGACGATATTAGCTCAGTATTTGTCAGGTTTCTGGTAGTGAACAAGTTTCTGGTAGTGAACAAGTTTATACGCAGCACTTCATCTCTCCAACAAAACACTCGGCTATATGAACAGCAGGAATACCCCAGCTGAGCCCAGAGAGAAACATCTTTATTGTCTCTCCACAACAAAACCAGCCGAAAAACCCCAATTCATTTTTCACAGATTCATCTACTGCATTATTACCTAAGTGCGCACTTGGAGGTACTGGATCAGCTAATGGAAGCCCTTCAGCCAACAGCTATTAACAAGTGTATTTCCATTAGCTTCCATTCCCCACAGTCATAGAAAGGACAGCATGTAAAACGCTGCAATTGCATTTACAATTGTTACTTACTGCAAATTCAGTGTTTGAGATAACAGCCTTTGCTGTCTCCAGGTTTCCTACTTGATGGATCGTGGCTATTATGGATTGTAGTTGGGTTTGTGGTGACGAGGTCCTGCCTGGGGGTTTCTTCTGCCTTACACCAGTGTGCAAGATCCAAATCAGACCTTCCCAGCACCACAGCCCTGTCAGGGCCAGGACTTCGATAACTCAAAGGATGGTGCAGATCTGAGAGGCACAAGCCAAAGAGAAGCAACAGGGTAAAGTCGGATAAATGAAATCAAGACATTTTCTCTGTCTTTTCCTATTCTTTAGTTTGCTGCAAGGAAAAGTATTTCCTGCCTGACCCCACCTGGGGTAATGGCATTCTCAATAATGCATTTTATCCAAGGAAAGCTTTGTAACCTGGTTACTTCGGGGGAGAGAGCATGGAAACAGGGTAAGAAATAGGAATCTTTAAATCAATTTTGTGAATCTATGCCAGACTGGGGCAGGAATCATGAAAGAGGTAAGTCAAAGGCCATATTCACCACCAATTACAGTTCCCAGAATTAGGCAGCTTATTTTTTTTTCCCCCCAAGGAAACGTTTATTTCCTATAATCAAATCTCTCTGATATGAGCCATAGAGGTAAACCAAATCCTGGGACTTCTGAATGCAGATGTACCACGAAAGTGCACGTGCCTTCTGGAGATTTCAGGGTCGAGAAGAGTGGATAAATCCCAATCCAGTCTGTTATATGTACGTATTATATTGTTGGCTTTTCGCAAATATTAAAATGAATGCTATATGTGTAATGTTAAAAACTTTCCTGTATGAATATAGTTTCTTTTATTTCTGCTATTAACAAAACTTAAAAATAGTAGTGTGATATATATATTTCTTAGACTATAGCTTGATATGTAGAATGCTTCTTTTACTCATGTAGTTAACTCAAAAAATGATAAAGACAATTCCTCACATTCTTGGATTATCCTATCTGGATGAAGATAACGGTGACAAACCCCAGAGGCGACAGGACGAGTCACAAGAAGATTTAATCTGCAGGATGAGGCCACCAGAAAATTTAATCTGCAGGATGGGACCCCAAGAAGTAATAAAATGTTAAATTAATCTGCAAGATGGAATGGAGGGGGGTGTGACACCAAGAGAGTACCAAAAAAAGAATGTTTAAATCATGCATGAGCGTCTGTGAATATGCAACATATTGGTACATTTAAAGAAATACTTTCTGAGTTAAGGTGTGCCCCTGGCTGCATGCCAAGCACCCGGCTGTATATAATATTTACTTTCCTGTTTCCTAGTTGTCCTTTTATTAAACCTTTTAAAATTTTACCAGAAGACTGAACCTCGTTTTTCACAAGCCCTATTTTAAACTGCTAGAAGTGACTCCCCAGCCTAAAGTAGTAACCCAGTAGGATCAACCATGAGGCAGTCAATCCCATTTTTGGCTAGTTTTTAGGAAAAGTTGACTGACTTTCTTCTTGGCAACCTGTTTTTCTCCATTTAGGCACCTGAAATGCCTGCTGAAAGCTAAAATACTGCCCTGGTGGTTGAAGCCCTGCATTTGGGAAGTGCATCCCAGTGTCTCCTGCCTCCTGACCTCCCCACCAACGTAGATTTGGAGCACAAGCATCCAGCGTGGATGGTCACCAAAGAAGGTTCTACCACCAGGGACTCCTTACAGTCATCCACTGAATATATTTTCATGCCAAGCAGGTCCCTCTGCAAGTGATTTAATTAAAACTTCTGAATTAATAAGCTTATCCTTCATTAGTAGTCAGAGTAGTAAAAGCAGCATGGAACTTCTCTTTAATGAAACAAAACATACCTAAAAAGTGAAGAAGAATGTGAAGAAGCAGCTGCAGCTCTGTGAGCTGCTTCTGCTGCCCTCGGTGCATCATTATAATGACTATCAGGCAACTGCTGCCTGGGTTTTAGGGAGGCAAGAAACACTGAAAAAAAGGAGTGTGTGTCAGAAATAATGGAATTGGCTTTGGAAGTTAAAAATACAGGGATGACAGGACAACTCTGAGATCTGGTGCTGCTCACTGTTCTTATAAACCAAAGCACCTCAGGTATGCAGAGGTGGTTCGTGTGAGGCACCTAATCATTTACCAGGAGTGCAGTGGAGCAGATCACTTAAAACCTCTTCTCTCTTTGTCTTTGTGAGAAAAAGTCATAAAAACATGGAGATTCCCAGACATGGCAGACACTGAGACCAGATCACAAGGTTGTGCACCAGGCTCATCTTTAATTCTGGGTGCATCACACACCAATAAATGCCTTTTTCCTTTTCTTAAAGTTTTCTGTTGTTTCATAGTTTTGCCCAAGTTTTACAATCTCCTGTTACAAACCCAACGTGATTGTATCTCCTGCACAGCTGGGGGTTCCTGAAGCTAGTTTTCTAAAGAAAATGTATTTTCTATCCACTGCCTCCATGAGCCTCCCTACCGAGAAGAGTTTATGCTTAGCTACACTAAGGACATAATAAATGCAAAAGAAAAGGAAGTAAAGTGAGGATTTAAAGACCTGTATCAAATTTTATCACTGGAAGCAATGAACTCAACCCTATTTTTTTTTTCTGTTTAGCCCATTTTGGAATTTATTTTTCTCAGAAACCTCCACATCCACCTAAGGGATATTTTTTGTTTTTATTTAAAGTACCTCAATGGGTGAACTGGTCAGACTCTAATTGTGCCTGAAAGGCTGCAGCTGACACACACTGGAGACTTAATTATGTAGTGTGTGGCTCCATCTGTCAGCTGCAATGTCTTTTGTTACCAAGAGTCAGGCTGCCATAGAAGGTGACGTGACAGATTCAATTTACTTTCACAAGGATAAGAGTTATGTGGGCATTTGAATGATGCTGGAAACAAGAACTACATTTACACGCCTTGTGAAGAAATTGAAGCGCTGTGTACAGCAGAGTTTGTCCAAAATATGAAGCTAAGATTGAATGGGTGGTAGTCAATGAGAAGCTGAAAACCAGGAAACAATTAATTAAAATATCATTAAATGGAGGATGGACTTACACAAAGCTGCCTGAGTGAAGATGCACCCATACACACACAGAAAAATTCTGAAGAGTGCTTTTGTGTTAAATTAATGTGAACAGCAGTTGTGCTAAAATTCAAGCACTTTTACAGCAGATTTGAGAGCAAAATGCAAAGATCATGAAATTCCATTTGGGAGGGAGAGAGGATAAAGTTTTCCCCTAGAACAGAGATTTTTGACCTTTTTCAATCTATGTACAATAAAAATTTTTCTAGGCTGGTGCAGATTACTGTAAAACTTCTTAGACACGATGGCTGTAAGGTTTCCTTTCCTTCCTGCCTTTGTAGACAGCTCACAGATCACACAGTGAGGTACACATCATTTTTTCATAACTGCCCTTAATACACACCTCTCTCATTTCAGTTTGTGAGGCCCAAAGAGACAACATGGGAAGCAAAGCAACCAATGGCAACACTGGCATGATGTTAATATGATTGGCATTGTTAATATGATGGCATATTAACAAAGAAAAAATACAGAAGAGTGAAAAATATACTAGAAGGGATTTTGTTATTCGCTCTACAATGAAGCCTTGCTAATTAGGAAATGCTTCTCACAACTGATTTAATTTGAAATTGGAGAGGACCCCTTTTGTTTGCTTATAGGCTGCCATATATTTCAACTGATGAACAACAACATTATTTTTAGCAAGCTATACATTCATCACAGAGCGATGCATCTGGCAGTCTAACCTGCCATTAAGTCAGTAGGCAATAAACAGTTTTGAAAAACTCCCTGTATTTATCAGCTTTTGAATTCAACGGTTGCCCAATTACCCCTAAAATTGTTATAATCTTAGTTTTAGGTGAACAGCTTTTATTAAAATTCTACTAGTTATCTTCCATAAATGTTAGTCATAAACAACACCACTAAATCATAAAAATATAACAGCTTGTGATTAATCTGGAAACAGACCTATATTCAGTTCTAAATGTTCCCTCATCCCAGCACCCGACAAGGACTGATAAATTGAATTAGCTTACTTAGCGTGAGCTTTGCTGTGAGCTTGCTTGTAAGCCTCCCTGGAATTTCTATTTTAGCATCCTGGCTAAAGCAAAGTGTGAAAATTCGAACTTCAAACCAGATTTTCTGAAAATGGCACTGGTTTGTGAGGATCTTGCAGATTCCTCTATCTGCACTCTCTTGATCATGTCTCTAACACTCATGTTGGACTCTGTGCCTCTGCAGGTTTTACTCCCCAAAGGCCAAAGTAACCTGAGGCCAAGCAAACCACAATTTCTCCATAACTGCATCCTATGTCAAGCTCACCCGTTCTGATCAAACTGAACCTCATACCCTACTCTGTGTTCAGGTTTTCAGCGTGAGCTACAGCCACGAAACAAGCAGGAGACACGAGCACAAGGATGGGCACAAGGACAATGCTCTGGGCTGGTGACAGCTGCAGCTCAGAGCCAGGGTGAGTAAAACTGTGACCTTCTGGACTCCACCAAGCCTATGTGGATGCACTTTCCATTCTAATTTGTACTTTGCAACTGCTAAAATACATCCCTTCCTCTGCAGCAATTCATTCACATCCACTCCCTGTTTGACAAACTGTAACTGGAGCTGAGGCTGAGCAAGAACTAATACTGGTTAATGAGAGTTCACCAAACACTTACTGGAATATTGCTCTTATTTGCAGCCTAACTTGAGAGCTGCTGAAGGAATGAAGCAAATCTAACCCAGGGCATCAGTGCTACTGGCTTGGAAAGGAAGGGCTGAAGGGAGGATGCTGCTGGAGCAGCTGCAGAAATCTGCTCTCCAGAGGCCCTGGCAGGGAGGTGCCCAGAGGGCCAGGGCTCAGGGGGCTGCCCGTGGCCCTGGGCTGCTCCCAGCTCCCTCCTGGCAGCCTCTGAGCTGTGCTGGGGATGAGCCATTCCCTGCAGAGACCTGCCAGCTGACAGAGCCAGCCTGTGGAACCAACACCTGCCAGCTGGCTGCAGCACTGGGATGGAGGTGCTTTTATTTCATCCCCATATTTATCTTCTCAAACGCCTCCCCTTTGCATCCCTGCTGGCAGAACCCCCGAGGCAGCCTCAGGGCTGGTGGGGACAGAGCAGTGGGAGATGCTGGAGGATCCCAGTGGGAGAAGTGGTAGCTGCTCTGCAGACAGTGTTGTTCAGCAGCCACACGGGCACCTTAATTCCTTCCACATGCAGATAACGTTCCTCGCTTCCCAAACGTGCAAATCAAGCAGAAAAAGCCTCCAGACCTTTCAATTAAATCCCATCTAACTGACACCACAGGAGGCTTTTGACCAATGCAGAGAACTGAGATAAGTTTCACTTCAGTATAACAGGTAAACAGTTTCTGCAGCACACCAGAAAAATGTAGAAGACATGCAAACTTTAAACCACTATTTGGCATTAAATACTTGTAAAAGCCTTTTTTCCTTAGATTAATATCTCACGTTTATCTGCACTATACATTTTGGAGACACGGTGAAAATTGCTTATTTCTAATAAAATGTAGCAACAGCACCCTGAGGAAAAATTACTGTGTTATGAGATATTTTTCCCGTCTACCACAGCCAATTTAGTTTTCATTTAAAATTCAATAACTGCATCATACTCAGAATCTTCCATGACTGTCATAATGACTTTGAACAAAAAGTGTGCTGTAAACAAGGAAGATTAGAAAGACATTATTGAGGTAATTTCTCCTCAAGTTTCTCTCACACAGTCAGGGATGCAGAAAACGGATGCAACAGTTAGTGTGGATATGATTTAGAAATAAGCAGGAGAAAGTAAGCACTTTGTTCTGCAGATACTTTGATAATAAAAGCATTACTGCCCCCATTTTATTTGAGATATATTTTACTGCTGGGTGGAAAGAAACACTTTGTTGTTTTCTCACTGAAACGTTGATGTAAGTGAGGAAGACAAACAGTATAATGTTGTTAGGAAAATGCTGCCTACTTGCTGTAACATCTTCTTTCCCTGTGTCTCCATAAGGGGCTCTGACAGCAGTGCTGGGATGGATCTGCAGGGCAGGGGCTGCAGCTCCAGACTCTCCATCCTGCACCCCACTGCTCTGTCAGTAGCACCATTTCAGGAGAAAAGGCAGAAAGAAGAGCCTTCCCCCTTTCTCTCTGCGTGGTGAGTGGCTCGTGCAGTCCCCTTACATTTTAAGAACCTGCTCTTCCCTTCTCTCTCCAGGGCTGCACAACAAAAGACACCTGAGTAGTTGCCTTCTCCCCGAAGGAGGACTGAGTGTTCTTATTTAACAGAAGCATGCAAAGTCAATTTAAAAAATTCTGGTCAGATTCTTTGCCTCTTGACTGATCTAATCAATGGATTTTAGAATGCCAATAGCAAATTTCTAGGGTTTGCCAGGTAATTAAATGAGAGCAGGTCTCTGCAGGCCAAACCCTGATCACATTTATACCAGACACTCTTACTGGTGTTCTACAGACACAGGATCACATTAACACCATTGACTTTCTCCCCTTTTCATCCATCAACATCTACATCCCAGGAACTGATAGGCCACCTGCAAGCAGAGGTGGCTTTTTACAAAGCTATGGCATAGATGTCTTCAAACAGTATGGGAATCTTTGGAAAAACGGACTATGAGGAGCAAACAGAACTTTCAAAAGTAAATCAAACTCCTGTAAGTGAGCAAGAAAGTACTGGTGTGTTCTCTGACACACACAGGGTAAGATCCAGTCTCTAATTGCACAGGACTGTCCTCAAAAGATAATCTACTACACGTGTTTTCCACATGTCAGTGGTGGGGTGGTCTCTATCAGTCACAAAGAATTGGGTGTTCTGGTTCTCTCTCTGTTCAGTGCAGTGCTGCATCTGTTATTTGCTACAAACACTTGTCCCTAGTCCTCAGTTTTGAGGGAGGTAAGAAACAAAAGGATGGATTCTGCTTCATCCTCGTGCCATGCTTTTGTGCAAGAGGAAGACAATTGTGTGAGTACTTTCCTACAGCCTGGCCACGCCACGCTGATTCAACAGTTGGTATTATGAGATAAAAGGATGCTGTTCAGACTGATTAATCAAACCCCCTTATGCCTGCCAAAGCCTAATTATTCTTTGATCTACATTAATGACTTCAGAAAGCATAGCACACCTGGTGGGAGTTCTCAATAGGGAGCATTTTAGACTAAAAGGAAAACTCCTCCCTGTGTCACAAAAACCTAATTTGCTTATATCAGTAGAATCAATTGTTTTATACAGAACTGCGTTTCCCACAGGTACTGTTGGTTGTGTCAAAAGATAACGTAGGCAGCTTTTATTTTTGTTTTATCAAAATGCTATTGTTTGAGAAATAGCAAACTCTGTCTCAGGGTGACTTGAAAAACCACATTGTTATCACAAACTATGGCTATCTGCAGCTTTTTATTGAACAGCCTGGCTGTAACTCATGTGAGCACAGAGACTTTATCTCATGGATTCTGCATTTTCTGGGAGATGAGTGAGTGGCTCATACCCCAATTTAAAACTCAGCAAGAGATTAATTTACAACCCAGATCCAGAAGCACTCACATGGATAAGGATGACACACCATCACAAAAGAAAGAAAAATATTTCTGAATAAAGCAATTCACCCCAGCTCTACTTAATTTAAAAAATTCCCAACATTGAGACGACTAAATGGTGAAAGCATAAGGTCTGTGCTTGTGCACTGGGAATTTGCTGCATCAAATGAGTCTTTATCATCATCAAACAGGGTCAGCAGAACCACCTAAATATGACAGAATTTTCTCTAGCAAATCTACCTGGAACTGCATCAATTTCTAACAGAAATTTTAAGATTGGCATGAGTGACACACAAAGAAAGATCTGTGTGTGAGCACCACAGACAGTAATAGAACAAAGGCTGAAGGAGCAGCATTTGCAACCAGAACAAGCTGTGGTAAACTGAAAATGCCCACAGAGATCTTGTTTCGATCTCTTCCATGCTGCTGAGGACAGTCTTGGGAAGAAGGTATCCTTTGCTTTACAAGGAAAATATGCTCAAATCCCAAAGCCGGGAATACAATTTCCTGAGCATTTGTGGATGAGACCACACAGACAACCCTCTACATTTTGAGAAGCTGATACTTTTACCAAAGAATTTAACAAAGGAAATGAAGAATAAGGTTTTCATATCAGAAGAAAGTGCATCAAAACAGGTGTTGTCTATGCAGAACTCAGAGGAAGCAAAGAAACCAACAATCTGGTGCTTCTCTGGGTATATGAATATTTGAGAGGCCTGGAATAAATTAGTGCTGGAGTTTTGCAACAAAATGACAGGCATGAGCTGTGTTTGCCAGATAATCTTGGAACGTATCTGTTTCACAGCATCACAGGAGGAGAGGAGCAAATCTGCGTGGTACCAACTGTCGGCCAAACCAGAACACATCCCCCAAGGTTCCTGCTCTTTATTTTAGGCCCTTTGAATTTTAATGCCCTGGGAACAGCCTGTTCAAGGCACCCATGGGCCACACTCTGTGGCAGCACATGGCCAGGAGAGAACACAGCATCTGGAAGAGATGTTTGTTATAAACAACACTTTCCATCCACAGCCATGAGGCTTCTAAGTACCTGCACAAACCACATTGCATGGAACAGCCACAAGTCTTGCCCTGCCAGCCCAATTCAGGGACCAAGGCTTTAGCTGATACCCATCTATCAGTGGGACTTCACTCCTAAGAGCAGACATCCCTGCCCTGTTATGTTTGCTTTGTACTATCATTTTCTTCTCATCAAGAAACAAACTCAATTATACTTTTCTCTGCTCCAGGCGTATCTAATCAGCAGGCAACTCCCTCAGTAAGCCCAGCCATTTCAAACACCTCCTCACACACGCAGATATCTCAAATAAGAAGTGTTACTTCTATACCCCTCAAGGGGTGAAGGCACAGTCATTAATCTTTCTTTCATCTCACAGAATGCTAATAAAACAATCACCTCCCTATCCCTGAATTGGGTAGGTCCTAATTAACATGCTAATTGGGCAGATCTTCCCTAATGACTCCCAAACCTCAGCAGTAATATGTTATTTAGATAGAAAAGAGTTATCTAAAAGATAGGTAGAATTAAAAAACTGGCAAGACAGAACATAGTTTGGATAGGCAAAATACTGAAATGGACCTTTCTGCTGTGAGAATTAAAATTCTCCACCTGTCTATGCTACAGATCACAGATCCAGCACCTTGCAATATTAGAGCAAGAATTATTTTGAAGGTACTATACAGCTGTAATAAAGAATACTATTCAAGCAGAGAGAAAAACCATATGAGTAACAGTGATGTTTTAAAATATATTATTAAATCTGTTCATTTTAATATCTAAATAAATACGGCTTTTATTATCTGACACATAAATGTACAAGTTGTTTTGCAAACCCAGCAATGCTGGAAGCTCTGGCACTTTGTATTCATGAGCAACTTCAAGGTGGATAGTTCAAGTCTTAATGGAATTAGTCCACTGGGGCTGGTATTGTGTTTATGCAGTTAGAGGCTCAATATAATCAAATTTCTCAAAGAGAGCATTTTCTCTCTTCAGAAAATAGGACTCAATAATAATTTAAATCCCACATTAAGCTAAAATGAAAATATTGGCAGATGCCATAAAAGTCATTGTTCTGAAGTTTTCTTTCATGCACATCTCGTGGGTAAAAGCAGAGTTCTTCTAGTAAGAAATTAGGTTTGAATCTTATAGAAGAAAATCTTTGATGTGTATTTCTTGAAATATCCACTGCAGGAGTCCCTGCAAACCTGGCCTTGCCCTGCTGCAGCTCCAGTGAACACCAAAGTGCTCTGAAAATCAGCGTTTCTGTACATCCCACACACGCAGCCAGGACAGCCTCACACCCCAGGCTTGTGCCAGGGAGGACAAACTCTGCCTGTCAGGACCTCAGAGCAGCAGCTCACCCTGCTCCAGGCAACTGAGACAAACCTGAAGTTTGAGCCCTAAACTGGGAAACCTCAGAGGAAAAACATTTTTTTTTCCCTTCCTTATGCTTTTGGAGCACCAAAATTAAGAAATACTGGCATTGGGACACCATGGTATTATTCTGTACAACTTTCTGGACTTCAGCTCTGTTAAAAAAGCCATGAAAAGGAGTCAAAACATTTCCCTGAGATACTTTGTTTTCTCATGCAGAACAGTCTTTCATTAAAAGGTTTTTTTACAAACTGCCAAAAGCTAAAATGGAATGTTTTTTGTCCTGAGTTCTGCTATTCTTTCCAGTTTTGGTTTTTATGACCCTTGTTCATAAAAATAAGATTCTTTCCTCTCCCCTCTCCTCGTTTTACAATGTCTACAAGTGAAAAATAATATCTCCAACTATTCAGATGTTTTTCCTGCATATGAGATAGGGACAGGCAGTGTAACTGTCATTACCCATGACTCTCACAGACCAAAAAAAATGAGTACAGCTGAGCTTTTAAGAGTTCAGGCCCTGTTTTTCATCACTGCAAATCTCCTCTCAATTCTGAAGGCCCCTTTGATAGAGAATTTGCTGGTTTCATTTACTGGCAACTGCAGTACAAATAGTGGCTTTAGATGTACTATCACAAGTCCTGTTAGGGGGTCAACACCCTGCTCCACAAAAGTCAACAAAGCACTGATTTAAGCAAAGCCCCTGAGCCCCTCTGGCACCATAGTGCTGCTCTTGCCTTCACATGAGGCAATTTATAATGTACATTTAGATAAAATACAGAACAAGAGGCATCATTCTGAACAGATAAGACAGTCTCAGGGATATAAAACACAGCCTAAAAGAAATCTATCCCTTTTTTACGTACGCAGTACTGAAATGCACGGGGTTGCAAAGACACATCACTTTTCATATCCGTTGTTTTGAACAGTGTCAGGTGTTTTTTTAGGAGCCATTGACAGAAAACAACATTACAATGAAATTACAGCAGCGTGTCTGGGGCTCACTGTGCTTCTTGTTGGTGTTGTTATGGCACTGGGGGGCTGGGGAGTCCTTGGGTCAAAACTGCTGGATTACAGACCAGGCGTTCATTTCCCAGCAAGGTCTTCTGGAACATTCTCAGCCCTGCCTGATCAATGTGTTCTTCTGAGCACACAGAACTCTCTTACAGCATCATTAAAAAGCACCTAATCATGGTGTCTTCATTCATCAACAGATGAGGGGCCTGCCAGTGATGGCAATCCTGGATGGTATTTACAAAAAGAGTAAGCCTTATCTCTGGATGAATTTGTAAAGCTGACTCATGCTCCACCCAGGCATCAGACACTGGATATTTTGCCATGTGACTGGATAGGAACAAGGGACAGCTTTGTACCTGTATTTGTTTATCTGTAAATACCTGTAACTGCACAGCTTTACTGCTCTTTCTGCTGTAGAACCTCTTTGGAAGAGATCATTAATTTTCCTGTGTACCACACCACGACAATGTACTGCTGAAGCTGGGCTTGAAGGAAAGGCAGTCATGGAAAAAGGCTCTCAGACAGAGGCTTAGAAGTAGTGTAGCCAAAGAGTTTTAGGGTGAGGTATCTTGCAGGGAGTGTTTTTCTGACAGAAACACATTTCCCTCAGCTGTATTCACATTTTCTGCACACTCACATCATGGCTCAGTGATATAATTTATCCATCTTAGACCAAACCTGCTGCAGCTGTTAGACACAGAGCACTGACCCACTATGAATTTGCTCTGCTGATTCAAATTTTGTAGAGAAAGGGTTGACAGGTTCAGTTTTCACTGTCAGGATTGTGTATCAGCTGTCTGAAGCACTTTAACATTTTCTGAAATCCCATAGCACCTTCAGCTACCAGAAAATAAACATAAGCTTCTCATTTTACATTTAGAGATGCAATTGCAGGTCCATGCTTGATCTGGTTCAAATCCATGTGGCTAGATGGTCCCATAAGAGCATGAATTTGGTATAAAGACTAGAGAATAACACCCTCAGCCTTTGCTGGAACAGTTCCCCAGGGCAAAGCCTCTGGTCTTAGCAGGGGGCAAGGGAGTTCTCAAAGAGGCAGCAAAAGCCATTCTTTGAAATGTGGAGGCAAAATCGTGGTGAACAGCTCTGACCTGAAACCCAAAGCTGCTGCAGGCTCTGCTAAGGTTGGGCCAGTTACACAAATACACTTTAGGTAATGTGGACTGTGAAGTATTTGAAAGGCTCTATTTGAAAACACACCCTCCTGCTCATTGTTTCAGAATTGCTCTTTTCCCTTTTGTCTTCTTTTGGTGTTTTTCAGAAACCAGCTTTAACTGAAAGAACTTTCAGCTGCCTGGAATGAACAAAACAAAGAGAGGAAACTTTTGATTTATAACCTTTTCTAAACAGCAAAAAAGCATGTAAAACATCCCCTGATGAGACCCGGGTCATGATGCCACCCCTACTCAGCTGAAGGTGGGATGGTTCTAGGTGAGCTCAAAAAGAGCTCGAGAGAGAAAAGACTCTTGAGCCAGCTGAGGGTCTGACCCTGGTCCTTTTGAGGTGACCTGTTTGTTGAAGTTGCTGTGTGGAGTGTAATAGATTTGAAAATTCACTAAAGGATGTGTGGGCTGAAAGCATTAAGGCTATGTAAATGGAAATTTTCTTTCTGAAGAGTGAAATATGCAGATTTTGCTCATTGCTTCCACATAAGCGAGTGACCAAATGAAGAGAAAACTGATCAAGAAAAATGTATGCATAATAAAAATGTGTACATGCTTCATCTAAAATTCATTGCCTCCAAAGCCTCACCATATAATTACTTAATCTTGAGCAGCTGCATGCACAATAAAATTTGCTTGCACTAGGTCTGAACAGAATTAATTTTTCCTGAGGATTGTAACATAACCAATACCCTCCAACTGTTCAGCAAGTGGCAACTGAAAACACCACTGAAGTAACTTGAATTAAAAAGAACCTACTCAAACCAGATTGATTCTGAGCTGACATTTGCTGGCTTTAATCATGTACTTCATTGTATAGCAGCAAGAGCCTGAAGAAAAAACAAAGCAACTGCACACCAAAGTTTATTAATGAGTCAGATCCCATCCCTGCATTGCTCTGCTCAACAAACATGAGGGGCTTTATGTCACAGCTGAAATAGTTCATTCCTGCTGTGAGCTCAGGAAATTTGGGCCCCAGGCAGGAGATTTCAGACATTGTGCCTATTGCCATGTCTTAGTTTCCTCGGCTTCCCAGAACCTCTGCAGGTAGGTCAAAGGGCTGGGGTCTCAGCAAGGGTTTGGGGACATCATGCCTTGGTGTGGAAGGAAAGGAAAAGCCTCAGTAATCTTTCTGGAGCAGAACTTGAAAGGAAAGATTCACTCCACCCTGTCCTTTCAGTAAAATCACTGCTATGCTGACAGCAGGACTTGTTTCAACATGGCTCACTCCTAAAATATCTGCTCCCATCAAATTCCCTTGAATAATGTTCATTACCGGGTCACCTGCCTTGAAATGGGAGCTGCAGGCAGTGAAGTGACCAGACTGATTGCTGTCCTGGAGCACTGCTGTCCTTTAACCTGTGTCCTCACCAGCCCTCCTGCGATGCTGCTGCTGTGAGGAATTCCCTGAGCACCAGTAAATTATCCCAACGCCCCTCTGCTTGCTGCCTGTACAAACCACACAGCAGGTGACTGATGGATACACTGGAGTTAAGAGAAGGTCTCCCACTGACTGGACCAGACACCAGGGAGGTGTATGGAAAATTCAAAATATAAAGGTTTAAATTTGTGAATTGAAAATTTTACTCCAGTAAGAGGAGCTGCTTGCCTGAGATTCAGCTCCCATGGTGAACAAGGGGCTGAGGGATGTTCTGAATTTACTACAGCACTTCCTTGCAGCACCAGGCTGCCCACTGTCATGCTCAGCTATGAAAAAAGAGAAGTTTTACACTAATCACAGGACCAAAAGCTGCCTTTCCCCTCCCTAAAACCCAAATGATTTCAAAATGCTTGGGATGACAGCTGATGACGGCTACAGCCAGACAAGGAGGGTAGTGGCCCATGTAGTTTTGTAATTAAGCTAGGTTTGCAAAGTTTTTATTTTGGAGAAAAAACCCCATCAGGATCTCTTATAATTGGAAATGAAACTAAATGAATGCCACTGCCTTTATTCTGGCAGCTGAATTCCAATAATGCTTAGCAATTGCTGTGTTTGTAATGTAAATTTACTACTGTCGCTGCACTGAAATAGATTTCTTCTTTTTCCTTACTCATCAAAGTAAAAAATTTGCTCCAGCTGCTGCTGATCAAGAACTTGGAGAACATTACCCAGACTATTAGTATTCAGCACACTCTGCCAGGTGTACAAATAACTCCCTAGCATCTCTCTCAACCCAGTTAATTGAATCATGGCTTGATTAGGTTCAACAGACAATACAAAATATTTTCCAAGTTTGAAAAGTTTGACCTACCTTGAATGAGTAAAGAGTGATAAGGGACATCTCCACAAGAAATATCAGTTCTGCCTGTCTCATCTGAATCCATGTTCAATTTTGTGAGCACTCTGGTTTTAATTTGCTTCCTTCTCCCTATTTCTGTTGGTGCTGGAAGACAAATGAGCTACCAGGTACCACAAAAGGTCAAAAGATAGAGCAAGAGAAATTTTAGCATAACTAGATTTCCTCATCCGTTGCATGATTCTGCAGCACACAGATGGGATTTCTGCTCTGGTTGTGCTCCCTCACAGGACTGCCACAGCTCCATTTGACAGGGGAAGGAGGGATGCTGGGGAAGGTTTGAGCTGTGGTGCCCCACGGGTCTGTCCAGCTGGGTGTCCTGCCTCCCCCAGCAGCCTTCAGAGAGCACCACTCCTCGGGGCCGCAGTGTCTCAGTCTACAGAACCCTGCTGTGCTGTAGGATGAGAAGCACAGGTAGCCCCAAAGACAGGGAGGGTTGTTGGTTTGCCTGCTGAATTCAGCTGGAAAGGAAGAAACTGCAAGGGAAACGAGAGAATGTTACAGGTGAGAGAACCTTTGCTGCTGTGCAGAAGTGCCAGACTTTTCTTAATGGAAAACCCCTTTTTTAATGGGAACAGAGAGTCCTTGTGCTCCTAATTGTCCAAAGGGTTTGTCTGTTTGCCAGAAGAACCACAGAAATGAGCTACAGCAGTGGCTGTGCCAGAGGAACACACTCTCCTGCCGTGCCTTCAGCTTGCTTTTCTCTTGCCTCAGCTGACATTTCCCTGTTTCCCGTGCAGGAGTGACCCAGAGAATCCCTCCCAGTCCAAATCTTGGGATGTAGTCCCATCTCCAGCACAGCTGCAGCAACACCGAGCCAGCGAATGGAGAGCTGCAGAATCCTTGCAATCTTGGCCAAATCTGGGCTGTTGGAGAAGCGTTGCCTGGAAAAGAGCAGAAGGTACAAGGGGACACAGCAGGGCCGCACTGTCAGCACCACAGCACTGACAATTTTCCAGTTTCTTGGTGACCTGGCATGCAACAATTGGGATGAAGGCACCTGGAGGCCCATGTGAAGGTTGGGTTTGGGCCAACACGTGCATTTACTGCCTGGCTTTGTGCTCAGATTTGACCCTTCAGCCCTATCATTGCTGCATATTTTCCCCCCTATCACCCTCCTGCCCCTTTTCTGGATTGCAACAGGACAGGGCTCACAGTGGCTGTAAATCACAACACACCTCCAGCAGAACTCCCAGGGCCTGCACAACCAATGTCTCATTCAGAAAAAACCCAGAAATTCTACTATTTTGTGAAATACTAGGTGTTACTTAGCAAGGATGAATTTGACTAATTCTGACAGAGTGGAAGTTCCACGCATTAGCATTTGTATAATTTTTCAATTTCCTTGTTCATTGAAAATTGGTGTTTCCTAAATATTCACCGAGGGTACTTTTATAATAGACATCAGCCTCAAATAATTGTCAATCCACTCCAACTCTATTTAATAAGCTCTGGAGTAGAGCTTTCTCTTCCAAATCGGGTTCTGTTTTGGGCAAACTTCAGTGAAGAACAGGCCAGCTCTTAGCATCTAGCTTTGTTGTGTTAACTGCCATGTGGAAAAAGAAAGGGCCCATCCCCTAAAAAACAAAATACAAATCAAGAATTAAGAGCTTTCAGCTGCATTCAGTTGTCAAACAGGCTCTGGAGTATTAACAGATGGAAACAGTACCTACTTTGGTGTGATAAAAAGAGAGAGAGAAGAGTGAGGATGCAGAGTTAAGCATCAGATTCTGAATTAAATCCTGGTTTTATGTGCTTGACAGAAGTGTGCTTTATTACAGCATGACTCTCACCTGCACAGACACAGCTCAGGGTCTGTCAGCATTTTCCAGCCTGTTCTGCAGAGGGGGAAGGAGGGCTGGGCTGTAACCCAGCTGTAACCATCCTCTCCAGTCACTGGTTTGGCACACAAGGTCTCCTCTGGGAACAGCAGTGTTTGTTCTGCTAATTATTCTTCCAACTGGTTTGACTATTTTAAAGGAGAGTTTGGAAGGAGAAGTATGTGCAGGTCAAGTTTTCCACAACTTCAGATAATTTCTTACAGCTTGAGATATTTTGGCTTTTAGAAGTAAGCACAGAACCTGGATGAGACGCTAAATGCTGAAAATTGAGAATATGCCCCTGCAGGTAATTGATTCCAACTCTTCCCAGAAAAGACCTTTAGGTTGTAGGCTACAAAGTAAGGACTGATTTGGATTCCTTCAGGTCCCAAAGAGGTCACTGTGTACCAGTTTGGTTCAGATCACTGTACACTCGTCTTCACTGTTTTCAGGCAGGCTGGAAGCAAGGCAGTAAATAAATATAAAGCTTCTATCAGCAACATTACTCCTGCAAGTTTTCGAAATGAATATGGTAATTGGAAATTGTTAAAAATTGATAAACACGTGTGAATGAAAAGGAACTGCTGTGAGGCAATTTAAACAGAGAAACCATGGAACAAAGAAAAAAGCAGCAATAGAAATTTTTTTGGCACATATGCAAGTTTTTTTCTTAAAAAGTGTATGCACACATAAAACCAGAAGATATGGGAGAAAGAAAGTTGGAAAATATTTGCACCAAGGGACGTGTAAGATTCATGCAGCCATCTCTTTGGAATCAGAAGTTAAGGGATGAGTATAAATTTAGCACTAGCAGGGAACTGGTTTTGACTCCATCAGTTACGCTTATGCTGAACTTGGAAGAAGTTCTGATGGAAGGCTTTAGCTTGAATTATCAGGAACCTCAGAATAAGAGGTGTGATCCTGCCACCTCTGTGAGTTTGCCTGAGAGCTGTACATTTCTGTACATCCAGATTAAGGAGCTGCTCTGCAGAGAGCTCTTATTTATGACAGCTTGCCCTCACAATCAGAAATCGCAGCCAAAAAGCTAGCAAGTCAAACTCTAGGGTATCTAAAGATAATAATAAATAATTGTTAAAATAATGAATAAAATTTTTTAACGCATGAGATTAAATTCGGTATAAGGATTTAGAGAAAACCCTACTGACTGCAGTGCATAGAGATCTTATAAAGGAAAGTCTGTCCTAATTGTGAATTGAGAATATTGGTGAGAAACTGGACCTAAGCTTATGTCACAAATTTGGCATGTGCAGACAAAAGAAAGAAAGAGAGGACATAGCTAAAGGGAAAACTGAACCATCCCTGTCACCTGCAGTTACAAAAGTCAGGACAGAGTCTGATTTTCCCTGAGACCCAAATACTTCTGGCAAGGTACTCAGGCCACCTGGGAAGTGGCTTGGAGCAGCCTGAACCCTCAGGAAATGATGTTGTGCATCATGAAACCCTGGAGGGTCCTTCTCTAGACACTGATGTGGTGTGGGGAGATCCATTTCACCTTGGTTCTCCTTGGAGGACACTGGTCTAGGGACCCCAAACTGCAGGCAGATGGATATTCATTTCTTCTTAGAAGTTGGAGGTTTACAAACACTTTGCAGCCCTTCTGGGTAGGTGTCATTTTTCATCTTCTGTGACTGTCATGAGGTCCTACAATATTTACAGCAGCTCTGCAATATCTCAGTAACTTATCCAAGATCCAGCAAGTTTCTCCATCTGTCACACTTGCTGTATCCAGAAGGAGTCTCCTAAAGAAAAGACACTCTTGAATTTCTCTGCTCAAACCACCCTGACTTAAATACCAAATACACCCTTCAGAAACAGCACAAAACTGCTCGTTTACACTTGTGAGGATATATTTATGCCAGAAGTTACTTTGGACTCTGATTCCATATGTGACTGTGCTCATCCTTTACCAACATTTTCAGACTTTTAATTGAATTTGTTTAATCCATTTAGAAGAGAATTTTATTCAGAAAAGGCACTCCTCTTCCAAAATAAGATAAAACAACTCACAGAGCCAATTAGGAGCCAATTATGGCTTGACATTCAAACTTTGCATCTCATTCTACACTTTCTCGAGAATAAATCTTGGTTCACCTCTTTCTCCTTCCCTTACAGCCATCCCTTACCCAAGGCCATTTGGGAGAGATAATTCAGTGAGGGGTGAGATAACACTTCCCTGAATAAAGGCACTGTTTGAGCCTGCTGCAGATGCACATGGAGAGCTTTCATCCCACCCCCTCTCTCCTGTGCTGCCACAGCTCCTCCATCAGATGCTGTCACTTTGCTAAGGCACACGAAGCTGGAGCCATCTGCTTGCTTCAATTAATTACAATTTGCTCCTGAGATTTCTGCTGGGACTCTCCTTTTGCAGGCGTGCTGAAATGAGAGCTGCAAGCATCAGGGGAATTGACCACCCTGTCCCATCTTTTAAACAAGAATAAAAAGAGATGCCCTTCCTAAATAAGAACAATGTGTCATTTCAGCTCCCTCAGAAGTGGCTGGAGATGTCTTTCTCTGCAAATGACTTTGCCACTTGCACAAGTAAGGCTGGGAAAGGCTGCAGTGTCAAGAATAGTTGAATTTTCAGCTACTTGCTCTTTAATAAATAATGACAGGCTGCACTTGGAGTTCAGCAAAGAAACTCCATTGCCTTTCTCCTGCCAGGACACCTAATGCATAATTACAGGATTGGACACAAAGTTTCCTGACACAGCAAGGTTAGTGCAGTCATGCACTTGAAAAGACGACCCAGTGAAATTCAGGGTTGACAGCTGATAAGTATTAAGCTGCTCAGGTGTTATGCACTTGGGTTTTTAGCTGCTTCATTTGCCTGCTTACTGGAGATGTGCTGTGGGGAAACTGGCCACGAACACAGCGACTTTGGGGGCTCATTGTGAAAGAGAAATGTTCATAACTCTGATAGGGAGATTTTCCTAAATACCTAAGCTGTACAACACTAATATAATTTGCCAATACTGAAGTGACACTTCTGGCTTACAGCCTAAGAAATACCATCTTATCTCTTATTTGTCCTCTCCTCCCAAATCCATGTGATTAAGGAAGGTCATGAAGCAAAAAACCCCCTCACCTTTACATGAATGCTCATGTAAGCATATGATGTTACAGCTTCTATGACAAAAATACTGAGTCATCTGCCTATTTATTTCCAAATCATTGAAGTAAAATTTCCATCGTCTTCTACTTCATCTGAACTGCTCTGTGATCAGATCCTGGGGTATCATTACCTTGTCACCAGCCTTACGACCTGCTCCAAGCACAGCTTGACATTGCAGCATAAAGAAACAACCAGAATTTTGCTGGATTACTCCTGAATTCACTGAAACCTCCTTCTCACCAGCTGCAGTGTGAGGCTAAACAATTAAGGGGAGGCTAAATCTAACTGCTTCAGTGTTGCTTAGAGCCAGCCAGCCAACAGCTCCTTAGGGTTCCTAACAGATCCACCCTTCCTTCCCAGGAGAACTCTGTGCACTTGTTTATCTTAGACTAGCATCTGCTGGCTCATCCCAAACACAAAGAGAAATCTAAAAGGCAAATCGAGTTTGCAAAGCGTTTCAGATTTGTGTCTCTCCCTGGCTTCCAGTGCCTGCCACAGAAGAAATGAGTTACAATGCCCTGTGCTCGAGGGGAGCACTGGGGTTACAAGGTGAGGCGAGAGAAGCTTCATTAGCAGCTCTGCTGCTGGCAGGAAAAGCCCCAGGGTCTCTCTCAGTTTAGTCTGCACGGGATAAGAAACCAGAATGGAAATCAGTGTAACCTGCTCCTTTCACACTGCCTTTGAGAGAGACACAGCCTCCTCCATCAGCAAAACCTGGGAACTGTTGCTCTGAAATGCAGAGTTAGGAAATTTGGAAACTTCTGAGGAGGACTGACACAGTTTATTCTTTTCTGCCTTTTGTTCAAAATATGTACAGGCATCTGAAGTCTAAAGGGTCATAAAAGTCACTGAACAAGTGCCACTTTAAGAGATCAACTGCAAATAAAGGAACATCTATCCAGCTGTTAAAGTGATGCAGCCCATAAATGCCAAGAAAGAGTGAGTGTTTATAAGAGCTGTACATCTGCTGCTTCTCCCTCTCCTTCCTATCCTTTCTGGATGCCCTTCAGAGGGTTCCTTCTTGTAAAAAAAGGAAGGGGGGAAGGGTGGAAATGATGTGAATGAAGAGCTTTAAATCAGAAACACAGGTTGTGAAAGCCTTTTTGATAGAGAACTGTGAGCCTGACAGTTCACTAGCCTGAAACCTGACTTCTCTCTCCCACTCCCAGCACAAAATGAAGGAGATGGCAGGTTGCAGCGTTAGCACATTAAAGTCCCTTCTTAATCTATTCTTGCCAAGCAGCTGATTTTGGGTGAACTTGCTGACAGCTCTGTAAACCTTTCCAGACTAATCTCTGCCAGTGACTGACACTCACAAGCGTTAGATGGTCAGATTACAACCTCGGGCTGGAACTCCTTTACAGATTCTCAGATTCAATAATCTACTGCCAACAATTTAATTAGAGAATCATCTCCAGTCAGTTTAACAAGAATGTTCTTCACACCAAGTTCTAGAATTCACTTTTCTTCAATAAATCAGGGAATTTATTCTCCCTGTCACACATCATCTACTTATTATTTGCTTGGCTTAAATATTTCAGCAAGTGCTTTAAAAACGCTTGCTGTTAAAAAATTTAGGTGGTGAATAAATATGCCAGTTTCTTGTTTCTTAAGCCCCACTGATGCCAAGGACCAGATACTAAAGGCAACGCCTCTGTCAAGTTCTCACCACCAGAATTACACATCCACATTGTTGTCAGAGGGCTTAGCACTGGATTGAATCAGTTCAGTGCTCTTAGCACATCATCCCTTTAAACATCTGTAAATGAATAAAGCATATTTGATGAAAATCTGTCATGCACCAGTCAACTGCATTAGCAGGTTTTAGAATTTTAATGAGAATTACGTTAGGTTTTAATAATAATAAAGAGCCCAACCTTGCCCACATGGAACATAGGGGGATGTTTTTTGCACACAGATTAAGGAGTTTAAAATGTATGAATTAGACAGCAGAGCTTGCATCAGGGATGGTGAAGAAAAACATCCATGGTCTAGAAATTATTCACAGGATACAAAGAACACAAGGATCAAGGAAGGAGAATTAATAAAAAGTATATACAAGGAAATGAATGTACACTGGACTTATTCATATTCATATTGAAAAGAGGAGAAGTAGTAATCTTTTTTCAGGGAGACCAGCCCACACCTCTTTAAAATCCCATATACCTAAAGCTAGGTACACCTGGATACATGATTGGTGCTGAGTTCAGCCAAAACAGAAATGTAAGAATTACTTTTTGGGAAAAGGCAACTCTGTGGTGGCCAAGGAATTATCCTTGCCTTAGAATTAGACCTGTTGGTTCTCTTCCCAGTCTCTTTGGATTTATTTCCTGATAATTGCGGGTCCCAGAAAAATGCCCCTCATTAGTAGTAACAGCTTAACGAGGCAGATTCTGGGAGAAAAATTAAACCAGACCCCCAGGAGATTTTATCAAGAGCATAAGGTGAATATTAGTGACTTGTCCCCTCTTTACCCAGTCACAAACTATCCATGGCCTCGAGCAGTGGGTCAGAACAGAACCACAAACATCTCTGAAGTCAGTTAAACAGTGGGATGCTTTTCATGGTCTCCTTTCCTCTGGGATCAGTCAGAAAGACAAACGGCAGCCCACTGTCAGCAGAAAACAATCCTTTGGTGGAGCTACACGGGCTGCAAGAGCTTTGCCCAGCACGTGCCTTTGCAGAGTACGTCAGCCACCCTCTGAATTTGTGCTTCCATGTGTGGAAAACAGCATTGAAAGGTTTGCTTCACTACAGAGCAGACAATGAACAGTAATTTAAGAACCTGTCTGGCTAAACAAGACTTGCTAGAAATGAAAAATGACATTCCTGATACAAGGTAATTACTGTAGTTCCAGCCATCCAGTCAGGAACAGGTATAAGGGAAGGTTTCCTGCATTTCATTTCCCACGAAATCACAGGTATTAATTAACTTGGCTTTTCAAAAAGGTGCTGCCTTTGACATTTGAACACATGCAGATTTTACAGAGGTTTGTAACCATCTGTTTCTTGAAAATATACTCTGATTTCTGTGACCTGACTGAATGGCCATGCAGTGCAGCATTTAACTGCTGAGAAATAGAACACTTTTCTTTCTTCCTTCATCCCAGATATTTAGCAGCTGTATTAACGAAGCAAACCCTGGTTCAGATAAGTCTGCTGACTTTTCAGCAGCAGTAACAATTTTTGTGGACATTAGCCAGGGGAAGTAAATAAAGAGCACGGTAATAGCTTGTGGCCATGCTGGTTTTCTGATTAGAAAATAGAGGAAGTGAGTTAAATGATCAGATTTAGGTGAATCTTTATTTGAATAATGAAACACCAGGAAAATTGTGATGCAATGCAATATTGGCAAACCATGGATATTTTTTCCTCCTCAAATCCTAACATTTTCCAAAACAAAAGCCTCTCCTAGAATAACAGTGAGGCTGGTAAGTCTGCCTGGGGGTTCTGCTCTTCCCAGAACCTGGAAGGCAGCATCTTTCTAAGAGCCTTGAGTTCCATAAAATGAAAAAAAAATGAAGCTATTTCAGCTATTTCAGCTCATGTCCCATCCCAAGCCAAGTTTTCATCTCATTATCACTACACAAAAGCAGCTTGGTCCTTCCCATAGGGTCAGGGCAGTAACTTTGCCACATCCCTGTGGGCAGCCCGTGCCACCCACCTCTGGACGTGGCACAGCTCCCCTCACAGACTGGCACATCTCCCCCACCTCAGCTGCTGCACCTCTGCTCAAAATTCTCTGCTTTCTGTAAGCAGGAAAACGCCTTCATCCACCCTGCCCTGAGCATCCCTGGGTGAGGTGGTAAATCGAAAATCTGTGCTGTGGCAGCCTTAATTCATCCCTGGCACGAGGCCCCCTGTGAGCTGACCCAGTGCCACGCTGCTGCCAGACGTCAGAGCCAGCAGCCAGGTACCCACACCCCGAAAGTCCCCTCTGCACACGACTGAGCACTCCCCTGTCTCTCATTAGTGCTCCTCACAATTCTCATTTATGATCTTTCCACCCTACTTACAAGTGCCTGGCTGTTAATAAGCACTGTCACTCCAGTTATTATGTTTCAGATAAATACATTGCGGTAATTAATAGAGAGTAACAATTTGATTTTAAAGATATTGACTATGCCCCAGTATGAAAAATGGCTTGACTGTCACTGCAAGCTCAGCTAGTCCTCCATTAGATTAAACGTTCAGTTTGTGTGGGGAATCATACAGAAATCCCTCATCAGTAAAATTATATTCATTAGCCTGCAGTTTAGAAATGAAGCTGGTAAACCAACTTTATCTGCTCTCTGTGGGGTGAAGAGACTTTTGATAACAGCTTTTTAATTAGATGAGGCTCCTTAGCATCGGCATGCAGATAAGTGGAACTGCATGAATTACCTATACTTTGTAGAAGTAGATCTTTTGATTTGGAATACAACGACAACAAAAAGATTTTAACATCAAAAGTACTGAGGAGAAGACTGCTTGTGAGTAATAGCATCTGTATAAATTATAGCAGAAGCAGCTGCAGCAGAGATGAAGGCCTGTAAAAATGAGCCTCCTAGAAGAAGTCTCTTCACATCAAATCCCAGAAAAATCCAGTGCCAAGTGAATATTAAAACTTCCAGCCAGTTCCCACTTGGATAAGACCTGCCTCACACTCACTTTTGCTTGTGGGACCTTGATTATAAAACATTTATCACGTTTTCATCCCTTGTTAAATGATTTCTTTCAGGGGAGTTCTTTATTGGCAAGCATATCTAGTGATTCCATATGCCAAGCAGGCAGGAAAAACTGCAGGAGAATGGAAAGGCTGAATATTTCACTCAGTCCCTGGCTGCACGGGTTTATGCTTCTGGGGCACTCAGCAGAAGCTACAAGGTTTAAATAAAGCTATTTCCAAGAAAATGGCTGCTAAGTTTCCCCCTTTGAACCAGCAAGTCACAGAATTTCTCTGGTGGGAAGGAACCCAGAGCAAACCTCAATGGTTCCCACAGGAGCACTGAAACTCGACTCCTGAGAAATCTCTGTTCCTCACATCAGGTTTTATTCACACTCGAGGCTCAAAGCTTTCTCAGATGCCCCACATTCTCTCTTTGCTGCTTTCTGTGTAGAGACAGGAGGAAAAAACAAGATGTGGGCCAACAAGATGCCTGCAAAGTCACCCATGGGAGTAGGAAAGGATCCCGCTCTTCGCCTCCAAGTTTTGACAGAAGATTGCTTTCCATGCTGGCTTTGAGCCTCCTGTTCTCCCAGGATGCTGGATAGGAAAATACCTGAGCTGTGTTTGAGCTGTATCCAGTCCCGTGGGAGAACCTGATAAATGGGATAACTCGGGTCTGATCCTCATCTTGCTGTTCCAGAGTTACACCATGGAGACCTGCTGCAGGAAAAAATCCAGCGTGACAAATTCCCAGGAGCTCTTTGTGTCCTCTCAGCAGGCACCCAGGGCCAGGATCTCTCTCCTGGCCTTGCAGCCCTTCCTCCTGCTGAGGTTCAGATCCATTAACGTGCTTCCTCCAAAGGATTCCTCCTCTCTCGGAGCACAGCTGTGTTCCCTCCTGAGGCAGGGAAAGCCTCCTGCCGCACGGCTCCTCACTGAGGCTGCTCCTGTTACCATCAAGTTCTTTTGAAAATCCCGTAATACTCCCCTGTCTGCTCAACACTGAATTTTGTGGGGAAAGGTCTTGCCTGGGTTTGAAATAATTGCGGGGACAGAGGAGGCGAGCAGAGGAGCACACGCACACCTTGCTGAACAAAGACAGGTATTTTACATACCACACAGCACCACTGTAATTTAAATGATGTCAAATGTAGCTCTTAGGAACTCTCTGCTCCGAGAAATAAACTTGCAGACAGTTTTAATACCATTCAGTTGTCAAACAAAGTAGTAATTTACATAATAGCCTACTACTGTGTCTGAAAGTCCCAAGTCTTCCATAAGGCTCCTTGGCATAACACTTCTGCCTCCAGGAATATTTACATTATTTTACTCAGCACAATGCAGCTCTGTAGGTCCCAGTGGAGTTAGCTGTACCAAATGTATTTTCCTTGAAAATATGGAAGTCTTTTGTGCTTTTTTGACAGAAGAAACTCGATCACCTGGTCTCAGAAGATTTGCAGAAGCTCACTCTTGGCTCCAGCACACACCAAAGCTCCCACCCGCCAGCACAGTTATGGAAATGGCTCTCATGCATTCTCCAGCTTCTCAGCAAAGGAGAGGTAATGAGCAGAGAAGGGAATAATTAAATCCCAAATTTGATTCCTATTTCGCACACTAATTCTACTTTGTAATCCACATCCCCTTGTGCCTCCAAATGCACCGTGGCTAAAGAGGTTTTTGTTCAAGCAGTCAGTAGGGAGGTGACAGCACTGACCACATCTGGTCCCAGCTGGCTGGGGACACAGCAGGGCAGCCACACCCCAAAGAGCTGACTTTTATTACAGTTCCAAGTAATCTGATTAACATCTGCATTCTAAACATCCATCAGCTCTTCTCAGGCTTTTTTTCTCCAGCAGCATAATGTGAAGAAAAATAATTAAAGAAGAAAAGGAGTGCCTGGAAGAGAGCTGAAATCCTCCTGGTTTTGGGAAGCAGGGTTTGCACCCACACTGTTCTTGCTGGTTCAAGGGCAGAGTGAGCCCAGGAGCCTGGTGCACACACCGTGGGAGAACCTCTGCTGCCCTGAAGGAGGATGACTAACAGATGAGGTAAAACCTGGGGAACTCAGGGGCAAGAGGGGACTGTAGGACCTGCAGTGACTTTGTGAAGGTCACACATTCTGTTTGCACAAATCTCGAGAGTCTTGTCACCCCAGCCCATTTTAAGACTCCAAAGAACTGTGTTTGTTATTCAAAATGATGTTACTTCATTTCGAGTGAAATTTTGCACCATGATATTTTGTATCTGAAACCACCTTTTCCACACAAAAGCAACTAAGTTCCTAAGAGCAAAGCCTATTTGAGAGATGCCCATCTTGGTTGTCAGGAGTTTTACAAAAGAATCTTCTACTTTGGCAGGTGTGTGACCTCCACACTGCTCTGGACAGTGCAATTTCCTGGAACCTCAACTAACCTGAGTGTCAAGGGCAGGCTGCTGCATTTGCCACTTCTGCAGTGTATTATGTCAGGAAAAGTACAGTGATCCTAATCACAGCTTTGCTTCACACAGAGCAGAACAAGGGGGATATAAACCAAAATGCTCTACCGTGCAGAATGGATTTTGAATATATATATATATAGAATAGTATAACTATTCCAATAACATCAGTGACTAATCTTAAGGTCAAAAAAGAAAGTATCCTTCTCATAGGTGTAAGACACCACCCTCATATGGTCGAGCAACTTTACAAAACACATTCAAGTTCATTGTGTTTCAGCCACTTTTTTGTTCTCTTGGCTGCAAATTCTGAATTGTGGCATCATCCAGCCAGTCACAGAGCCTCCCTTTTCACTTGGGCATTACATTAGGACAATTCCTCCCAATCCCTCCCCAGAAGCTACATTTCAGCTTGTGAAAAATCATCTAGAGCTCTTCTCCAATGGTTAGCCAAGAACAGCTCCACTGTAGAATTACAGCTCAGCTATCTCGATGTTTACTTTGATGAAAATCTAATCCTTGTTCTTGCCTCAGCAGGGCTGTCTTGGCTCAGTCTCTCTGCTCTGATAACCTTGCTCAGCACACAAGGAGCTGCAGCTCACAACTTTCCAGTGTGTGTGTTGTTTTGTTAGGTGTATGCTGAGCATTTTAAAAAGTGCTGCAGTCATTAATGAACAGAATTTCAATTTACTATCATCTAGCCATGTAAATGTGGGGGTTTTTTAATTCTCTGCTGTTAAAACCCTCACCCCTCATGTTTCATATTGGCTTCCAGGTATTATAACTACTGGTCTTGCATGTAGAATATTATTTTACTGTATTACATCTTGCTCAAGTCAGACTTCAGTTAAAGAAACTGAAGATAAAGTCCTCAGTCTGAAGTTAAATGAAGCCATATTTTGATTTTGTTCACTGCTTAAGTATATAACCAATTTCATGAAAAAGACATCTTAAAATGCCCAAAGGTGTTCAAAATCAGGATAAATAAAGCCAAGAAGACAAAAGAAAAGACACCTGTTACAAGACTCAAACAACCCTGAACACTAGAAATACTAAAATATTCCAGCCCCCTTCCCTTCAATTCATCCATTACTGTCAGAACAGTGCTCTAAATAATACAAATACTTATTTCTCATTTTGATAATTCTAGCAGAGTTCATTGCATTTAGCACTGAGGAGACACAGACTAAGGGATCCCTTGAAAGTGAATTGGACTTGTGTCTCCAGGTGCTAAATCTCTCCTACAACACCCAGCATGGATTATCCATGCAAATAGGCAGCAAGAATCCACACCTGAGTAAATCATCTCACTTTGGGTGAGATTCTCTCTTTGCCAAGGGAGCAGGAGTACTTATTTTAGTATTACACAACTTCTTCCCTTTGCCTCCTTTCTGCTCTGCTTTCCTCAGAAGGGTGGGAGGTCACAATGGCACTCAGACTCCAGTTTCCTGGGTAAGCTTATGCATATGAAAAATAGGGATTCAGAGTTCACAGGTTTAGTACATCAGAATGCCAGTATCAGAATACCCTGTAGGAAAAACCCTCTAACTTTATTTCAAGTCTTTTAGCACTTTCTTACATATCCACACTATATACTGTAGTGATGTTCTTTTTTTTCCTTTTTGTCTCTTACTGTTTGTGGAGATGGCAAAGGTGAAACTGATGCAATTATCAAATAAAAATTGTGGTTTAGATATTTTGCAAGGTCACCTAAACCTTGGAATAGCTGATGCTTTGGTGGAGACAGAAACAGATGAATCAACACGCAGTCATTTTTCAGAGTGTTCAGCTATGAATTGGTGATTAACCTTTGGAACATATCGTGAGGGAAAGTGGCTGATTCTCCCTCTCATTGCCTTCAAATCAAAGCTGCTCATCTTCTATAGCCCAGACCAAGCTATAGTGTTCAGCACAGGACTATCTGTCTGAAATTCTTCATCCCATTCTTTGTAGCAGGAGAGACCACATAAGCATATAATCTTTTCCAGCTGAAACTCTGCCAACCAGGGAATATAATTTCCAGTGCCTACAAGCCACTATTTTAGCGTCCAGCTCACAGCCTCATTTCATCTTTCTTTAATCCTGCATACAGAAATTGCAGTGTGTTGGTATTGCCACATTCTGTGCTCCTAGAAACAGTGCACTTGTCCTGAATCCCGAAATTTCCTCGTGCTTCTTGTCAAATTTGATAGCTATCAGCTTCCCCTAAGTGGGAATCACTGCAATGGGTGATCAAAGAGAACCAGCACTGAGCAGGCATAGAACAGAACAGTGGGAGCAACATCCAGCACAGGCAGAAAGCACTGCCCGTGCCCTGTAAGTGGAGAGATATTCACGAGTGATAAATGGATCACATTCCCTATTGGCATTTTTTGATTTTTGGTCTACTTGGTCTCCATGGAAATACAACTGAGACTTCATATTTGTAATGAAGTATGAGGACTTGCCCTTTACACAGTGAATTTTATAAGAGGCAAAAGTGAATTTTGTAAGAGGGAGAAGTAAATTTGATGTCAAAATAATTCTCCAGAGCTGATGAAAATTTTTACCACAGACTCAATTAAGATTCTTCACTGTTTCTGAAACAAAGATTAAACCTGCAGAATTCTTTATTAGATGGCTAACCACAGTATATGTGGTTGTGAGTCTGTCCAGAGATGCACTGGCATGCTGCTCGAGGCAGTGCTATTGATTATTTTGGGGGAAAAAAAGATACAGCAAATACCCCTGGCATACCTTCTATAACAAACTCAGTCTTCTGGGACAGAAGTCAGTGAAGGTTTTGCTTTGTACTTGACCTCAAAGAAGGACATTTGACTTTTGAGTGTCCATATTAGAAAACCAGGTTAAGAGAAGAACTTTAATGAGAACCAGATGCTGTATCTGAACTGAATTTTCATGAGTTCATGAATTATAGAAACCCCAGGGGCAGAGGTGGTATCAAACTTATAATTCAATTTCAGTTGCTATTTGAAAGTCCTATTCCAGCATATGGAGATCCAGGGGGAATCTGAACAACTTTTGTGAGGAGTTCTTTTTGTTACATTTGAATACCAAATAATTCACTGATTTGCTTCACACCTCAGATAAGAAACCTCTAGGTCTGATTCTTCCTCAGCTATCACAGCAGGTAGTCTCATATCCAAACACCCTTAATCTGGGGAGATGTCATGTTTCACCAGTGTACACACAGTTAAAGAATTTGCAGGGCAGCTGAAAAACAGCTTGTCTTTGAAATCATGCTTAGCCTTGCCTGAAACTTCTCACAACTTTGCTGGATGCTTTAAAAAATGCAGTCAACCTACAAAATATTAAATAAAGGCAGGCACTAAACAGCCTTTTATGCCTTTGGTAGAAGATTTAAAAAAACTCATTGCATTCCCATTATTTTAAAGATGCTGTTGGTAACGACAGCAGGTGGAAAAGGCTTTTTCTGCCTGCAAAATTTGTGCTATGTAATTTTGCTTCACTTAAACAAGAGAGTGTGTGCACACGGAAACAAAACGTAAAGTTCTGAGCTTATTTATCTTTCCTCTTGCTCGGTGAACTGAAAGTGGCTGTTTGCAGGGAGCCCTTTTATTCAAAAGCCAGGCAGGTACTGGAAGAAAGCAGGACCCTGTCTGAGAGCAGCATTTTGCTGCTGCTCTGCCTCAGGTGCTGCTGGCTGAGGAGCAAAGGCAGCAGCTGGCCCGAGTGCCCCAGTACACTCGTGGAACACACAGTGCTGTGCATCTGCACGAAGCTGCACCTCCAACTCAGGCCTCTCAGGCTCAGATCTGTCTCCTAAATTATTTATTTCTCAGATCAAGCTTAATAATAGTGTAGGGATGAATTTGGTTTGGTGGTGAAGAGGGGTTTAACAAAGCCAACTGTGCCTACAAGCTTTGCTGGGGCTCTTCAGCACAGAGGTGAGCGTTCTGCTGCCCTGCTAATGGTTGTGGGCAGTTCATCATCAGGCATTAACCAGCTGTCATGAATAAAATCTCTGCAATCTACCAATTCCTAGACATATAATCTGGACTATGGACAAAAGTACTACCTTCTGGACCAGGTGGTAGGAGCACAAGATGTTGCAGTTTACTTTGGTTTTGTTTTACCGAGAAACTGGCATTCTTGTTGTTTGGATCAACCCTAATGAAACATCTGCTGGGTTTTAATTAAAATAAAATGGAATGCAGTTTCCTGAACAGGTGGAAGCAGAAGATGATATACCATAGAGCTGAAATCCCTCCATGTGTTCAGAGACTGTGCAGAGCCCCAGCTATCACATCCATAAACCAGCGATGGAGTGTGTCAAGAACATTTTGATTGTGCACACGAGTCTGGTTAAAAAGGCATCTACTTAGCCAGGGAACAGCAGAAAGATAATATTCAGGCAGCCCTACATTACACCCAGGTAATGACTGGTGTAATGGTTTCTTGCTTCTGATGCACTACATGGTGGTATTTTCCAGTTCTGAGAATTTGGACTACTCAAATCATTCACAATAAAACCTTAGACATCAAAACAGCGGCCAGACATCAAAATACATGAAGCACATAATGACTATGATATTAAAAAAATCCCAAACCCACCAAACCCCTGATAACTGCTCCTGTCCTGCCCCCACCCTTTGCTGCAAAGAGCCACCCCAAGAGGTTGTGCACCTCGAGCCAGCTGCCAAATGGAGTGGGGCAGGATGAGCTGCTTCGGTTCATGTTTTGTTTAGGCGTAGAAGAGAGGGGGTGCTCTTCAATAGTCTGCTGCCTCCTGAGCTTGGCACGAGGGTAGGAGCTGCCATCTGCGTGTGGAAGGGAAGGGAAGGGAAGGTAATGAAGAGTCAGAGCCGTGCTCCGCACAGTCCAGGTCTGGTGTTAGAGAGAAAGGAGGTGATTCTGAAATGTGCCTGGTCACTGCCCAGTGGAAGAGACAGTCCTGGTGCTATCATTTATGGACAATTTGAGTTTTCAATGACATAAGTGAGCTTAGTGAGGTAGAAAACCCGGCCCTTTGCCAAGGAATGCTTAATACTGATTGCTTTAAATTAGGTCTGTCCTTTAAGCATTGGCTTTTTATGCATTTACTGTCAGTGAGCCTGTAAGTGTTCATCTATTATTACTTTGGTGAGTGCTTTCTCCTAAAACTGTAGTTCCAGAACTAACTAAATAAGTAACTAAATACCACACATGAAGTCTGAAAACCTTTCTCATTTCCCTCCAAAGAAACATGTCATGAACTTTTCCTGTTGCAAACAAACTACTGCAGAGATCCTTAGTGTGCACCATGTTAATCAGTAGATAGGAGCTCTTTAGTGCATGGGGTATTTAACTTTAATAAACTTTTCAGTCTATCAGGTTGAAACAGTTCAATATTATAAAATATTCGTGCAAGAGTTGTTTTCTATACACAAATATCCACTAGTTTTTGAGATATAACACATAAAGTGTTTCTGATTTTTGCTTTCAAGATATTAAAAAAGTCTTCTAAGGGCTAATGGTTTGTAAAATTTCAGTTCAATATCAAAGAATAGGGGAAAGTACATAGCATGCTGCATTTAAAGGAGCTCCTCATTTCAAGGAACTGCCAGGATTGTAATTGTGTACAATAAAAGGTAACATATGGAGCTGGAAGGTTGACCTGCAGGCCCCCTGCTAGTTCTGCTTGCTCTGTGCTTTGTACAGTGGGTTGATTACTGGTTATCTCCTGTGAAACAAGGACTTGTCTGACATGCTCAACTCTGTAATTTGTAAAATGCCTCCAGTTTGTGCTTCGATTTAGAAAATGAAACAGCAGCAGTATAAAAACACATGAAACTTGAGTAAAGTTTTTCTTTCCAAGGGATGCCATCCAGGGCACTGCTCCCAGGCAATGGGTCATGGTGCCTAATGAGGCACAAGCCTGGCAGAAGTTGGTAATTGAAACAATTTCAGAACTGTAAAAATGGTCTGGAGACAGCAGGGCATTAAGAAGGAAGGATGACCTTGGTATGAGCCAGGTCCTGACCTAACCCAAACCCATGCTGTCCTATCCAAGGGCAAGGAAGTCACCAGACCTAATTAATTATTACAGATAATTGAGCATGTTTAAAAAAATCTGTCTGTGATGTTTCAGTCCATGAGATAATCCAGAAACAAAGCACTTGGAAGATGGGTTGATTCTGACCTCCCATGTTGAGGGCTATTCCCATAACTTTTCTTGCAAAAACTTCACCTCCCAGCTGGAGTTTTGGGTTGAGTCAGGATTTTTGGATACATTTCCTCAACAAAGCAGGCTGCTCCAACAAAGCCCTTGCATAGTTTAAAGCCGTGTTTTCTTTCACTCTCTCTTTGCCATCTACATTTGTAGATCACATCTTCCCTGGCAGCTAGGTGATTGATTTTCTCCTGGTTCAGAAGCACAAAGTAATGCTTGATATGGAAAATCTGTTTAACAAGTTTGCTTGTTTTTTAAATCAGTTTGTGCTGTCCTAAAATGTGAGTGATACACGTTCTAACACGCCACAGTTTATTTCTGATTGTGAATCACGTTCCACATTAAACAAGAGAAGTCTCTCAAGGAACCTTACAAACAGGGATGAAGTATGAAGGATTGCTGTGATAGGAATATGGTTCCTAGATAAGTATTTTTAAAGATCTGGGCCTGTGTGATCCAGGTGCCTCAATGCCCTGACCCACCTGCCTTTGCTACACTCACTTGCTTTTTACAACCACGGCGTTAAACCTTTGCTACGACACAGACAAAAAGGCAGGAAGATATTTTTTTCCCTTTGGGGTCATTTGCTATTTGTTTGTGAAGTCAAAGGCCCAAGAACACAAAGAATCAGGTAAAATAACAGTCATGGGGGAAAAGAGAGGAAAGGCAGGGAGGTCCAGCAAATAATTAGATTTTTTGTGATGTGATAGCTGACTCAGAGTTTTTGTAGAAGTGAAAGCAAACACACCTCACATTGCACAGAAACAGACACGGGTCTGGGTCATATTAGACAAGGAGTTGGCCTGGGTATGCAACAATGGGCAGAAATAGGAGTAAAGATGGAAAAAAGTGGAATATTGGGTCTGAATTCACTTTTATGGCAATTGCACAATCCAAGTTCTTCAGGTAACACCTATAAAGTAGAATGAAGACCTGAGGCTCTGCAAAGCAGCCTGAATTTTGGGTTTTATTATGTGACATTAAAGTGTATAAACCATTTAATCACAAAGGCACCCACTGTTCTGGTCTGAAAAAAAAGGTAATTGCTACCTTTTACACAAGCATGCAAGCTCATCCTGTGTGGGGTTTCAATCAGCAACCACAGATGCTTCAAAGAAAGCCAGAGAAACTCCACAGCAGACAATTATACAATACTCTAGTGGAGATAAAAGTACTTTCTAACACAGTTAACACCTTTTTTGCCCAGAAGCCTGATAATCTGTATTGCACCAAACCAGTTTTCTGTGTAACTGAAGAAGGATTTGGCATTTAAGTGTGAAAACATAAGGCAAGTTTTGTCAGCAGTGCCGCAGATCAAAGGGTTGTGCGTTTGCACAGGTTGCATCTCTCCAAGCTCTACAGGAGATTACAGGGAGAGCAAATCCAACTGGCACCATTCTCTGTGTAAGAAGAGACTTATCTGGAAGACCACTGAGCATGGTTTTCTTGTTTGAGGTTTACAGATAAAACCATGCTTGCATCACGAGTTTAAAGATTTATATTATGTGTAACACGGGCAAGCAGATGCCTCTGGCTTCTTTGCTATGTGAACTCTGGCAAGGCAGTCACTTCTCAAGTACCTTCTAAAATAGATGGATTCCTTTGCTTGGACACTCATGGCAAGCAGCAGGGAACACTGAATTTAGTACAACATTTAGCATCAACAAGACGTGCTTCTGAATGCTTCCATTCTGTAATTTGGTCTCCCAAGTACTTTAGGTTAAATGTCTTGCCAGGTTAAAAAAGAAAAACTTTTGTCTTTCTGGTGCTGTGGGGAAAAAATCCCACTTTTGGACTCTATTTGGATACAAAATATTTCTCTATGGGCAAGTTCTGGGATTTGGGGGAAGCACGAAAGTCTGGGAATGTCTCACAAGCCAGGGATTACATTTACTCAGTAAGACTGAAGTGGTTTAGGATACTCTGTCAGTGAAGATTTGATTCTCTTTCCTCACCAGCTTTAACAATGACAGTAAAATGTCAGCGTGCCTTGTCACTGACCTATCAGGCAAGTTTAATAAGCTTTTCTCTTAAATATTATATTGCACAGGGCCTTGAGACACCTTTTCCTATTTATAACCTGTCCCAGTCTGGTCTAACCCTTTTACACTTTGCCCATGTTCCTCTCCCAGTCCCATTCTTCTCTTCCCAGAGATACAAACTTGGATTCTGGAACTCAGGAGCACAGGTAGCTCCCGCCTCCCCCAGTGAGCTCAGCGTGAGCTTTACTTACACAACTTCTTCCCAGCTGCATAAAAATAAAAAAAAACCACCCCAAATCTCTTCAACACTTGCACTTCCCAAGCACAGCACTTTATTTTACTAAACCAGAACAGATCAGCCTACTTTTTTACATCCTAGTAATTGTCCATTAATAAATCCTACTCCCGCTCAGCCTTATCCTGCAGCTAGCCAGCACCAGCAAGATCAAATCCCAAATTGTTCCCAGGAGGGCAGTAAGAAGGAAAGGAGCTTTTGCCCTTTGCAGGTGTCAGCAATAATGGTGAGGGGTGGCTGCTGACCTACATCCATCTCAGAAACACAGGAGCTAAAGAAACCTATGAATGCCAGCACTTTGATCTGCCTCTCTGCCCCAGTCTGGTCACAGGTACTGGAATATCACCAGTTTGGAATTAGAGGGGGTTTTTAATGCCAGTAGGTGGGGGAGCCAGGGAAACTCTGCTGTGTGAGTAAACAAGCCAACAGCTCCTGGGCTAGCCAGTCATTAACCATTTGTGGCTGCAGAGAGGAGCAAGGGTGAGGGAAGAGGGCACATCAGCACAACAGCTGGAACAGAACATCCCCGCACACTGAGCCGTGCCTGGAACTGGTCACGAGCCCTCCAGTGGTGCTGCCTCTCAGCTGCACTCCAGAGGTGTCAGGTCACCGCAAAGATGCAGAACAGAAGCTCTGCCTACAAAACGGAAGCTCAGGAGGACAGCCGCTGGTTTGATCTCACCCAGAGACTCTGAACCCTTCTCATCTGTCTTGTGGGGAGAGCAGAAGTTACAGGAGTAGCACATCCTTGCTCCATCCTAGCCCTGAGTACCCTGCTCTCCAAGGGATGAGCGAGTCCTTTCTAGAAATGGTTGTCCAGCAGCTATTTAAAAGTTTGCTTTGCTTACAACTCTCTTCTCTTTCCTTGTCCTCCCTTGAGCAAACAATTTTTTCTCTTCATTTGGTTTCACCAGCTTTCAAAACAAAACCTTTAAAAGGGCACCTCAACCTCCACACTTGTGCTGGCTTTTCCAAATCTATTTAGACAAACTGATTCCAGGTTCTGTGAGGACAAATAAATTTTGGTCAATAGAAAACTTAATTTTAGACTGAATTTCTGAGGAAGACCCAGAATAACCCCAATTTAAAATAAATCATTTTTCCTTGAGATAGTAGAGAGCTGATATGAAATGGTTAAATACCACACATTCACAAAAGCAAAGTCTCCATTCCATTCTCAGTATGCCACCAGAATTTCAATCCAAATTGCAGAGTCCAGAAGAAAAGTTTAAAATTAAGGTCCAACTGGGAAAGTTTAGCTCTTTTATTTCCAAGCTGAAGGATGGTAATAAAGAGATAACATTTGCTTCAGGGAAAGAGCTTTGGAACAAGTGTCGCCCATTTGATCAACGTGCTGTCTACTTTGTCTGCCTCTCCTCCTCTAAAAGGCTAATAAAAAATTATTTCTTTGGAGACTGCACACCATGATAAGTGCAACAGAGCTGCAGACCTCTAGTGAATGTGCTTATCAGTAACTTACAAAGGGCATGGAAATGAACAACTCCTGACTTCATCAGCAGATTGGGAAAAATTCAGACACTGAATGTGCCAGGTTTTGCCACCAGTGGAGCTGAGTGTCTGCCTGAAGGCTCCCAGGGCTAGCACTGCTCCAGCTATTCCACCTAGAGACATGCAGTGCAGCAACATTTAGATTAGCTTCTAAATTTAGTTCCCTCCACCTCCAAACAGATTTTGCGGCTCCTGCGTGCTCAGGTGAATGCACCCAGCAAGAGCAGCTGGTTCCTGGCATGAGGTTTGCCCTTCTTGGGTTATGATCTCTGTCTCCAGCTCGCTGCTGCTTTCTGTTCTCAATGGCATTTTCCAGGCATTTTCTATTATTTCACCCCAGAGCATCCACAATCATTGTCTCACATTTATATCCAGAGAGGAGACACAGAACCCATGAAAAATTAAAGTGTCTGATGCTCCCAAAGATGATCTTAAATTATGAAGCTTTCCCAGAGCAAGCACCATATTTGCTGTGGCACTGCAGCTCACAGGACACTTCCCCTAGAAAATATCACACAACATTCATTTAAACTAAAGGTCATGCTGAACTAAATAAGAAAAATGACCAAAGATGATCAGTGGGAAAGTGGTGCAGAGACCAGTACTCTGGCCACCACACAAAGGGCTCTTGTGCTGAAGACTGCTGTATTTATGATGTGCTTCTTTTCTCACTAGTGAATGTCACCAATCCTAAGCAGAGCAGCTTAGCAGCGAGCTCCAGGCATCCATCTCCACTTAACTGTTGGAAGAGAGAAGGAGAGAGCAGAAAAAAAATAGAAAATGAAAGTAGGAAGTGATTGTTTCTCAAAAATCAAGGTACCAGAGGACAATCAAACCCCACAAACGCAGTCACGCTGCTGTCAGCCCCACAGCAGCTCCTCTTGGTACCTCATGCTCCCAATTATTCTCTTCACGTATTCGCTAAAAGACATAACTCTGTTTCACATTTGTGTTTATTTTTCAAGCTGTATTTGCCTTAAATGAGTTCTTGCAAGCTGATCTTGGGATCAAGCAATAACTAGGCTAGGGCTCATAGAACAGGTTTATGATTTATTAACACTGGTCGTGCCCCCTCAGCTTCATTGCTAACATATCCCCAGTCCTAGAATTTGGCATTTATCCTGCAGTGTCAATCAAGACACTCCCCAAGGGCTCTGTGAGGAAGAGTGATGTTTTGTATTTTGGACTGTTAAAGGAGAACAAGTAGAAGTGATGGACACAGTCTCTCTTTGTCATCCATCAGCAGAATGTTGTGGTAGGAGTTCTCTCCGTGCATTTCACCCCATGCAAGCAGTGCTGTGGTCTTCCCTGGACCCCACCCAGTAAAGCCAGAAAACCCAGCAATCAGAAGCCCCAGCCACTCCTCAGCTGCAAAACCAAACCTCCCTCCACTTAATTTCAGCCCTGGCCAGTAAACTTGGCTTCTTTTTCGGTGCTAAAACATGACTTTAAGGGCTTAACCTGACATTGTCTGCATTTTAAAGGGTGTGCCTGCCTCTCTTTGGATGAAATAAACCTGTCAGTCCTTCAGCTGTCGGTTAATTGAAATGGGTTAGGCTGTGCAGGGTTCTGCTGAGCAGAGTCAGCTGTGCTTTAACCACGGCAGGGAGCAGGGCAAGGCTGGGAGGGGATGGGGATGTTTTATGGGGCAGTGCTAATGGATCGACACCGACCTTGCTGAGCCCGGTGCTTCCACAGCTGCTTGTGGGATTGCTGTAACCCTGGGATGGCTCTTACTGCTCCCAGCTCTAGCTCACACTCTGGCTCAGAACTCATCTTACTGAAATAGAAAACTGTCCACCAAGCCATCACCTTCTTCAGGGAGGATACAGGGCTTTGGATATTTTATTTTTTTTAAGCATCAGAAGACTGAAGTGCATCAATGGACAAGAATTCCTGCCTGCAAAGGCTCTGTAAGGAAACAGTGGAACTTTACAGATGTGCCTGTATAAATGTTTCACAGGTTAACTCTTTTTGTTGATCTTTGTTAGCCAGCTCTCCACAAATGACCTACCACTGCTCCTGAAGCAGCATGTTTTGGAAGTGCTGTGTTATTACAGGAGCTTGATTAGGGCTTATTGAAAGCAATGGAAAAGTTGCCACTGACAGCTTCTTTTTGCTGGGTCAGTTTCAAATGTTTTCACAATAAACCTGCCCATTTACATAGCCTAGTGCCTAATTTTGGAAGATTGCTTTTGGGGCAAGCAATAATCAGCCGACCTCAACATTTCACAGAATCCAGTGAGTAAAACTGGTAGTTAATGCCTTTACAAAAAGCCCCTAGTGCCATTTAGTTCTTAAAATGGGGAAATCAGTTCTTTCTTGGCAATGAAAAACAGAAGAGAAAAATACCTTATAAGACTACAATCAAAAATACAAAATGCACCCTTGGCAGGAGTTGCAAAGCAGACAGTTTTTCAGGCAATGAATATAAACACCAGTTCAGAATGCAAGCAGCTACAGAAAAATCAATGCAAGGGCTGAACTCTTCTCTTGACACTTTTCCTTTTCTGAATGGCTCTCATAAATTAGTTTTTTAGATTCTTGGAGTGCTTTGCTTCATAAAAGATTTAGCACTGTCTGGGTCCAGCCTTCTAGTCACTCCCCAAAAGATAATGTACTTGCTCATCCCAAGAAGAATTATATAGAAAGCAAATTAAAAAATGCAAGATACATCAAATCAAGGAGAGCTGGTCTCAAATATTAATGCCTCCTGTCATAAAGGTACAAAATTATAAAAATACTCCTTATAGGCAGTTGAAAAAGCAGCAACTTGGCAAGCAATCAAGAAAACGGAGGCCCTGGTTTATAGGTCTGCTTGAGGTGGTTCAGCAGAAGAATGAGGCTCCAATTCCACGGAGTACATAAATGGGTGCACAAACCCCATGGTTTCTAACTGCATGCAGCCCTTGTTTGTATGTTTTGCATAACAAGGGTGCCAGGGAGTTGAACAAGAATCTTTGGGTAGGAGCTCCAACTTCATAGATCATGAATCTGGATTAGAGCAAAAGTTTCATGTTTAAAGCAAATTCATTAGAGGTGAGCCTCAGAAATGTCACATTTCCAGTTTTACTTGTACTGAGTTCTGTCCCTCTGCTAACAACTCCTAGGCCACAGAGGCAGAGGTGTCAAAGCCAATGTGGGAACTTCCCTCTCAGAGCACAATTTAATGAAGGAATCAAGTCACACCACTTAGATTTGACAACTGGTGATGAAAAGTTCACCCACTGAAGGCATCTCTACCAGTACTTCCCTGGCCCTACTTGGGCAGAGTGTGACTAAAGGCCAATAAAAATTTGTTAGATTGCCTGAAAAATGGCATGATGGAAATAAGGTTTAATTCCAGAAGACATTATTTTGTCCAATTACTAGTACAACACAGGCACAGGGTTTTATTCTGTTTCCCCATACGTGGCCAAATGAATTCTGTTCACTTAAATCTAAACCAAAACTCCAGACAGGCCACAGTGTCTCAAAGTCTTTAAGAGAGAGGCAGAAGTCATGTATTACTTAGGAACTTGTTCCAGTTGGTAATTCTGCTCAACTTTTAAAATAAAAGTATATATATTCAATTTAAATTTATTTGGATTTCTTCTTCAGCTCTTTGGCCTTTCAGGTTCACTTGAAGTGAATGAAATCCATCCAAAAGCCAGGAAAAACCTCAAAATTTTGGTATCTGCTCTTGGGAAATCCTAATAGTGGGACACTTCTGGGCAGTGAAAATGGTCTTGGTTCCCTTTTTTGTAGCCACCAGCAACTTGTAAAACCCATCAGGGACTGCAAGCAACACATTTGCTGAGTAAGGCTTCCTAAAATACCTTTCACCTGCTGGAGTCCTTCCAGGCAAGTGTCAGTACAAGTCTGCTAGTCAGTGCCACTCCACCACTGCCCTCAAACTTAATTCACTTCCTCACCCCTCAGTCAGTAACTGGGATGAACACAGCAAGGGGTTCTGGCTTGCACAGTGTAATGCAAATGAACAACTTCATTTTAGCCAGGCCTGAGCTGCCCATGACTGACCCTTCTCCTATTTGTTCTTTGTGATGGCTGAAGTTTTTTGTCTTGCCATGGATAAGTCTCCTCTGCGTTTACAAGCATCTCTCATTTTAAAAGACTGTGGTTTCACTCCTCTCCTTCAGGCATCTTCATTACAGGGTACTTTAAAAAAAAACAACAACAAAACCATAGTGCAGTGTGCCAGTCAATAGTGAAATTATGAGAAGTGTAATCTACTCTTCCCACCCTAATGAGCTGATGAGTAAATAACTGTCAGGCCATGGCACTGAGCTATTGATCAGGGCTCCCCACAGAGCTGAGGCACTGCAGAGGTGCCTGCTGCTAACCAGCAGAGATCGATACGGGAAACTTCTGAAAACAATAATGAAAGGTTTCAGGCTCTTTACACGCGTTCTCCCGTGTGCTGGGGCAGCAGATCTTCACTGCTGGATCAATTCTCACTGTTAGATCACACCTCCCACGCTGCTTCCTGCCTTCCACCTTGGAGAGGGTAAATTTGTTCTTTGAAGGGGCAGTACCTGGGCACGGAGGGCTGAGCAGGGAGAGGTGCAGTTTGTGGCAGGGAGCAAAGCTGAGGTAACTTCACCTGCAGTGAGGCATCCAGAGAGAATTCCCCCAGAGGCTCCAGCCTTGCCTTCTCTCCCCGACCCAACACAGCCACAGTATCACACATTGCCTTCCTGCTCTGCCCAGAGCCAAGGGTTCAAACTGCTTTACTTCCAAAAGCTTTGGAGGGGCTCCTCCACCAAGTATCACCCTGTGCCACTCCTCCTCCATTCTCCACGTTCCCTTCATTTAATGTCACATTTCAGGGCAAGACTTGTATTCTGCTGCATGTTTCCTTTTTTTTTAACCTTTGTTTTCAAGCATCAGTTGAAAAGTTTTCTCACCTTCTAGACCTCAAAGTATAAAATTTTCTGTCCTCTCATCCTCTTATTCACTTGGATGGTCCAATTTTCTCAAGATTTATCAGAGCTTTTGCTTTTTTGCTCACCTTCTCTCCTTGAAGCCAGGTACAGATGTCAGACTTTAATGTCAATTTTGAAGTTTACTTTTAATCTTTTTATAAAATTACATTTAATTTGAACTCTTATAATATTTATTCAAGTCCATTTACAAACATTAAAATGAGAAGGTAACATTTACTTTTTTAAAGAAGAAAATTTCAATTTACATAGCTCCTCTCTTAACGCATTTGAGGGTTTGAACAATTGCAAAGACTTTATTTCATTTGGTCATCTGAAAAACACTGCAATTCAGGGAAGTTTTTAGAAACTGTCAAAATAATCACATAACATTCACATCTCTCATGCTTAATTCACAAACAGCTTTAACTCAAACTTCAAGTGGAGAGAACCAGCTCCAGATAAACAGTGAGTGACTACTGGATATCATATCTGAATCAACAACATATGGAAGCCCTGTTCTCCTTCCCACAGAGCTGAGAGTCTGTAAACACAAACCATGAGCTTTGTCTTTTATTTATGTACTGTCTCTCACTGGGAGAAATCCTGAAATAAAAATAATCTTCTTTCTATGGACTGCTATTATCACTCTATATGACAGCAAACTGACCACAAATAAAAATCAGTTTTCCTATCAGAAAATGAGCTATGTACTATTTTAAAAATAATTTTGGATAGTATTTTTCAAACAGAAAATTCAAGAAAACATTTGTTTCTCGCCAAAAAGCCAACATGGTATTTGTGTAACATGGACAACTTTTGCTTGCATAGAGAGCCCTGATGCACAGCATGTTTTCAAAAAATTAGGTACTAAGTTTCCAAAATCAGCACAAGTTTCCACCTTGACATCTTTTTCTGTGACAGAATAAAGTTTCAGGCCACCAGAGTTTTCTGCAGGACCAAAGCTGCATTTGGTGATTTGTGGTAGGAATTCTTTAAGGCATGAGCTGCTTCACCATCACTGCCCTTTTTTTCCAGCCTTCATGGTATGCTCAGAATATTGGGCTCCCTCACATCCCCCTGAAGGACATCATTGCCAGAGTTATTTTAAGTAATGTCAACCTTTTCCTGCTCAAGCTCAATAATTACAGTTAAAAAGGGAAAGTAGATTGGACAAGACATTGTATCTCTTCCTTTTACAGTACCCCAAATCACTGTATTTCAGGAAGATACCTGCAGCAGATGGGTGCCTGTGTCCATTAAAATGCAGCAGAGGAAAGTTTAGAAATGATCAAGGGAACACACTGAGGTCTCCATGTTAAATAAACAAGAGAACTTGATATACAACTAAGAAAACAGGGAGTGAGAAGAAAGCTTATACAAGAGATCACAGAGGATAAGTTATCAAACAGAAGACCTTGAAGCAAAGCATATTTTGTTCATTTCAATAAAGAACATAAGATTACACAGAAGAAGATGGAAGAAGATTATTACTTTCTCCTCTGACAGATTCATGTCCGTATCTTTTTTTAGATTTATTTTTATATAGCTGTACTATAATCAATTCCCTCTTTAGCCTCCACTCCTAGGCTGTAGATCTCAAGCCCCAGAAGCTGGAGTGCAGTTGAAGTTACTCAGTTAGGAGAAACTGTCAGCTATGACATTAAGGAAAAAAGAAAATAAGAAACCTGGAAACTACAGGTCTTTAGAATGAACAATGGACAACACAGCAGAATGCACTGAAAGCTATTGCGTACAACTAGTACTGTTAAAAACTTGCAAAAATTAAAAAGAAAAAGTATTTATACTTAAGAAACAATTTATTGCAATCTAGACTCCCATTCTCATTTGAGCCCTAGGTAAAAAAGCAGAAAATATTATGGTATAGATCCTAGTAACTTTCAGCATTGGTTATAAGAGCTCATTTCTAAGATTTTGGTTCATGGACTAAGTGGAGATATCTAATCATGCAGAGTGTGATCTCTGAGTCTACTAATTGAGGAGAAACACACCCACACTTCAGTGAAAACAAAGATGATATATGAACACAGAGGATGTGAGATACCATGAAAAATGCCAGCCTCTCCTCTGCTATAAAAAGCAGTAAAAACAAAAAAGTAAAAGGCAGCTAGGGACCAACCTGGACCTTGCTCAGCATTAGAATCTCACCAGGTTTCTCCTCACTTTCATTTGTGAGGGTCACCTTCCTCACAAAGCACATTTCAGAGTCCCTGTGAAAGTGATAATCAATAATTCCAGGACCAAAGAAGGAAGATGGTAAAGTTCTCTTCCCATCACCTTGGGAAATGGTGCTAATAGACAAAGAAGAGCTGTGATAAGTCTGCAATCACAAAAGGATAATCGCCCTGTCAAACAGAGTGCCAGCAGACATCAGAATACTAATCAAGGAAAAGCTTCTCTGGTGCTCCTGGATGTGACTGGCATTACACTGTTGATGTCTGGAGCACAACGGTTTTGCTGCCATAAATCTGGAGGGACCATGTGTTTTCATGCACTTAGGATCCAAGACAGGTTGGATTTTGCCTGAGAGCTCATGCATAGCATCATAACTGCATTTCCAAAAATTGGATATGCAGGATAGAACAAAAAAAGACCCTTCTGTATTTGAGGCTTGGGCTGCCATATGCCAATCCTACAGCTGGTGGTGGTAGCCAACACTAGTCAGAGCTACGAGATGGCAGATTAGAAAAGGAAAAAAGAAAACCCACATGTAGGCACTTCATCTGACAGCTTGTAATTAGGCTGAGAAATTCATTGGCCACTGGATGTTCATTAAGGCTGAAACCAACCATCAAGGTTAAAGAGGGAGTGGGCATCAGACAGTTATGCAGTGAGGGCAGGTGACCCCAAAGCTTCAAAGGGCCACTAAATCTTCACTTCCTGGTCTTAAGCCTTTTTTAATTTTTTTTTTTTTTTCTGGTGACTGGACGTTAGGACAAAAGCTTTAAGGCTGGGGAGAGGCAGCACAGGTTATTCCTCCTCCTACCTTTATTCTGGAGTCCCATGTTACAGGTCAGGATGTGAGCCCAGAAGTTACCAGCAGGGTGTGGTAACTAGATGGAGGCACAACCTGGCCATGGCCACATCCACAAGTAATTCCCAGAGATTCCTGCTGACACACTGTGCCATTGCTCCTGGCTGCTGTTCCAACAGGCACAGAACAGCCCATATCCTGCACTCCCTGTGTGACAGGCAGGTTTTAAGCACAGTTGTTGCCTTCCCATGCACAGCACAAGGGCCCCCAATGCCTTTTGCAGCCTCCACGACCCCGTTCAGGCAGTGCAAGCTGAGGCTGTGCTAAACCAAAGCTGTGAATCGAGGTAATGAGGTCTCTTCCTTCCTTTCCCCCAGGCACTCTTGTAGGCTCCTTTCCAACTGGAGGGATCACAGGAGAGGAAAGGTTGGTGGGCTTCTTTCTCGCAGAACTGGCCGCAGTCCAGACCCAGGCATCTGTTAGAGAGCTCAGTAATGCTCTTTTACAACAGATTTGGCCAGTAAACCTGGTAACAGCTGCACGAGCTGTGCCTGTGATCCATACAATTAATTTGCAAGCCTGTCATTGTTCATCACTAGATGACAGCAATGCACTTCTGTGCAAGCCTTGAACTGTTCCTGGGGTCATGACTCCGAGCAGCCTCATGAGGCTGTGACCCGTTTCTGTGTGGTAATCACAGCTCCACCAGAAAATGGGAAGAGGGTGCACTTGGGGAGATAACTCTGCGTGTATGAGGTGCCACAGTCCCAAAGGAAGGGGAGGCATCAGTTCAGGAAAATACAGATTAAAATAAGCGGTTGTGGAGCTCTGGATTCATCCCAAAGAAGAGATTGACACTGGCTCTCCTCCTCTCACCACCACAGGGACAGAGGAATGTGTCACGCACGACTTTCCTACATCCACACTGCACAGGTTCTGCTGCAATACAGGGCAGAGACATGGAAAGAGGAGCTTCTAACCATGTGATTCCATATAACTTCCTCTGCCAGGGATACACATGCTGCCTGCAGAAAAGGGGGACCACAGGAGGAGTGAAACCGTGGAGATGGGGATGGAGGAAGAAGGAAAGCAAATACAAACCCACAAACAAATCAGACTGGATGCGTGACCAATTCACAGCCAAACACTGCTTCAGGTGGAGCAAGTATCATTTAATCCTCCAATCTCCATGGGAAGGCAGCCTATAAATTTAGTTGCATACATATATATGTACACCCACATTCACATAAATCCTTGTGTGGGAACAAGGAGCATGAATATCTGCAGCTTCAGTAATTCCTTGCCCTTCTGGCAAGAGAAGAATAATTTCTTGTTATTTATGTCTATGACAAGCCATTTATTTACACACAGGTTTTCCACACTGCCTTTTTCCCCCCCTCACCTGAAATTTTGCCTTTGCTATATAGTTTTTCACTTACGATAATTATTTTAATTCTGAAGTAAGCTTCAGGGTAGACAGTCTTACAGAATATAAATGAAGCCCTTGACCACTTGAGGTCATTAGACACTCCATGACAAGAAAATTATTTATGAGCACGACAAGTTCGTTTTCTCTACCTGCAAGGAATAAGTGGATCCCTGGTAAGGGGGAAAAAAAATCCACAAAAGCCAATCAAACATAAGAACTTCACCAAAAAACCAACCAAACAAAAAAACCCAAACAACCCCCAAAACAAACAAACAAACAAACAAAACCAACAAACCCCCAAACCCCCAAAAAACCCCCCAAAAAACAACAACCCAAAAAAACCAAACCAAACCAACCCCAACCCCTCAAACAAATAAAAAGAAACAAACACAACATCCCCCCCGCCCCAAACCAAAACCAACACAGGAAAAAAAAAAATTACCCCCAACCCAGCTATAAAAGCACAGGGAAAGGTTCAATCAAGAAAAAAGAAACACTTGTGTGTGCATGGTTTCTGAAATAAAAAATTTCTCTGGATTACCCACTCACAGGTGTCAGGGAACCAAGCCTTGTCTCTCTCTCACTTCAGGATAATAATCTATGGCTATTTCCTTCTGGAGTAGGATCATCAGCTAACAAGCTGGTCATTTTGTCCTGGTGGAAACCATCAGCCAGAATTGCTCACCCTGCATAAAATATCTTTATTGAGTTCTCATTACTACAGAAGAAAATCTTCTTAAAAGAGCTTATTAAAAGAAACTGCCAGTTCAGACATTCACCTTCATGACTCTCATAAAAGTCCCTTTTTTTTTTGCAGAGGTGAGAGAAGTGGAGAAAGTAATAAACATACAAGAAATATTAATGTAATGAGTATTGATGACTGACTGGGAAGAAAAAAAAAATAGCAATTTTCAGCCCCACAGTTCCTTGAAAGGTCTATGAGGACCCAGTCTGACTTCCCACTAGGCAAGACCTGTTTGTACAGATAGCAGGAGGCACAAAGGAGAACAGCAGTGGCTGCTCCAGGAGCTAAATGCCCTATGGTGTTTTGTCTTTAGTTTGTCTAGCTACATGAAAGAAAAGTGGGCCGTTTTTTTCAAGAGAAGTAGAATGGGTTACCAGAAGTTGAACCCTTGAATTTTTTGGGAAGGCAGTGAGAATTATTTTCTGCAGAATGAGGAGGTTTTACAATGAATGTTGTCCTGGAATAGCCCCACCCTCTTCAAAACTAACCTAATTAGTTCTTCACTAAACTAACCCCGATGGCCTTAAAGTCATGATATCTTTTCAAACTGAACACTTTCCTCTAGTTTTATGATTGTGCACAACTCGTATTCTTTTGTCCATCAGTGCAGCACATGATCCAGGACACTTGTACTTAACTGCAGAGCTGCCTCCTGCCTTTTGTGCACTTCCATTCTCCCTCCTCTTGCGAACTTCCCTGCCTTGTGCCCACTCCCCTCCCCACCAGCAGCCACATTTGCCCCTTAGCCCAGCTGCTGGCCTGCAGGAAATCTCTTTTCCAGCAAGTGTGACACCAATTCCCACAGCCCATTCGGTGTCTTGGATCTTGGAAAATGGAGTTCCTTAAGAAAACAGAGACAATGTCACCGTGCTTAAAGGATGCTAACGATTGGTAGGGGACTGGCTGCTCCCTGTAATGAAAGGGAATGTGGAGCCAGCCTCAACTTTTGCAGCTCTTCAGGGAAGCGTTGTTGTTTTCCCTCTTTAAATAAATTCCGAGCAGACGACAGGTGAACTCTAACTGCAACTCCCTCTGTAGGCAATAAAGCATCTGATGGAGTTTCTGCACATCTGTGAGTGAAGTGATATGGATTAATCAACATATATCATCATCTACATGGAACGTATTAAAGCCTCCCTTGGACTGCTGTGCAAGTACATCCTCTTGACATTATTTTGATATTCATACCTCAGCCTTTATTTGTTCCTCATCTTTTGGGGTGATGGATGAAGATTAGAAAAAACAAATCTCAGTGAAGAATTTTCCTTTGAAAAATATTTGCTCCAACCTTGCACACTGTACATCAGGGCTGATAAAACCCGATTAATTTTCTCCACTGGTTTTCATACACGGGATGGTAGGGAAAGCTGGCTAGTCATTTTCTATCTCCACACTTCCAAATGGAAAACGTGTAAAACTGACATTTCTTTTCAGAGAAAAGCTTTTCTTTACCATAAAAACTCCAGTTGGAGCTTTGTGATTAGTAGAAAGTTAATTTTAACTTGCAGTGGGAGTTTGGAAAAATGTGATTGCACATTAATTTTGACAATACAAAAATGCAAAACTGAGATACTCTGAAATGGTTGAAATGTACAAAACAGTGCTTTCCAAACTTCACTGGGGTGGGAAGGAAGTTTAGCAAATATCAGGTTGTGATTTGTAAGTTTGAAAAGATATAGTTTTTATCCAGTAGAATACATTTAAATAAAAACATAACAAAGATCAAAGAACTGTAGAGGAAGTAGAGTTTGTCTAAACACAGACATAATTTGATTAAATCATAGAGATTCTGGAAATATCAGTGTTGATTTATGCATTGCTCTTTAAAATTTTGTCTTTCACAGCATCTCCCACAGAGGCTTGAGACGGTCTGGCAAGTTTTGGATGACTTGCTTCAAAGAATAGCAGCCTGTTCTTTGGTGTCACATGAGCTTTCCTGTCTCAGACTGATTTCAGCCAACTTTCTCTAAAATTCAGTTTTGTCAAAAAACCAGCCAAACTGAAACATTCAATTTAAACCATGATATAATAGTAAGTCTTCAAATTCCAGTCTAAATTTATCCAGAGCCAGTTTTTACATGATTTAGTGTTTTCTTGTCAACACCATTCTCTAGCTCAAATAGCTATTTCTTATATTTGTTGTTCCTTTTAGATGAATCTTCTGCACCTTAAAACTACTTTTCATCCTACCTGGCTAAACAAATGGGCCTATTCATCAACTTATCCTCCAAAATGTTCCCAATTATGAACGTGGTTCAAATGCCAGATCAAATCTTTCTAAATAAGCCTCCTCATCAATCTTTGTGGGTAAACATCTGTCACCCACCTAAGTAAACTGAAGGGAAAAGGAAATTCGTGGCCAGACAGGTACTTGTTGTACTCAATTTCTCTTCACAGGTTCATCCCTCTGGTTTCCTGCAGCTTGGCAGAGGCAGGAAGCATGTTTGTAGCAGCCAGCTCTGACTGCACTGGGAAAGGTTTGCTAACGCCCTTTTTATGGCTCTGTGAGGACACAGAACAAAGTCACAACAGAGATTTTTAAGACAGATGCAAGTACCTGAGCAAATGCCACCAGCAGCAGGACATGATCAATAACAAGGATATGCCAGTGAGAAGAATGCCCAAGTTCAAACCTAGCCATGATTAGGCTGACTAAAAGAGCTGGTAAAGGTGTTTAACTCTGTCAGAGAGCAGCAGCCAAGCCCTAAAAAAGAGAGCTCTGAGTTCAATTTCTGCAGGCACTGCACTGCAGCAAGGGCTGCAGGTACCAGAGCAGCTGGTGCTACCAGTGCTGGAGAGAAGCTGCTGGACACAGCAAACTGACCCAGCTTTTACACAACCCCCTCAGCCAATTCTCACATGCACTTTTCTGCTTAAATCAATGGGATGATGAGGAAGGACTCGCCTTGTGGCAGGATTGCAGTTTATTGGTATCACTTGGCAGAGAAGAACAAAGAAGGGCATTGGTGAATCTCACAGGCCACCAGAAACCTGCTGCTGCACCTCAGCAGCTTGCTCCCATTACAGGACAATTCACATCTCTGCTGCTCGTCAGCTACAGAATAAAACAGGGCATCCTTAGCAGCAACAGTGTGCCCTAATTGGAATTTTAAAAGAAATTACTTGCTTAAGAGCTCACTCAACACTATTAGGAATACACATTACTTTTTGTTATAGAATGGGAGTGCTTTGGTAGGAACAGCCTCTTTGGACTAAATTTCCCTCTGCATCCTGACAGTGTAATGTTGATTTAGCACCATGCCTGTCAGTTATCTTAGAATGGTAATTCTGTCTTCCAGCTGGGGAATAAAGCTTTAATAAAAATATTTATGGAACATATGATTTTTCTTAATGATGCCTAAGTTGGGCAGGCTCAACTTAGAGTAGCTAGGCAAAATGCCACCCAAAACAATTACAATCAATTCTTTTCAATCTATCAGCAGTTAGACTTGAAGCATTAACGAATGGCAAACTGGGAGCACTTACAGCAAAGTCACTGAAATTAAACCAGCATCAGGGAAAAGATGTACTAATCAGCAATCTGAAAGGACTACTCTGCAACTGCTTGGACATCTGCACCCTTAATGCCTTGTGCTGCTTGGGTTAGGTCTTTTTGAATCAAATGCTCAAAAAGTCACTGCTTGGCAATTCCAAGAAAGTGACATTTAAAAGTGTGGTCAGGGGAAATAAAGTGAAATACAACAGACAAGGCTCAGCAAAGAGCCCATTCATCTTTCACAAATGAGCAGGTGGAGAAACCGGGGCAGACTTACAAAAACAGACAAAGGAGAAACCAACTGAGCAAACCAAGAACATATGGTCCAGAGATGCCATTGCACCATCTGCCTCCATTTGTGCTGGAAATGGCAGAGATGGGAGTAAATCCATCTTTTGAGCAGCAGCTGGACAGCCCCCCATTCCACAGGGAATGCAGCTCCCTGAAACAAGACGTTCCAGGAAGAACTATTCTTGTTTACTTATGAAAAGCTTGTGTTTTAACTTTTGGCTGCTCTCACCAAAAGCCTTTCCATCTTGCTTCCATCCAAATTGCACATCTCCCAAAACGTAACTGGCAGCCCTAAAATCAGGAATAACTTGCTGGAACAACTAAAGTAATCTTTGCAGTTGGCTGAAAGTCAGCTGAGACCGTTACAATATTCACAGAAACATTGACTGAAAAACCCCAAAACAAACTAAAAATGAGTTTTATCAGCAGTAATGTTTACAAGTTGAATGTTTTTATTTATCCAGGAACCAGCAAAGAAAATCAGCGAAAGGATGAAATGAATGCTGCTCCCCCAGGGCTGAGGATATTTTAGAGGTACATTATCTCCAGCTTTCTCCATAAGAGAAGCTAAAGATGATAGCCAAGCCTGATACCATATCCCTATTCTGCAAAGAGGAAATACTCATCAAAAAACTTTTTCAAAAGAACAGCATTGACTTGGCAGCTAATCAAGCAAGAACGACGGTTTTTCTCTAGGAATGACCAATCCATTGTTGCAATGTCAGCTTTTATTTGGGGAATACACCACAGCACATCAATGCAGATGTGCAGGCATGCAAACTATTCCATCTGACAACTGTCATCTTCAATTGCTCTTTTCCTGCCTCCCTCAGCCTTCTTGTCTTAACCTGTTGTAGTGAATTCTAAAATCCCCCTTGGGATCCTGCCATCGTGTAACAGTTCCTGGCAAAAAGGGATTCCAGCCCATCTCAATTAGATCTGTGACTTGGTGCAGTCGTTACACAATTGCACAGGAGCAGCTGGAAAGGGTGAGAGTAGCATAAAACACACATGCACGAGTGCAGCCCAGAGACACATTCCTGTGCATTTGTAAGCTGTATTGCTGTAAATTAAAGATTATATTCAATATTACTCCTGAGTTTTTAGCCAGCAAGCAAGTTCAGCTCGATCTCACCCAGAGATATTAAAAGAGGCAGCAGTGGTTCCACTGGTGCCCTTCCTTCTAAAACGAAACAAGGACTAACCTCTGATGCAATAGGAGCACACACAGACTAGAACCAGAGACCAGGCAGCTCCTACAGCACTGAACTCATCTGAAATTCCTGTAAAAAAACCCATTGGGATCTGAAACAACGTTAATCCATTTTCAAGTGCTTGGAAATCAATCAATAGATTTGTACTATTGGCAAGGAAGGCTCAGCCCACATCTTCTGACAGAGCTGCTGATTTGCTTTGGAGAAGAGCAGCTTTGTCTTTTCAGGAGAAAATTTTGTTTAGCCACAAGTCCAAGGAATTCTCTCTGGGAGAACAGATCAGCCTGATCTTCAGGCAGGTGTCTGCCATTAAAAGACAAACAGGCTCTTCCCGTGTATGGAGATCACTGCTGTTCCTTGGAAGGGTCCTCACAGCAAGAGAGCTCAGTTTCAGTTCTGCAGGTGATGCAATTCATGTGCTTCTTGCAGTGTAACCTGGACCACACAGGCCTTGAGGAGTCAGAGCACTTTGTGTGTGAAGAATTTTAAGTACCCTTACAGTTATTACAAGTATGAGCCAGAAAGCTGCTGTATAAACATCCCCCAGTGCCAGTGGGAGAATATGTGATATACTAAACTATCTTGAATCCCAGAAGACAGGAAAATGTAAGAACTTTTAAGCAGCATTTAATTCTCTTTCCTTCACACTCGAATAGCCTATTCTGTTTAAGAACAGATTGCTACTTTCCCAGTTTCTTCACAATAAATCTTCATTACAATCTGATCGATACACGACCCTTGTCCCCTTGCAATCAACTTTGCCAGTCATTCCAGATGCATGATCAATGCCTGTGTTTAAGCCTTTCCCATTTTGCTGTTAGATATGCATGTAGCACACCCGACCACTCGTGTTTACAGTACAATAAACACGTTACTGATGTAAACTTCACCCACACCTGTCCCTACAGGACCTCAGTTTTCCCTGGGAAAGGTGATGGCTTTATAACTGAGAAATTCTTGGGAGTATTATTGTCTTCACAACTATCAAAACAAGTAGATTCCATGAAAGAATAACTCTGTGTGATTTTAATTCAGAATTAAACCAGAACAGAAAGACTGAGATACTGTACAGTAATTAAAGTCATGAAAAGCTTTCAAATTTTTATTTTCTACATTTTCCTATTTTGCCTTGGTCACCAGAAAGTTGTAGTTACTCTGCTTTAAGTGGCATCTTCCAATCCTCATTTATATACACACACTGCCCACTGACACACTCACAGGTGTGATATTCTCTGCCTCTATCAGCTGCCTTTTTTTGACTCAATAAACCCCCCCATAAATTGACCTATTCTGTCTTAGTTAAGGCAAATCTTCTGCTTTATGGTTATCACAGGCAGCAACATTTAATTACCCACCTGAATTTATTCATTTTCATTTAGGCCTGCTGCACCTCCAGCACGCTGTGACTGATGTGGTCCAGGAAGTCATTTGCTCTAAAGAAGAGTAAGAGTCCTTGGCATTTGTAAGGCAGTTATCACCATCAGGAGCTTTCACTGAAATCACAGGGCAAACTGCTCGTTACAACTGCAATTCATACCCAGCCTAAATTCCAACATGATGTAAATTCAATGTATTATGTTGGACTGTAGAAGAATACATTTGCCTGCCTGGTTTCAAGGTTCATCTTCATTAGGACTTAAACTCCACAGTTAGCTACAATAAATCAGCTCTACCAAAACAAGGCTCTGGCAGCAGCAGGTTTCCAGTCTTTGTTTCAAATCATCTCTACCTGTAATTAATGCTCCATCATAGTCCTTGAGGGAGAGCATCTGTTTTCACAGATCATGCTAATGCTTGGTTAAATACAACCGTCTTTACTGTTCCCCAAAACGTATTTGGCAGATCTTAAAAACAGATTGTATCAGATTTTTCAGGAGGTTTTTACAACCGCTTTCCTAGATGCTTTATCATTCCCTTTGCAGGTCTCAAGCAATGTTTTTTTCTTTTCATTAACTGACAATGAAATTCCATCCTACTTCCACTGCCTGGAGACAGAGCTGCAGTATAGACCATTATCATTATTATGTTATCATTACTCTCAATTACACTGAGCTACAGTCACAAACTACATGATATGACCATTAGCAACCCACCTATTAGTACTGAGGAAAGTAAAGGGTGAAGCTAATTAGTGAAGGGATACTAAAACTTGCAAAAAGAAAGCATTTCTCAGTGTGATTCAAGCCCATTCTGTCCTTGAAGAGAGACCTTTGCCTACAGACACAACGCAAAAAGGGCAGTAACTCCAACCTCAGTTTGTTTCACCCCTTCCTTTCCTTATCAGCCCAGCTCCACTGCAGAGACAAAACTCATGGTCAGTGATCAGGTGTGATAAGAGACCTGATTGGTTTTTACTGCAGTTGTATTTATTTTCTTTCTACAAAATACCAACGCTTTCCCTGATCTCTACCATTTGACCACAAAGCATGAAAAGACACACCATGGTCTAACAGGGCAACCCCATGCAACACCAGCAAAAACCACAGACTATTTTCCCACGCCTGTGCAGGAAAACAGCAGCTGGGACACTCCAAGCTTATGGCACCTGGCTAAGCTCTCACGAGCCCGAGGGGGAAGCACAAATGTCAGGTCAGGCTCTAACTCACCCTCTGCAGTAACAGCTGCCCGGGCTTCAGTGGCTCACAACACCTTTCTGCTTTCCCCACACTGTAGGCAGAATGGGGATAAACAATAGGGATGTAACAGCTGTGGGATGTAACTCCTGCATCCAGCCTAAGCCCACACTGTTGCTGTGAACACACCATAAAAATCTCATTCTTTAACACAGATTACCAGCTCTTCCTTGCCCCACTGTAGGTAGAATAAGGTTGGCTCAGAATGTCATTCCTCTAATGGCTAAAAACTACTTTTCTGCTGTACCTTACTAAGAGAAGAACTTGGAATTAATAAACACCACACCGATCTTCGCTGTTACAGATCTGCTGAAACAACAGAAGATATTTAACAATCTACATCCCATGTTTCTGGGAGATGCTTAACACCCACTTCCCATCACTTCACTCTACAAACTGTGGTACTTTCAAGTAAGGTCGCTGCACCAGCACCTTCAGAAAATTCCCAGCTTAGACAGATCATAAGAATGTAATACATTTCAGATGTTTTAGTCTAAAGACTAAAGGATTAAAAAGAGCACAGACTCCAGGAACTGTTGATTAAGGCATTCAGGGTTGAGCCAACACAAATCCATTGTCAAGACAGAAATTATATTTTAACTGCAAGGTGAAAGAGGATAACTCTAATCATCAGAGATTTCAAAGGCAACAGTCTTAGAATCAAATAATCATAGTGCCAGCAGAACCATTTTATGGAAAGCACAGCTCATGATAGAGTTTGATAAATAGCACCTCATTAGCAGAGAGTCAAGGAGCCAGAGGTTAGTGGGAGTTAGAGTCCAGCCAGATTTGTAACAACGTTTTCAAATTAAACCATTCATTTAGAACAGCCAGACAAACTAAAAGCTGAGTTTTACAGATCCTGTACATTTGTTATCCTAATCAGGTACCAGCCATCATTTTCTCCCCGGTATACTGCAAAAAGAATGATTTTCCCTCTCCCCCTTTTACATCCGTACAATTGTCTGGTGTTTTCAGGTAAAAGCTTTAATTGTCAGTACGTGGCAAGTGTAACAATGGGGGAATTTGCACATCTGATGTTCTTTAAACAGCCTTGCAATCCAATTAGCTGCCTTTCATGGTAACCCTTATTTCTAACCTTGGGTGAAACTCTTTCATGTAAACCACTTCGTGCCCTGAGCTCCCACTGTGCCTGGCATTTATTTGTCTCTGTCAAAAAAATAATACCCTAAACTAACATATTTTAACACTGAAAGTTAGAAAGTAAGGGTATTACAAATGCAGCTAATAACTGTAACAGCATTCACAATCCCATCCCAAGCTTCTATTGGATTAGTCATTGTAGACTTTGTACAAAGAGCAATCATATGACAGGGATTTCAGTCAGGGAAGAGTCTGCTATGAATTCAGACACCCAAAAAAGAGTAGGAGCAAGCTAAGAATATTCCGAGTCATACCAGTAAGAGAGCAAAAAAAAGCATCTCCCACCAGTGGTCCACCTCCAGCAGACAGAGTGACAAGCTCATGCTCCGGAGCCTCAAACTGTTTTGTCCAACCCACTGAGCAGAAAGTGACAGCGTGTAACTGTAAGAGTATAGAGGAAGGAGAATGTTGAGCTGTTGTCTCCTTCTAACAGTGAAATCCGACTGATTATTACTTCAGGAATTGTGAAAGCCATTTCTGTTTAATTCTTTCAGAAATCCCCATCTGACTCTGAGTTACACCAACCTGCAGGCGAGCTCATCAGAAACCTCCGAGGTGGTGAAAGAGACTGCACAGACAACAGACCCTGGGAGCTGCAGAGCTCCTCGCTGTTTTCTTCTGAAAGGCTGCACATGACAAGGATCACACACAGCACTCACACATCAAAGAGTAACCCAGCACCAGGCACAAGTTCTAAAGCTTGCTGCAGCACACAAATACCACCCACCTCCCATCCCGGTCTCTTAACTTTGGCTGGAGGCTTTGAATCCACATCAGAAGTTACCTAGCACTTTGATTCAAACAAAGCAGTAAGGGCATATGTACTTTGCTATCATCACATAAAATAATCCTTAGCCTTTTATCAAATTAGACTTGTTTTATTGTAAGACTGAGTGATCCATAGAGAATGAATAATCTTTTTTCCTCCCCTCATGTATCTATAGACAGATGACACATCAGGTTAATATTTGGTGCAGAATTAGCTCCTAAAATGATGAATTGCAAAAGCCAGCAAATAAAAAGTAAAATAAACAAAATAAAAGACCAGGAAAAAATTATAAGGGAAAACAAAATGCTCACAGCCCTTATGAACTTATCAGTACAACTTTTCCTATTGTAGAACTATTCAGTCCTCTGAGCAGCTGACAAGAGTTGCCCCAAAAGCAGTCAGCAACTCTCAATTTTTTTATCCCTGGAAGTACTTCATATTACATTTTTTTATTTCTGTGAGACAAAGTCAAGAGAGCTCTTACATACAACAAGAACAGAACAAAAATGAATTCCCTTTCTCTATAATTTCCGAAGGCTTCTCAAAGCTCCTAACAGACTTGAAAAACACAGAGCAGCACAACCACTATTCAGCCACCATCCTTTTTTATTGCTAGAGGCACCTGTTTACCAAACGCTAATTGAGGTCAATCAGACATCACTTAGGAGAAGCTGCATTTCCACCTTTTCAGATCAAAATCCTCAGTAGTTGTAGCTTGTCCAATTACCCTTTCTAACAAGACAAGGAGCTGCCTGTTTGAAGTTACCTCCTGCCTCTTGCTGACCATTTCAATTCCTGACACCGAGTTTGCCACCTGCAGTTGTTGACTTGTCTGCTGCAGTTACAGAATTAGCTGTGTACAGTTTCTCTAGTAAATGCTTCTTGGTTAGTATTTTATGAGTGGAATAAATGTATTCTTGAAGTAGCACACAATTTTGCTGAAATTTGTTAAATCATAAGTAATTTTGCTAATTTAAATGCCTTTTTAGTGAGGATACTTCCTCTTTGTAGGCAAATCCTTCTATTCTTTTTAAGCATGAAAAGGAGTTCTTAACAATGTGTATGCTCTCATAAATATTCTTATATTCCTTCTCAGATATTTAGCAATATTCTTCTTGTCTACAGTTCATTTACTTGCACTTTATCAAAATCGCAGTGGAAGCTGGCCTGCTGCTGTGATCCATATCCTTCCTGGATTCCCTTTCTAGTCTGATAAAATATTAAGTAATTTTTAAAAAGAAGCGAAAACAAAGTGAGAGTTTTGTTTTATGAAGCCATCTAAGTTTTAAATTTTCAATTTTCACAAATAAAAAGATATCCAGTTCTGGAATAAATAAAAATTAGCTCATTATTATAAAAATAAATGAACTGTAAGTGAATAATGTTGATATCATGGGTACCTGATTTGTAATAATTTACTCACTGAAGAACTGTAAGCCAGACAATTTGCATTAGAATGGTTAAGGACTTTAATTCAATTATGGAATTACTATTGGGTGATTAAAGACTGAGAACAAATGACAAATAAGTCTGAGTTCATTTTATTTATCTACTAGCTGCTAACTACAGGACTTAGCAAGATCGGCAGTTTAATTAAACTTGTCCTTATGGGAATTTATCTGGTATTGCTAAAAGTAAACATGTACAGGAATTCATTAAAGAATGACCTTGCCTTTCTAGGAATGGTTTGGGAATGGGAAGGAAGGCCTTGTACAAGGTCTTTTTCCAAAATCACTGGGGCAAAAATCTTTCATGAACTTCAGGTTATAAAACCAAGAAGAAATATCCCCACACTCTCAGTTGGGACTTTTATAAATAGATACATAGAAAACTGGATGAAACACAGAACAAAATAAAAATTGGACCATAAATCTGTGGCTGGCTTCTTACTCAACATGGGATTACAAACAAGGAAAAAATGCCTTACTTGCGTGCAAGGTTTTAGATCAAAGTGAAAAGTCTTTGCTATCTATTGGGAACCTGGGTTACTCAAGTAGGTATTTAGTGAGGTTCTAGGTTCCTCTTCTGGCAAAAGAGGATTTCCTTGGAGTTAGACACACAGCATCATGAACAGGGAACTCATGCTCCTCCCGGGCCCTAAACATTCCTTGACTGTGCTCACTCTTGGAGAAAAATAGAAGTTGAAAGCTACTATATTCTACAGATAGGCCAAACAGTAAAAACCTCATTATTTAATGTACTCATTCTCTCATTTATCCCTCTGGCACTCCAAGGTGATTGTTAATGAAAACCACAAGTCTGGAAAGTGTTATTACATCTGCTTAATGGGCAGCAATTTGCGTTGAATGTGCATGTGTGGTGTGAACACTCACACAAATCCTCCAACACCACCAAGTTATTGTTCAAGTCGTGGGTTACAGTTGTGCTTTTTGGCACGCTGAAGATCACTTGGCAATGGCTGGGAAGCTGGAGTGTTTTGATCACTAATTATAACTCTGCCATAATTGCATTACTGGGCTATTGACTTCTCCCTCACCCCATCTCTTTAACTGGCTCTGTCATTAGAGCCCTGATAGATTTTAACAGGGTTTTTGGGGCAGCTGCTGTTCTATAAATGCTCTGTACAGCACAAGCTGTGATGGGCCTGACTCCTCTAGTCACACAACAGACCAAACAGTAAAACCCCAGAATTTTTAATAACAGTAATCATTAGCACACAGTTGTGTCCTGAGGATAAAACATGGGCCAATGTATATCTGCATTCACACCTGGCATTCACAGTATTTTCCATTAAAAGACATTGGCTATTTAAATATTTCTGGTCATCTGCTCTTACCGTACCAATCACATTTCTAATTCTCCCAGGCTCTTCCAAGAAAATGATTTAACACACAGTGCAGATATTCCATGTAAAAAGGACCAGAATTTTTTAATTACAGTCATTTCAAAGGATCTAAAAGCAATAAGGTTCCCATAAATGTTCAGAATCTAACAAGCTTCATAGCACTTTGCAAGGAGTAGCAATCATTCAGCAGAAATGTTAGAATGCCCTTTATTCCCTTTCTCTATTTCCCAGCAAGCATCCCAGGAGAATCATGAGTTTTAAATTTGCTCAGGCATGAAGGGATTGTCCTCCCCTTGAGCCTTCATATTATGATAATGCATACATAAAGGTAAGTTTTATTAATTGGAGATCTATCCACAGGGGTTACTGCAACAAAGGAGGCAGGGGAAGGGAACAGAATCGAAGAAGGAATGACCCTACTGTGCAATGATTCCAAGATCCAAAATTCAATCCTGATACACTCCCCTTTGAGCCTGCACCTCCTTGCTTGTGCACTGATTTAATGTGAACTGTTCCAGGCAGCACTAACTTTTTACAACTCACTCCAATTTATCGTCTTTTAAAAAAATCAATACTCCAAACTCACCTTTGTACTTATCTTAAGAATTGCTCCCAGGCAAGATTGGAATTCATTACTGTAGCCTTTGCATAAAAGTACTGTGAGTTCATGCTCTGTGCCTTCCTAGCAGCTCTCTCTGCCTTCTTAACACCAGGAGCACAGATGTGATAGATTTCTCAGTATTTTACTCATTACTGTCAAATTACACCATATTTCATTCTTTCTTATTTGTGTCATATATCTGTGACTCCTCTCATTATTGCTTTCTTCCTATTTCTTTCCACGTTTTAAAAGCTGAGGATATTCCTGATATACCAGGAAGTTTTGATGGTGCCAGGCTCCTTCTCCCGTGCACAAACATGAGTAACCTGCTGCCCAGCCTTTCCCCCATTCCCAAAGATTCCGAGCTGTCGAGGCGAGCATCTGCACTTTGGGAAACAAAAGCCTCCATGACAAACGCCCTCTTGCTTTCATATCAGCTAACCAGGCTTTGGAGGGAAGGAAGAAAATAAAATGTGGTGTCAAAGCTGCTCTCCTGCTCCATCACTCACCCGCGCCGAGAGCCGGCAAACTCGTGCTTTGAAGACAATCTGTGAGCTCCGATTTGTTAGAGGGAATGTCATTGTGAAAATGCTCCATATTCACCAGAGAAAATTAAAAAGGCACCTGCATCCAGCAGATTGACCTAATTACACTGTCACAGATTTGTGGTGGTTTCAAGTGAGACACCCAGAGAGCCCCTCAGGGCAGAGGCCGGTCCAAAGACAATAAATACTGCAAAGAGCCTGTCATGTATCAGCACACTTGAAGAGGGGAGAAGGAAACAACTGGCACAGGTTGGGGACATACAAATAAGCCTTCAACCGTATTTGGACAGGTTACAGATGTTCATTAGGTAGCAGGAAAAAAACTGCACTTTTACGGAAAATAAGCTGATTTTGTAATTTTTAATAGCTGAATTCAGTGTTACATTAAGAAATCACATCAATAACAAAATTCCTTCTACACCAAGACTACTTGTCTCAAATTTTAGTTTGGTATGAAAAGCTAAAGTGTGACATTCAGGCAAAGCTGAAAGAAAATTTGTTTCCAGTTTCAACCACCAAACATAAAAAACCCCATTATTTGCTTGGATCTTCTGTTGTCCTACAGAAATCAAGATATCAAACATTCTACAAAAATCTCTTTATACCTCATTTCATATCAGTTCAATGGAACAGCAAATAGCATGATGAATAAAACCGAAATGCTTTAAAATTTCTGCAGCTTTTTGGGTTGTTGTTTCTGTCTCTGATGCTTAAGCAGAGCCTTTTCACAGTTAAAATTTAAAACACTTAAGGAGCGCTTCCCTCTGTTTTCTGCTGAAGACTCGTTCTCTTTTGAGCTAAAGGGCACAAGCAGAGTGTAGCTAAAATAAACCTCGTAGGATCTGATAGCTGACAGCTGTAGTTTTTAAGATGAGGTTTGACAGGCATTGGGAAATGCGTAGTGACTTCAGTAAATTCAAGCAGAATCAAGGGAGGCATGAAATGGGCCTCACTCTTCCATCCTGCTCTGCGGCTGGCCCATATGTTCTGGGTATTCCCAAAGCTGGCTCTGAGCAGAGAATGCCCTGGGCAGCCAACAGTGTTTGTGCATCGAGCTACAGAGAAGGGAACTGGGCACTTTACAGATCCCTGCTTTGCAGGAATTGAGCAGGCTGGGTCCCCTCCCTCCATTATGCTCTTAGGGCATTCTGTGCCTTGGAAATAAATTCCGTGTTGTACAGCATATGAGGGCTGGTAAATAAATCTGACAGCACCAAGCGGAGCTTGAATCAGGGATGTCTGTCTCATTCCACTATCAGCCTGGCAAAGATACTGCTTCTCATATCATGCTCACACACATTTGTCTCAATGGCATCCTGGTCCCCGGTACATTCACCTGGTCACAAAGCAAAGTCGTTGTATTTAACCTCATGTCTCCATTTAGCAACACCCTACCAATCCAGCTGGAATGGAATTATTCACAAGTTTTCATCGAGCCCTCCCACACCTGCCACGTATCAGAAAAAGAATAATTTATTAACAATAGGACTTGCATAGTTGATATCTCCTCAGGTAGCTCCAACCCCGCTGGCCCTCCGAGTTACCTCAATGCTCCAGCAGAAAACAATAAGCAACATTCTATTTCCTAACCTGACAAGTAAGGGCAAATTGACTTAGAAAGTTTAATTACTTTTTTAAAAAAAATACTCATGGCATTGGTTGCCATGGCAACCAATTCTCATTAGATGGCTCAGAAATGGCAGCATTGAAGAAACAGCCTGCCTTTGTAACTGCTAGTCCCACAATAAAATATGATTATTAACTGTAAATGCTTTTTTCCTGTTTAGAACTACAAATGCAAGAGCCAGGGATTGCTTTTGCATGTACTGCTATGGAAATTTGTGTGCTTATAGTCCTGTGAGCTGCTGCTAAGGCAATGGGAAAGAACCAACTCTGTTTGTGCAGCATATGACAAAAAAGATGGGTGGGTTTGGAGAACTGGGAACAGCTCACCACAGAACAAAGTTTGATTACTCAGAGAAATATTCATATGAATGTCCTGGTCTTAGTCTTTTCTTAAAGCTTTCCTAAAACAATTTAAACAAAGCTACCAGGGACTGCAAATGCTTTAGGGAGGGAAGTGGTAAAGCAAACCAGCCACTGAACAGGCAGCCTGGAGCACAACGAGCTGTTGCCAAAGGAGAAGGCAAGGTCCAATCTTCTGCTCTCATGAATGTGGAATCCTCACTTGCTTCTCCAAGTTGTCCTCTTTTTCTGGCTCTTCACATTCCTTCTCTCCTTTTCTCTCAGGAGTAAAGCTAAGGTTATAAAAAGGTATCCTGGAATAATCATCTTCGAACCCACTGACAAAGTGATGCACTGTCTGAACACAAGCACTTCCTTTTTGTTTAAATATTTTATCACTTAATTATTAATACAATTTTTTAGAGTGGAAAAATTCTACAGTTCTCCTTCCATCATCTCAGCTCTGCCCTTCAACAAACTTGATGGGTGTACATGAAGCATAACTCAATTTTCCCTTTCCCTCTCTTCTTTCCTTCTCTTCGCCTCCCTGTCCCCCAGTATCCAGAGGGTATATTTTTGCTGGCTTAAATTAGGTCTTAATTCATGCCACCTAACCCTTGTTTACTCCAGAACATTTAATAGCATCTGTGCTACTTTTTCTTAGAACAATTGCAAAAGAAAACCAAGAACAGATTTGAGCTGCAAAAACCAAAACAGAGGTTCTCTCAGCAATGGTATCTTCTGCAAAACAGTTTCAGAAGAAAAGAAATATTTATGTTAAGTGAAATCAAATGTATTTTTAACCTTCTAAATTATGTATTTTAACATGGCATAATATGGAAGCACAGTATTTTCTTCCTTAGTCTTGACAAGATAAAAAGATACAACTAACCCAAGTTTAATATTACAGTCCTCTCTTTCAACTAACGTTTCCCAAAATGATATTTTGCTCTTAAAAATTCATCTGATAATGCTGATGCCTTGCCCTTACGAAACAACACACTGGGATTTAACTCAGCTGAAAGATTTTCCCTTGCTGTTATCCCTGGATATTTGTATTGTAATAACCAAATGAAAGAACATATATATAATGAATACATGGCACAAGTTTCTCCCCAGCCTCCAGAACTGCAAAACACAGCATTTTATGAGGATTTTTTTCTTAGCTTCTCCATTTTTATTCCAAAGTCTTGAAACTACTTCACAAAGTATATGCATTTTCCCCACTTTGCTGTTGACATACACCAGGAGAAAGTAGTAGGACAAGGTTAAGGAGTAATTTTCCACAGGGCTGGTAACTTGAGCCTGTCTAATGGCATAAACAAAGTGATGAGTGGGCTGAAATTTCTAGAACCCAGCATGCAGCTCCTGCAGCACAGAGCAGCGATTCCAGTGCAATTTGTGCTTGGCTCCTACCAACTGCTGCTCCCCACGAAGGGGCTGCAGTCACTGCTGCACGGAACCAGCACCTCCAGAGCTGCCAGCATGCACCAGAGGGGACAGACACTCCCGACACTTCTGCATTGTTCACATTCTGCTACAATGAGCTGCATAAAGAAGGGTTGATGCATCAACATTTTGGGCTGATTTGCAAGGAATAAATAATCTCTTTTTGCTTTTGCAAGGAATAAATAATCTCTTATCTCTTAGCTGGACCAGTGCCAGCAGAGCACAGCAAAGCACAGTATCACCTACCCACAACTCCTCAGCAGCTTTCCATCAACCAACACCTATTTAAACTCTCTCTAAATTATCCATTAGGGTTTGATAACTGTTGTCTGTCCTGGGGAAAGAGCAGGTCCCAGAAATGGTGTGGTGCTGTCACACTGCTCCTCACCTCTGTTGTTCACCTGGGCTGGCCAGTGCTAGGTCACAGTGACATACAGACCGTGCCTGACATTTATCTCCTGGAAATCAATAGGGATGGTATTAAGAACCTATCCAGAATGGCATCATAATGTGCAGAGCAACTCAGGAGATGGAAACAATAAAAGGAAAATATGTGGGGGTCACAGCTGCATGTCAGAGCTGGGCCACCCAGAGGTCAAGCAAGTCCCTCACCCAAAGGAGCCCACGAGTGAAAATTTACAAGCACAGTTCAAAGACAACAAAGTAAGCAATGGAATCATAAGATGGGGATTTCAACACAAACATGTCAGGGCCCTATTTCTTTCGAGCTGTTAATGCTTCAAGGTGTGGAAATAATTGAGAAATTTTATGTCATATTGTTTAAATAGAAAATCCGGATTGTTCATAACTTGTAATAATTTGTAAAATTACAGAGCAGAAGAAAGTAATATTTGGTTTAAGATTAAACAGCTGGAAGCAAAAAAAAATCCTAAATTTTATTGTATTGATTTTGCTTATTGAGATCATAAAGATCCTTTAGCTTTTTCTTAGCTGCACTACTTGCAGCTGAGTACTGGGGTTTGGAAGCATGAGTTTTGCTTTTGTTCTGTCAATATATTTCTGAAAAGCTCTAACAGAGCGTGCCTGCAGGTGAAGATTTTGCAAGCAAACAAAATAAACATTTTCAAGTGTTTTTCAGAAGCTGACCTGGGAATCCTAATGGTGAGAACACATTCAAGGTATAAAGTTATCCCCCACATTAACAGCTTTGAAATATTCTCCACTATCAATTTGGGAAAAAAAAAAAATCCTAACAGTGTATACAGCAATAACATGAGATTTCCTGTGGAAGGCATTACTCTCCTATTTGTCATCCAGCATTCAGGAGAAACCTCTTTGGGTTTTGCTTTTTATGAAGACTAGGAAAGAGCTTGTCACACTAGCACAGCGGAGAAAACACAAATGGATATCGGATTGTTCCTTTAATGCAAAGGATGAGAAGCTAGTCATGCAATATTTATCACTGAAGGGCAGAGGAAGCAATCAATAATGGTTTCCCACGTGGGCCATTTTTCTCATCACTTTATAGAGCAAATCCAGGTCTCTGAATACTTGAAGCATGGCAAAAACTCACCCCTGCAGTCAAGGCCATTGTTAAGACTCCTCTGCTTCTACTGCCCTGCTTTGCAGTCTGAACTCTTGCACTGGTTTCTGTTTTGCCCAGCAGGTATCATTTACCCTGAAGCAGAGCCATGTACAGGCTTCTGAATTTCACCAGTAAAAAGGCTTATGTAGAAAAAGGTATTGATGCTCAATAGCTCGGGTTAAAAAAGAAAAACAAACCTGAACAAACAAAAAATCCCACCTAAACCATGACTTGCAAGTTGGGAATAGTCCGTGTTTCTTACCTACATTAATCTCCTTACCTCCTATTTCTCATTCTTTCCCTACCTCCCTTCATCCTCAAATCCAGGCAGAGTTATTCCTGGTGCTAACAAAAGCACCAGCTTCAGCTAATAATTCCAAATTTAAAACAGGGGGAAGGAAGGTCTAGGAAAGGAGATGAAAACACCCAAACAAGGACAATAAGAGGTAGTTATCCTTCATATTTATTTAATGACTGGGATCCTTAAAGAACTGGAATTGATCTGTATGGGTTTCATAGCATGCACTGGACTTTAAAAAAAAGCAAAAAAAGAAGTTATGGCACATTTTGAACTTAAGTTTTAATGATAATTCATCAATAAAAATGCCATCCTGGAGCAGTTCATTATTTGACAGCTACAGGAAAAGAGAGATACATCCAGGCTGCCTGCAGTTCAACAAACAGTTGCTCTCACCCTCAGAATATGTCTCAAACCAAACCCCCAGGTTTCAGAGTTTAGCAAAATCTCTAGCTTTTCTTAACTCATGAAAAATAACATTTGGCAAAATGTCATAAGTTTGCTTTATACTTCTCTTTTGAGGATTGCAACAATAGAGGTATTTCCTTGAAGTGTCAACTTAATTAATTTCACAGTTCTTCTTGTACTTTCCCATATTGCCAGCAGCCTTTGTACTCGAGCAAACATAGAACTCCTAGAATGGAAAAAGTGTTAATTTTTCTAGTTTTTAAAAAAGCAAGCAAGCAAACTTCCATTTCAAATGCTTAAAAGAAAGACTGGCATTATTTTTCACGCGCATGCATGAGCCTAATCTAGTTTGATCACAGCTCTAGAAATTTTCAGGTCTGAACAACACCTGTAACACCTTGACTCAAAAAGGATCTTCCTGTCAGCATTTTCTTTTGTTTGCAAGGTCAAGGTGAGGACAAAGCCTGTTTGCCTGAACCTGCTTTCCTTCCCTGTGATTAAATGCAACACTACACAGTAAGAAAGTGGAGTGGAAAAGAGCAGATACCCGGCCACACACCATTACACAGCCCTTTCAGGAGGCAGGCAATGACCAGCAGTCACCCCCTCCAAAGTGACCACCCTGACCTCTGATTCTGCTGAGAGCAGAACGGGACTCAAAATGCACCCAGGCCCTCCCAAGCAAACCTTTTTCCTCCTTATTGCACCTCCAACACACCACAGAAAAAACCCAGCCTGCAGTCTTGTTACAACTGGAATTATCTTTAGCACAGTAAGCTGAAGTCATTATTTATTTATTCCCTGGCAGTGTAGGTGGATAATTAGCACGTAATTTGAGGTTTCCTAGGCATGATAGCCTCCTATGATAGCTGCCCCTGGTCCTGATTAAATCTCTGCCGTGGCTCTCCCAGCAGCACCTCATGTGAGAAAATTCCAGGCTCTGCCAGTATCAGGTTGTTGTCTCAAAGTTTGAAACCCTCATGAATGTTTGGGGAGAGGGAAGAATTTTAGGAAGAATTTTATTTTATTTTATGAAGATTTCTGTGATTAAAGGTTGCTTGGCATCTGTAAGAACACAGATGTCACTACAGGGGAATGAAAGGGATATTACACCTGAGACTTTAAAATAGCATTTGGAACAGAGACATGCACAGGCTTCATAAAGGAAAACAAATATATCTGAGTGCTAGAAAAGGAAAAGTGAATTCAGTGCATGAAATGTAATAAGACTGCTCTAGCCCACACTCCATGGAGAACACACAGGAGCTGTTATGGTGAACCCAGCCTGTGCCCACATGTTCTGCCTCCTGCACCACAGTGCCCAGCTGCCCAGTGTCCCGAGCTGAGCAGAGGCCATTGTCCAGCTCTGTGGTGCCAGCTCTGCCTCCAGGGATGGACAGGCAGTGCAGGATCCTCCCGCTTTCCCAGCGAGAGCTCAGAGCATCCCTGAGCCTCCTCACGGACACCCCTGGGTGCTGGCTGCAGACAGCGCTCATCAGTGCTGCCCCTTTTGGGGGTGAATGTGGCACTGTACCTCCAGCCCCTCAGGAACACGCCTACATCCCATCCCTCCGAGGTCTGAGGCGGCTGGGAGCTCGTATATCCCATCCTCTGAGGTCTGAGGCGGCTGGGAGCTCCTGCTCTCCTGCCCCTCCTCCAGAAATCGCCCGGTGGGGTCTGTTCCAGGCCTCCATCTCGCAGGCAGCAGCCATCAGGGAGGGCAGCTGCACCACGCCAAGCTCCCCTCATAGGGACACAGTGACAGCGGCTGTGTCCAGCTAAGGGCTGCCCCCAGGCCGCACACGCCCCTCCACAGGGAGGAGAAGGCCTCAGGAGGAGGCCTGGGCACTGAGGGCTTGTGCTCCCCCGGCGGGGCTCCAGCCGTGCCCCCGTGCTCGGGGCACGGCCTGTGTGTGCCACCCCCGTGCTCGGGGCACAGCCTGTGTGTGCCACCCCCGTACTCGGGGCACAGCCTGTGTGTGCCACCCCGGGCAGCAGGGTGGCAGCTGTGGCTGGGGTCAGTGAGGTGTCACCTTTACAGATGGTGGCAGTGCCGGTTTCTGCCCGCGGCGCCCAGATTTGTTCACTCCTTGTGAGATCGGCAGGTTTTCTACGCGGCGGTGGGAAAGGTCACGGCTCTCTGGAGCCTGCAGGCTGCGCTGCTGTCCCCTTCATCCCTGAGTCACTAAATGCCACTTAGCTGAGCGGCCTCGGGCAACAAATTAAAAGCTGTGGGATGAAATGGACCATCATCTCAGATGCAAGCAGTGGGGGTTCTGTGCAGATATTTATTTAAGGCTTCTCTGCTCCCATAAAATATCTGAGTCCTTACTGATTCTTTCTCCACACACTTCTCCTCTCTTGTTCCCATTTTCTTACTGATGGCGCTCTGCCTGAGAGCATGGGAATAAATGATGGCAGAGCCCAGCCCAGGGGCTGCCTGGGCCCCCAAATTTCTGTAGCTCACCAATTTCTGTAGCTCAGAATTCCAGCCTTGTGGGCCCTCCCGAGTGCCCACGGGATGAGCATTCAAGGAGAGGGAGAATCTGACCCCTGTTTCATGCTCAAAACAAGGAAGAAAGGGGGTGTCCAGCCACTGCTCCTACCACTAGGCTCCAGGGAATTTATTACCCTAGTCCAGGGGATTATTAAAAAAATATTACTGTTTTTTAAAAATTCATAATCTCTTCAGAGTGTTTTTGGACATGTCCAGAAGCGGTAGAGGAAGGTAGCTGTGTTATTTGTTGAGATCTCCCAGGTCTCACACACAGGCCTTTCCTGAGCAGCCCCGCAGCACAGGAGATGCAGGACTGCTGTTCTCACCTTCTCTGTGTCCCAGTCTTGCTCACACAGGGCCCAAGGAGCTTACCTTGGGTGCCACCAAGGGACAGAGGGATTCTGGCAAGTACATTTCCTAAATCCCTCTGTGGATATAGATTTGATAAAGGCATCCTTGACAAAGACTGGCTTCTGGGGGCCAGTCCAACACCTCATTCCAAAGATCTTGAATGGACGTCACCCCAAACTCCCATCCCAAAATATTACCTCTCAACATCTTGATAAACACACTTTTTTTCTCTCCTTGGACTGACCCCTTATTACATTTCAGGGGATAGCTTGCAGAGGACAGGTTCATTTGCTAATACATGAATCATTATTGCTTTGAGCCTCTGAGCTAGAATTTTTATGAGCATATTTCAAAATGTATTTGATTGCTGTTAGAAATCATTTCAGTTCACGCTCGACAACCAGGCCAACCTAAGCCAATATGCTCTGCCTGGCACTGTGGAAGGATGTTGTGAGAATTTAATTACTAATTGCAAGTTACTGTTCATATGGCAAATTTTAAATGTACTGGGTTGGTTTTTTTGTTGTTTTTTTTTTTTTTTGCCTGCACGATAAAACCACCCAGTTGTTTAACTCCAGCTTATTAAGATTTCTATCTAGCATTTCCGATAAAATTGTTTCAGATTGTACATCCTACAGAGAACAGCATGCTGCCTTTTCCTGTCCATGACCTGCTTGCAGGCCATAAATGCCAGGCAAGCCAAAGTGAGTCCTCTTTGCCCTTCTGCAAGCCTGAGCTGAACGTTAGAGATTAGATTTACTTCATTGCCTTCATGTAAGAAAGCTTTTGGAAAAACATTTGTTTTATGTGATAAGGTACAACAAAACACTGCTAGAACAGAACTTCTTAGTTCTGGCAGCAAGAGACTCACCTTGGGGAATGAAGGGAGGGAGGGATGGATGGTGGAGGTGTAGACTGTAAAAACACATTTAAAACAGTTTTTGCTTGTCATCTGCTTTTCCACTATTATGATGGTGCTGATGCTCTTCTACTGTTTGGTCTCTGTGTGACATAAAAGCTCTGTGATATATGTCACACTGATATTTACACACCAAGTAAGTCAGAACCTTATCTTGAATCAGATTTCATCAGCACATTAACAAGAGGACGACGAGGAGGGGTTTTCAGAATGTCCCTCAGTAATATACAGATGATATGCATATATGGCACATTCAACCTACAGGTTTTCATGAATTCCTCAGGCCTGGCACAAATTAACTGATTAGGAGCCTCATTTCTCTAAGCAGCCAGCATTTTTCTACTTGAGCTGAATCCTCAGCTGGTGTATGAAAGAACAATTCAGTGAGATGTGATGATGCTGTGTGCACTTGCCTCAGACTACATTTATCACCCATGCATTTATCAGTGCATTTCAAAGGAAAAGAAAGAAAGACAACCTAAAGGTCCACTGTTTTGACTTGCGCTCAAGCAAAGAACTTAAACATTTACTTCAAAAACATCAGAATTGTAAGGTCTTGAATAGGTTTAATAGTTACACAGAGTCGTAAAGGAGGAGAAAAGCCTTGTGTCACCCTGGCCTGATGGCTGGCAAAAAGGGTCTCTGATTCAGACTTAAGAAAGGCGATTTGGCTCCAGGATCAAAACATGAAGCAGGCCCCTAAGAGATGAAAAGTGTTGTGACTTTTTTTTCCAATAAGGCTGAACATAACACAAATCCCTCACTGCCCCTCAGGAGCCCACTGAAGCTTTGAACTTAATTTCTTTTCAGAAAAAGAAGGCACAATGCAGTATCCTGGGCCTCAGTATTATGATAGCTTGAGACTGTGAGGGAAAAACATGGCTTGGACATGCCAGGATGTATTCTGAGTATTTTAAACAAAAACTCCAACAGGGTTATCATTCCAAATGTACCTTTCCACAGAAAAAGGGAAAACATTTTCAAAATACCTGTGTCATTTTAATGAGCCTACACTCTGCTCACAAGAGTGACTCAAAATGACTTATACCACCTAAAAAGAGAAAAAGTGGAGCAGAAGTTATTTAGGTTCAGATTCACAAAAATATTTGACTACTAACTTGTGGTGAGTTGGACCTCAGCTGATCTTGACCTGCATTTGCACCCTGGATGCAGATTATAATCTCATAACTCTCCCTTTGACCAGCAAGACCAGAACATCCAGCATCTGTCTAGTCCTGATCTCCTCTGCAGGGTGAGAGTGGCCAGGTCAGCACCTCATCCAGAATCTTCCTGAGAAGCCCCAACATCTTGCTCATTGCTTTTTAATATAAAAGAATCAGCTTTGCAATGCAAATAGCAGTTTTCTTCAGTTTAAACATATCATTTTGCTGTTTAATTTCCTACTTTTTGATGACAGGTGGCACCAGCTTCTCAGAATGCCAGTGCTTGAAGTACATGGAGAATTTCAACAGGTTTGGCAAATGTTTCACTGCTAACACATCACAGCACTGACCTGTGTGTTTTGGAGCTCTGTCAGATGAGGCAGATTTCACTGTAATAAACCGCAAAAGTAGAAAATTCTTTCCTGAATCCTGATTATAATCTCTTTATTAAAGCTCAGTTATTCATGTAAAGAACCTTATCCCCTTATCACCAGGTGGGTTGCTGTGTGTCAGTTCATGCTTTCCAGGTTGGACAGTGCAGCTCAGTCTTTCCTTAACCCCCACTTTTCCAGTTCAAGGGAATCCTGATGTGCCTTGTCCTTCCCTTCCCATCCTGTTACTGTAACTCTGAGTTCCTCAAGAACTCTTTCTGCCAGCTGGGCCCACCCAAAGAGTCGCCTTACAGGCTGCACTGTCAGCAAGACAGAGGCCATCAGGAAGCTCTGCTTGGCTTTTCTGAAATAAATAATGTTGTACACATGGTCCAGTGAATGCCACATCACTTTGCTGGCCGCAGCTTTACCCCTAAGTTCTGTAAATGACAGAATTTTGTGAGTTAGAAGGCTGTTTTTTCCAGTACAGGTCATCATCAGAAACACACCTGAAAGAAGAAATACATTAGGGGTAATTGGTGATAGAAAAAGATGAAGCCTAAAAGGAAAATTGTAGGATATGGTTATGCAGTAAAAGTGAGCTTAAGATAAGATGAATGAAGTCCAGAAAAACCTAAATTTCTCTAAATTTGCGTGAGTTTTGTTTACTGGTTTTTATGATTATAGCTACGTTTACACACTGAAATAAACTCTTGAATTAATTCATAGATTAGAAATGTTTCACAAATTCTAGCATAAAGAAAGAGGGTTTTGTTTGCTTGCTTGCTTTTACCTCAACATTAGAGACAAGAAAATACCCCTGTCCTTGTTTCCTTGCTTTAAATTCCAATAATGAGTCAGGATGCAAAGGCAAGTCTAACCAATAAAGGTGCTCAACTACATTACAGTAACAACAGACAGCCAAAACAACACAGAACAATGACCAAGCCATTTCAGGCTGAAAAATCATTATCACTGCCACTCAGTGCCCAGTTACAGGCACATATTAATGATTCACAGTCGATTAATGAAGATTTATTGAACAAAAGGGTGGCTACATCCACAAAATACATTCTTCACAGTGAAAAATCTGATGCTTAGGATGACTTCTGCAGTACAAATGTTGTCAGATGCAGAGCTGCTGACAAAATATTTAAACAAACCTAATTTTGCTGGGTATTATTCACAAAACATTCACTCTAGCAAGCATATGGTACCTTTAAAGGTGATGTTTCTCCTTCCAAGAAATGCTGGCTTGATTACAATAGGCGGTTGGGTCTACAGAATGCCTTGGCTTGAAACAGAACCGTGTTTCTACACAGAGTCCTCAGCGTGGAGTTACAAAGAAATGGGAAAGAACACGAAGACTGATCCTGGGAATGGAGCTACATTTGCCAAGGCTGTATCAGGCCATTTCTTCCGAGGCTGGTGGTATTGTCACCCACCTGAGGACTACAGCCAACCCTACCTGCTCTGGGAAAACCAGGGAATCAATGGCTGCTCTTCCACTTAGGCCGTCACTGTCCTAGCAGCAATTGGGAGGGAAAAAGCCTGGGCACTCATGCCTCACCCAGCTGATTCAGCTGAACCAGAGGGGTGTAAGAGAGTCAGGAACACGGCCACATGTCCCACCCTGGTCACTTGGCTGTAAACCTGTGTGCCCCATGGCCTTGTCCCAGCATGAGCCTCAGGGCAGGGAAGAATGAAAGAAGGGGTTGGATCCTTTCTCAGATGCTCTGTTCTCCTTGATCACAACTTGCAAACTTTGTCATACACACAGGAGAAACAGCCTGGCTGAGATCCAAAATAAATGTTAAAACCAGCAATGTGTGTTTTATTCCACTGAGCAGCTCAGGAACCCGATGGGTTCTCACCCTGCTATCACCCAGCACAAGAGATGACACAGAGCATCTGCTTGTGCAGTTACGAAGTTGTTTGCTGGTGACACAAAAAAAGCACGACAGTCAGTTCAGAAATATATTTTAAAACAGGATGACAGAGGTCAAACTAAGAAGGGTGTTAAAAAAGAGTTGGCAGCAGCTATTCACAGCTTTTCACCATAGGAGAACTACGGGCCATCCTATGGAACGAGAGGCTGTGGTACTGACTCATAGCAATTGTGTATTTATTACAGCAGGATGCTGTGGATCCCGAGCTCTGAGTGGATTGGATACAAACAGGCCCACTGTCCTCATTAAATCTAATGGTTGGGCTGGTGTGTAGAGCCTCGGGCTTGGGAAGGCCTTACCCTGAGAAATTAGGGGGAGATATATGGTGAAAGGACCATTCTACATTTTCCCTGTGTCCTATTTCATTCTTCTTAACACCAACTATTGACTCTTTTCAGTGATGAGATGCTGGGCCATATAGATGACAGTATTCTGTACTGTTACCAATCCAGTTTTGGATGTGCACCCTCAGGGCCAAGTCTCTTACAAGTGTGTGGTGACTGCCTTTCAGAACTTATTATATGCAATTTAAATTTTAAAATGCCCATATGCTTTGTTATTCTAGTTTTCCTTTGTGTGAATCTTTGAATTTTAATACATGTGTCCAAATGTACAATGATAAAACATGCAGCTCGTGTCAGCAGTAAAATGCATAGTAATTTATTAACTTCTCCAGTGTGAATACAAATTGATTTGATGATATGCCACATAATGAAAAATTATTTGCAGTCACAACTTGCATTCTAGTTGCTGCCTTTTTTTTTTTTTTTAATTAAACATTACAAAGATTTTGGAAACTTCACGACACTTGTTAATGGCCAATAGGAAACTCTAATACTGTGGAAAGTGATCAATGCTTCTACATGTCTTTGAAGACACTCTTCATTCAGAAATTACGTTTTTCAAAAGCAGGTTGCCATATATTGTTTCACTGGGTATTCGTAAGCATTCTTGGCCAAAACCCATTGTTTTTATTTAGGACAACCCCTGAACTCAACACCTGTAGTTACATGTCATTAATGCTTTTGTAATATAAGTCACTGCATTTTGTGAAGCCATTCTGAAAAATCCATGATAATGTACTAAAGAGGTCACTGTAGTTTGGAATTCTTTACAAAGAGAATTTTTGATTATTAAGTTTACTGTGGTGGTATCCAGATCTAGAGACATGTGAAGACCTCATCATTCCTTGGTTTCTGTCCAGCCTGCTATCTAGCTCTTCTAATTTGCAATACCATCTCTTATCTGTGGTATGACCTCTACCATTGACTTTGATCAGCACTAAGAAGCAGGCAGTGAAAATAGCAGCTGGCAAAAATAGAACATCATTGTTAGAAACACCTTCAATCAAGTGAATTCTGGTAGTTGCTCTTCCTCCCAAAGCCTCTCATGAAAAATCAAAGGTATTTGTGTCCTAACTAAATAATAGTATGCCAAACTCCCTCTGAACTACAAATTCTGTTGCAGTTCTTCTTACAGCCCAACTCCCTGGATCCCCAAACAGGCCATAATGCACTTTTGTATGGCTGTTAATGAACCATTTCAAATGAATACTGGATACGGAAGGAATTACACACTGTGTAATTGATCTAAAGAACAGATTAGGACTGGTGCTATTTCATTAAATCTTATTAGCTCTGGCTTAAGTACTTAAAATTGCAGCTGTCCTGTGTCAGATAGATTATAGCCCTCGTCACATGGCAAGTGGAGTTTTCATCTACTAGATCACAGTTTTTAAAAAGGAACAGGCTGATGAAAAGGAATATAAATGAAGGACCGTGAAGGCTTCATCTTCAGACACATTGAGCCCCACATTATTCATTCAACTGCGAGAAATACTTCAACACGTCCAAAATATGTATGAAGACCTGTTGTTTGTTTCCATATTTTGCTCTTAGATCACTTCTATGGAACCCGAGTTTGGTTTTGTGCATGTGGAACAGCCCTGAAGAGTTCTGGTGGGTGAGCACGGTAGAGATCTTCCATGATTGCAGGGGAATCCAGTGGGTCCTTCCAAAACACCAACTTTTTCTCTTGGTTCCTTCCCACTGGAGCTTAGCATGCCTCAGGAACCAGCAAGCCAGTAAGGCTAGAGGACAGTTCTGGCAAAGGAACAAATAGATGCAACCAAAGCAAAATAAAATTCAGCTTGGAAAACAGTTTGTAGCTCCCAAAGGAGAAAGGGCTTTTTATTACCATAGGACTCAAGCTAATTTTTAGGGACCCTGGCATGCTTTAAAAAGTAGATTTTTCCTGGCTCGCCTTTGACAACAGCGTGCTACACTTGATGGTCTTTCTTACCTTCTATTCTTTTGTCCTATGACCTAGTATTTAGCTCCATAATCTCCTAAATCAAATGAAATAGCACATGAAGCCTTTGAACTGAATTTTCTCTACAAGGCATATTACACTACATTGAATACTTTTCATGAGATCTAGAATGCTGCACTGTGGGAAACAAGACTGAAAATTTGAACACCATTAAGCAGGATTTCAGATTATACTAAGGGGTGAAATACTGACAAAAGAACCATAGACTTTGGTTAAAACAGATAATACTCAAGGCCTTTTTTATTATTATTCCTTTGATGAGAGAATGTTTAAGACCCTCTCACATGCAGAGTCACCATGTTAGTACCACAGCCAAAGCAGTGGTTCATACAGATAAAGACTAAAGTAAAATTAATCCAACAGATGTGTTTTACAAATATAAGAAATCGTTCCAGCAAGTCCTAAAAAAATGACAATCACATAAAATACCAACTCCACCTTTTAAGAGTTATTTGATTTATTCTAAATTATTATGTAAATCTCAAAGCCTTTTATCTACCACAAAAACCTGTTTTCCTTCTTATACCCTAAGTCTGGGTCTTGCAAGCCTCCTGCAGCCGGTGGCCTTGGCACTTGAACCTGCCAGGACTGACCACTCTCAGGCAGTGTGGCCACGTGCTCTGCACTGAGCACTGAGTGGCAAAACTCCAAGACAACCAATTCTCTGTCATCGTGGTGGTGTCAGAGTGAAGGTTTGAAATCTCCCTTGAAATCTTTGCCAGTAAACACGGATCTATCTGGTCCTCTCAGCTTCAAAGCTCCTAAACTGCACATACAAGACTCCTTTTAGGAGTAGATTTAAAACCTGGTGTTCCTTTAAACCTCACCTGGTAAAACCATCTTTTCCTTCTTTTGCCTTCTCACCTCCCTCAAGGAGTAAAACTCCATCAGAGCAAACAAAAGGAGAATACAACTTTCATACAATTTAAAAGGTGGAAATTGTATTTGGAGAGAAGATGAAAACTCACTCACAAACTCACTCCTGTACAAAACCTTCAACATCTGCTCCATAGATGGTAAATATAATTTTAAATTGTCTGATAGGTTAACATAAGGAGGTTAAATGCAGGGCAGCTGTTCTCAATCTATATTTAGCCTGAAGCTTCCTACATGTTTTGGACCTGCAGGAAGGCTTGAAAACTGAGATTGTCCACAATTTTACACAGTATTGCTCGATTTATTAAAGATGCTTTTCTCCCTGCAGGTCTCATTACACTGTTCAACTTACCATAAACACGGAATTTTAAGCATTTTTGTATCTAGAATCTCACCCAGAATTATTCTTTTGTGTATGTTCATGTGTAACCTGACCCATGTGACACGAATAAAGATCAGCAATTAGCCACAAGTAAACTCCAGGAGAATTGGCTTTGTATTACATCTTGCACACTCTGTTTCAAGAATAAAATTGGGGCAAAATATAGTGATATGCTTTCTAGAAGCTACCCGAGAGTTGACAAGAACTGATGGAATTTGCATGTTAAAAGTAAATATTTTATTACATATCATGCCCTTGAAAAATTAACTTTGTTTCCATTCAATTTTGTTCAGCATGCCTTGAAATAGGAATGGCAAAAGCTATTCAAGGAACAGATCACCAAGATTCACAGTACCACAGTGACTGCAATCACCTATTTTCCTGGCTTAGTAAAACAAAACACTTAAAAAAAAAAAACTATAAAATATTAAACAGTGAAATTAACAGATACAATCTCTGTCTCTCCTTCAGTATGACTGAAATCATCTGCACTGAAAAGCTGTGTGCCACAGACCCATATCCTAAACCTGCTGATGATAGTGGTCATCAGTTCTGACAGCCTTTTGGGTAAGACCTTGTCACTGCTCTGTTCATATGCACAGATCCTGCACGAACCACTGGATACCTTATTAAATTCAAGTTCACAAAGATGCTGCCAATGGGTCAGCTACAGTAAAATATTTATATTTCAGAGCAACAGTATTTATATATGCTCCCTACCTCTTGCTCTAATTTGCCTTCCTATCACTAGGCTTGTGTTTGTTTTTCAAATGCTGAAAAGACTTTGTTGGTTTGTTCAGGAAATTTGTCCAGACAGTGCTCACAAAGCATTATTTGCTCACATTTGACATTTTCACAGGGTGGGAAACAAAATGGAAGATCCCAGTTTTTGAGCTCCACAGATGCACCCAAGCCAGCCAACTCATTTCCAGAATTAGCAGTATCCTTGTTCCGGGCAGTCTCTGGAACAACACAGCAGTGACCTGCAGCACAGGCACCCACAAAGTCTGAGGGCTTTGGGGCCAGCTGAGGCCTCCTGAAATCCATCCATCTGCCAGTACATTTGTGCCTCGGAAGAGCCAAATATCCAAGTGCTAAATTGTGATGCCTCTACAGCCAACAAATGTAAAACGTGGCAATATAAGGGAGCACGTGGCTAGTTTACCTACTCAACACGTACCTGTGTCTAGCTAGAAGAGGTCTCTAAAATGCTGCTGTCCAGCAGCTCGAAGGTTGAGAACCACCTGTAAACATTTGCAGAACAGTCTCTTTCTAGAAATAGAGACTCCTAAACAATCAACCTTGAAATGTATCATATATTATAATATATTCCCAGTGCTATTTACAGATCTTCTTGTTTAGTACAACGAACCAGACATGCTGAAAAGGTAGGATTTTTCCAGTCCTCTTTTATACGAAGTACAATAAAAAAGGCACATAATTATTCACCATAGGAGTTGTGCACCGGTCCAAAACTTAAAGCTAAAAAGCTACCCATCAGAGAACTCTCTTTATGAGGCAGTAGTGGGATGTCTCCTTTGAACTCAGTATAGAAAGATCTGTCTATCAAATCCTCTAGCAGAGCTTAAGGAATCCACTTTCCTGTTGAGTTCTGATCTTCTGATTTCCAAATCAACAGAAAACACGTTAAGCTGCCCACATCACCTGCTGGAGCAAGGAAGAGTCAAACAGGGCATGTGTGTGTCTGCTTTTCTTTTTTTTTTTCTTTCTTTCCTTGGAATGCCCAACTATAGAGGACTCTTGAGAGCCAAGACCTGTTCAAACTGATTTGCTTTAGGACAAACGCCTCACGAGATGTGGCACACTGAGCGATGGACAACAGCAGGAGAGGCAGCTCGGCCCCACAGTCAGTGTCGACCGTGTTTGATCCAGTTTCTAATCATCCATTTCTGCCCCGAGCACCTTTGTACAACTAATCTGAGCCCAAAATTTGCATCCTTTGACATTTCCACCTCCAGACAACGGCCAGTGTCTCTGCTGATGATTGGACCATTCTGGAAAAATAAAGAAGGGAAAAAAAAGGATTAGAGGAAGTAACAGACTAAAAAAAAAAACCAAAAAAAACCAGTGCTAGATTTGTAAATCCTTAAAAAAAACATTATGAAATGCATGGAAATTTCTGTATATATCAAGTGATAAATGTCCCAGAAAGTGCTAGAAATTCCTAGGAGAAGCTAGCTAAAACATACAAAGTACCAAAACAATTCCTTGATAATTGTAGATTTAGGAATTGCTGGGAAAATCCCCCCAAATCACTAGAAAATCTCTAAAAAGCACTGGTGAATCCCTAGAGAGCACAAGAAAAAGGAAATCCCAGAAACTGTAATAATGCTTTTGAAAGCCTTAAAAATATTTTGAAGATTTGAGATCTAAAAAAAATGCCTATAAAGGTGCTGGAAAAATTCTAGAAAAGTTCTAGATGCAAAAACTTGTGGACAGGAAGCAATTACAAGCATGTTCTTGACAATCAGGACAGAAATTGAGAATATTCCAAGACAGGATAAGTAAAAATTCCTAGAAAGCATACTCCAAAATTTCTAGAAATAGTGAAAGAATATTCCTGGTTAGCACACAATCTATGGAAAACAGATTTGACCATTTCTAAAAAGTACTGGGGGGAATTCTTGGCATAGCCCTCCAAAGACCCTCCTCGTTTTTCATGAAATACCCTCTAGAGCATCATTCCTCTCCAATTTATCTCCACACTCCTCTCTAATTTATCTCTACAAGGCTTTCTGAGCTCTTCCACACCTGTGTGAAATCCCAGAACCTCTGTGCTGGCCTCAGGACATCTTCACACTTCTTGAGGGTGGGTGTCCTGCCCCTCCCGTCATCCACCAGGCATTTGGAGTCGGGCAGGAAGGCGGTGGAGCCCAGGGGTCCCAGCTGCAGGACGCCTTCCGAGCTGTAGCGGACGAGCTGGGGAGGAAAGGAAAGCTCTGAGGTGGTGAGGAGCCCCTTGTCCCACTGCACGTTGGGTCTGGCACACGTTGCTCAAGGGCAAAGCTTGGGAACCTCGCTGGTGAAACCTGGAACACAACATTCCCTTCTCCCACACTTCTGCTCCCACCGCTCCCCACCCACTATTTCACTGCAAAAAGGGCAATCAGGAAAGTGAAGTAATCAATATGTAAATCATGCCCACTCAGCAGGAGTTGATTTAACAAGGACACGATGTCAATTTTGTCGTGCAGTTTGTTCTTAAGAGCTCTGTTAGAGGCTATTGATAGCAACAAGTCTAATTAGTTTGTGTAAATAAACGTTATTGAAAAAATCCAACCATGCAACCAGTATCCAAAAATATGAGGGGAAAAAAGAAACCGTGAGGGAAATGGCAGCAAATTTGCTAACATATGCTTCAGGCCTACATAATAAAGAATGACACTCTGGTATTTCAGTTCTGTGTGAAGCACATTAAAGTGAAAACGCACGATGCTAATTTGGCAGCAGGCCAATACGTCAAATCAGACTTATCTACTTCTCACTTCTGTGCTTAAACCCAGAGTCATTAAACCAGCATAATATTTTGCCCTTCTTACTCTGAAAGTGCAACACCCAGGTGCCAAAAGACTGCAGAGTGGAGTCAGCTACATGGCTTGTGTGCTGTGAGTCTGGATGCTGCAGGGTGAGGATCTGAGCCACCACAGAAATGCAATTACCACCCTGGAAATTCACTGCCTGTCTGGGCTTATTGCTGTTGTATGGCTGAAATTACTTAACAAGAAAGGGAAGGAAGGTCAGAAGTGCCTGCCATTTATTGGATGCCACTGACCAGTGTGTGAGATATCATTAAGAGTCAATCAAAAAAACTCAAATTAGACTCTGGCTTTCTACTGCCATCCTTATTAACCTCAGAAGAATCATGCTGTGAATAATCATTTCTTGCTGGTGGTAAAAAGAGCATGGTCTGCTTGCTCCCAGAGCAGATGCTCTTTGACATAGTATGTGTTCATTTTCCCACCTGCCACTTCTGTTCAGAGCAGCCATGTGAAGCACAGAGGTAGAAGAGAGCCTACATCAGAGAGAGCAGAGAGATAACCACATGAGGATGCTCTGGGTATGAACAGTGCCTTTGTCATGGCACAGCCTGTCCACACTAAATCAAGACACTTTTGGGGTTTTTTTCCACTCTGAGGTTAGGAGGGACATATGCGAAAGAAGCTCAAGCAAGCAAAATAATTCAAATTATGAATGGACTTGTCAGGTCAGACAAATTATCTTTGTTTTTTCACATAAAAAGGAGCTGGGAGAAAAAAATCCCAAACAAACACAACAGTCTCTCTCTCTCTCTTTTTTTTTTTTAAATATAAAACCTGACTGTATATTTCACACTTCTGTTTAATTGGTTTTCAGCAGAGTTCAAATGACCTGCAGGTATGGCTGAAACACTGACCAGAAAACGTATTCATCTTGCAGTCTATATCATCTCTCTGTAGTCCCAAAATACCACCCCACAGGCTTGTTGGCTTTGCCTTATGTAGATAATCAGAAGCACTGTTTATAATGGGCTATCTGCTCTGTAGGATAGGATGAATTTTCCCTGTGGTTTGAGATGAGCAGCATTTTCTGTACTGGTATTAAAATGGTCTAAAACATTCTATGTCATCAGAATCTCAGTAGCCAGAATTACATAAGATCTGCATCACAGTGGCCACGTACCTGGGAAAGATTTTGTTACAGAGCAGCCTGTCAAAGCAGAAAGTACCAGTTCTTCTCAGGCTTTAGAAGTGGAAGGTAGTTTAGAACAGAGTTAATGTATCTGCAGTATTGAAAGTGGCAGTTGTGTTACAGCTCAGCAGGGTCAGGGATGGCTTGGTGCAGGAAACTTATCTGTGCAATCTCGAGACAAATGGAACAGCATGGGCTTAATTTCCTGAATCTGCACTTTCTGTCAAGTTTTTATGGCTGCTCCAACAGTCATGAAAATTTAGGCTTATCCTGCAATAAAATAGAATTCTAAAAAAAGCCCACCCACAAAGAAGTATCTCAGTTCAGACCATATTACCCAGTAAAGCTGTAGTGCCTGCTTCTGCAAAATCAGACCAGAAATTAAGGTTCAAGAAACGATATGATTGATAACATCTCCCTCCAAAGAATTCCTACCTTAACTTCCTAGAGACAACATGAACTGTGAAAATAAAATAAGCATTAAAATAAGTTGCTTCTTACTACAGGCTAGAAAGCAGCAACTGGGATACAGTCAATGAAAATTATACCTTCTGTATTCAAACTTCATCTTAAGCGTCACCAACATATCCACAAAGAAATAATACCTGAATTTGTGTTAGGACTGTGGGCATGATACATCATGTCAAATCCATTCCCAGTGGCAACCACTCAAAATCAAATGACAAAAATCCCATTTATTAAGAAGTATTAAATCTTATTATTAAAAAACCCCAAAACTGTGCAGGTTTTGATGGGCTGAGATCTTTAGGTATCCACATACTCTGAACTGCAAGCTGTAGAACAGAAGCACACTTTTAAACATCACATGGGGATGGACCTTCACTCAGTTTTTCTCTTTTATTTGGGAAGAGCTGAAGGATTCACATAAATGACACTGAAGCCAAGTGCTCTGTTAAATACTCAAGAACTAATCCTGATACCATCTGCTATACTGATGTAAGATAGGATAGTTTTCCCTTCAACATCCAGAAATCTGAGCAGAATGCAAAAGATGTCAAAGGTTGTTTATCAAAGCCACCATACCTGGATCAAAAATAGTCAGTGCTGCTGCCTAGGGAACACGATCCTCCAGGAATGTCAATGTGGTAAGAAAATGGCAGCTTTTAACTGGAGGATTTGCCTTCAAAAACATCCATTCCTGCTAATTTCCAGTCAAGTGAAAAAAGCACTGACTGGTTACATGCAATTGTTTGTAGGAAACATTTACTAGGATGGGCCTGGTAACTTTCCACACTAAATTTAACCTCTCTCTCTCACTCTTGCTCTCCAGGCAAAAGGAAATCTTTAATCATCCCTCAGTCCTGCGGGTTAAGGCAAGCTGTAAGCTGACACAGGAACTGAAACAGAGAGTGATGCAGGAGCCCCAGACTCCCCACATCTCCAGAACACCTGTCCCCTCAGGGCAAACAGATCACAAGGTACCAAACTTCCATGTTTGCTCCAGAATCCCACCCACCTCTTCCTGCAAGTGGAGGAACTCCCTGCTCATCCACCCAGCTGCCCCTCATGCAAGTCTGGGCAGCCACAGCTCTACTCAGCAAAATGTGAAATATCTGCCCTCTAGGAGCAGTTTGAGTGGAGCCTTCCATCTCCTCTCATTCTGTCTGTCTGTCTGTGTAGCTGCAACTCCGGGAATCTGGCACGGAGCTCTCCCTCCCTCGGGTTGGTCTCAGTGCAGAGGGAGTTCTCTCTCTCACACCTGCAGGGCCTCCCCTCTCTCTGCTGTGAAAGGGAAGGCAGGAGGGTGGAGAAGGAGGCTGCTCACCCTGGCCCCTCTGTCCCAAGATGCCATTTCATTAAGTTCTCCTCTCTTTCACATACCACATAACCAGCTCCACACCACAGCATTCAAGGCAGTGAATGTTCCCACTGGGGCTGTGGAAGTGCTCTCAGATGGTTCAAAACCTGCATGTCCTATAACCACTCTAAGAAGCTTCCAGAACAACACATTCCACTTCTGGGGGCGTTGTATCTATCGTCACAACCCCACCTTTCTTTTTTTCCCCTTTTAAAAAAAATTTATTTTTAAATATTTATTTTACAACAAAAGGGTGTAATGTAGTGCTGTAGAACCACTGGGCTTTGCAGCTGATTGTATAACGGAGGCCACACACAGAGGCAAAGCAGCTCAAGACTCCAAATACATTCCTTTCTTTACAAATCTTCTGTAGCCTTGGACTGTTCGTCCCAGCAGTATTGGCAAACAGTTTTTCCCTGAAAGCCATTAGACTTGAACTTCAGATCCAATGAACACATATAAGAAGGACACTACTTTTCTGTACAATAGGTTTTGAAAGCGACTCAGACTGATGCAAAACTTTGGATATTCCTAGCTGTTAGCTTACAATGACTTAGCTCAAGCCAAACTCATTAAACTAAATTGATGTAAACTCAGGCTAAATGCATTCCAGAGCATCCATAAAAGAGCTTGTCCCTGTTTGAATAAAGAAATTTAAAAGCTGATGTCATTACAGCAATGTGATTTATCATGGTGAAAACTGATCTTGAAATACACACAGGGAAAGGCATTTTGTCCATGGAACAGTCACAATGGAGTGGTTTTATTTTGACACTGTAATGCAGGACAACAACATCCAAGGGAAGCAGAAGGGTAAGACAGAGAAAAAGAACATTTTATCACAGATGAACAGTAACCTTATTCCTAACTCAGCTTTCTTTACACACTCGCCTGAGTTGTGTGGGTTTCAGTGGAACCACGTGTACACCAAAATCACTGGTAAGCTGCTTGTCAGAATTGAAGAGTATGAAGAACACACAAGGCTGTACCTGAACTGGGAGAGGCTTTCACTTTGGTAGGACACATGAACACCAGTGATAACTCAACTGGGGAAAGTGAGTTCCATATTTATATTAATTTATATTCAGTAGGCATGTACAAATAACCCAAATCTCAGCTCAGTAGGGGTATTTTATGTCCTATGCTTGAGATGAAAAATGTCAGAAATGGAAAGCTAAATGCAGCAGACAACTATGTTCACCCAGGCTGATTAGAAGAGGGGCTTTAAAAATGTTTATTTAATATATTAAAACGCTTGCTGTCAACACCTTTCATGCTATGTGCTTGAATATCCTTGATTAGGGTTTGTGCAGCTGTGGTTCTCACACTGAATTAATTTTGTAAATTGTGGTGAGATGATAGAAGTTTTCCAGCTGTGTAATCATTAATTAACTTGGCTGCATTTGAGTGGCTCCAACCCATGCTTGTCTGTGAAATACTCAACTTAGATAAAACATCACCTCTGCCTTCACTTGGTGTATCTTGCAGAATGAAAACTCTTCCTGTTTTTTGTTGGTTGGTTTGTTTGTTTTAAAGGGAAATGGAAAGTGCTGCGGGATGATTTGACAAATTAACTTTTTGCCTTTTCCATACTTTGATAATTCTTAAGACACAAGGAATGCTTTGGACCTTAAGGGTTTGAAAAGAGTGACTTTCTCTTTTTATGTTTTTATACAGTGCTAGTAACAAAGGGGCTCTAGCTTGTGGCTGCAATGCGAAGTCTAAAGCCAACTTTTCAGGCTTTTCCAGAAAATTCACATATACAGGACACTGAAGACCTACCTGTAGGATTTAACTGCTCAGTACCCAATTTCAAGTTTCTTGGCAGTAAATACTTTGTGTATTTCTGAAGAATACTGTGAAGTATCAAATTTCTTTGAAAGGGAAAATATCTGGGTATTTTTGTGCACTCTTCTTGTATTAGGGTAAGTAATTTAATGAAGAGCTGGGTAGGGCCATTTAAGAAATACGTGTGCCATATTGTACAATGTGTTTCTTTGAGTTTTACAGAAAATCGTTACCAAATCCAAAACCACCTGAGGACAGTGTTATTTCACCATGCAGTATAAACCCAGGGGCTTGCTGCAGGAAATGGACGATCAGACTCACCAGCAGGGTCGAAGGATTATGGGCATGTACCTCTATTGTCCCTCTAGCACTTGGCCAGAGCTGGTTGCTAAAAAGTGAGCTACTTTATACTCCCAAGTTAGTCAGGAGAAGCTGGGCATGTTGTACCTTCAAAGAAATTCACTGTAACTCATGCCCTCATCTGTTTTCTTCCAGAAGTCAAAGCCTACTCTGTGAAACAGGAATCATGGAGGCAAACAAGTAGGTTAAGGACTTAAATTGCAAAATAAATTACAGTCAGAACCATTTATTTCATTACTCTTCTAAGTGCTAGCACACTGATAGAGATTAGATGTTGCTAAGGGGCTTTCTGGAAGGACTTAAATTTGCAACTTTCTGTTCAGATTAGAATGGAGCAAGAGACTGAACTCTCTCTGAGCGCCTTGACATCTCTAACGAGAGTCTTCTTGAGAAGCTAATTTACATCTAATTAAGCAGTCCTATTTTGTTACCTTATTCAAAGGCTGCTCCTTCCCTCTCTGCTAGAAGAGTGTCAGTCAAACACTCCATAATGATCCTGCCAAAGGTGGACATAATGCCAGGAGGAATTACTGTCTGTCTCACTTGGCCTCCGTGGTGATGCACGAGCCAGGACTCCCAATCAATACATGTATGGCTGAACCTCGGATAATTGTTAAGCCTGATAAGGTCAGAGTTTATTTACACATGAGAATGTTCATTAACATAGTTTCGATTCAGATGCTACTTCAAAAGAAACTAGAATTGCATTTCAGAAGAAGCTCATCCTGGATTTAAATAATATCCAATTTGTATTTAAAAAAACAGGTAACATCACTACGAGCATGGAAAGAAGAAATGCAATTTAAAAATCTTCAGACATCTGTAAGAAAATAATAGTATGCACAGTTACTGACCAAAAAAAAAAAAAAAAAGAACTCTTTTAGAAAAGAAATATTTTAGAAAATTCTTAACTCAGAGGATATTCTTAATTCCCTTTGAAGTTGATATTAAATATGTGCTTAACTTTTTGCCTTCTCAGGGAATCAAATCAGCAGCTTGCTAAATAATTTCTGCCCAGGAGCCTGTTGGACCAAGGAACAGTTAAATTAAAGAGATACCCTGAATAAGTAATGTCATAACAAGAAGAACTGCTCATTCACACAGACTACCTAAATTAATTAATCTTCAGTGGATCCCTGCTATTTAAACAAAATAATGTGATTCTTCTGTTTTCCTAACTGGAAGCATCAAAGTACAGATTCACAGGCTGGACAACCTTGGAAAAGGCCCCCAAAAAGACTGGAGCAAAGCCAGACATTTGCCTTTGCAGCTCAGGAATTATAGTGCCAAACACAACTCAAATACACCAAATCACTCTTTGTTTCTTCTGAATATTCTCTAAGTTAAAGATTTCTCGTTAATTATGGGATTTTCACCATTTACCTGGGAGGACATTCCATGGCATGGATAAAGGATGGCTTTGTCATCCTCTTCGGCCCCCTGGTCCAAGCAGTAGCCGCTGGCTTTGCTGTTACGCACCTGTAACCAGACCAGAGGGAAAACAGTTGAGCTGGAAATTAATCCTGATTTTAGTCCCTTCAGCTAAATCTCAGCTGTGCTGCAGCTCTTGGAACAAGTACCATGTGAAACTGCTCCCTGAGAGACACATGCTTCTCCTTCAGCTACGACAGGGTGCCAGCAGTGAATCTGCTCCAGGGAAAGACATTATTTGGACAACCTGCTGTCTTTACAGACCTTGGGTCAGAGATGCATTTTCAGCAATTACTCAAGGATCAGAACTACATAAAATCCACCCTAAGAAACCCAAGCCAAGTTTGGCTCCAAATTGCCATTGTGCAAACATAAATTTTGACCCTGTATGTTGAGAATGTGGCTTTACAAATGGGATGGGAGCTACCCAGGACTGGTGTTGGATGTGACATGCTTTTGTTTCTTCCTATTGCTTCTATAAAACCAAAAAAGCATGTGAAAAATTTTTATTTGAACTGAAAACACAGTACATTGTTAAGTACAGAAGTGACATAAAGCACATTTTATGAAAAGGCACAGGTTCAGAGATCCGAGGAAGTAAAAAACTCCTGTGCCTCCCCAGACAAGGGGAATTTACAAGTCTATAAAAACTGGGATGGAGCTCTTGTTAAAACCCAGGCCTTTCTCTTGAGGTTGGAAACATTACACACATATTTTGGACACAGAAAAATTTTAGGGATATCATAAACAAGAAGTTATTTAGACAGACACTTCAAAAGACTCAACAGGTAAGTTTTGGTTTAGATCATGAAGTACCTGTCTGGCCACCCCCATAATACAGAAACAGCTGATGTGTAAGGTGCCAGAAAAAATCAGTATAGAATCCTTCATATTGTAGTGTACAAGCTTAACAGGGAATCTGATTGGGTAAGGGGGCTCACCAACAACCAAATTTCAGGAGGTTTATTTTGTGGCTTGGGTGCTATAAAGGCTAAAGAAGATGAAGACAGCTTTATGAGATGGCTTTAAAAAAATGGGAATTGAGTCACTAGGAAATATATTTTTACTACTGTTTCAATCTGTTTCACATCTACTCAATGCATTTATTTTTCTTGAAACTCACAAAACTCCAGACATCTTCTCCTCCAGGAAAACAACCAGAAGAGAAAGTATTTAATAACAAGCTCGGTGTCATTTAAGATGAAGCCTAAAGTAAGACTGAAAGGGACCTAGGCTGGTTTATACCAGCTAAATAGCTTGTGTGGCTCTGTTTTATTTAAACAGTTTAAGAAATATATATTTGCATCACTGAACTTCCTGTTTGACTCAAGAACCTTCTATGTGACAGCTCAAGAGGAACAAACTTTGTTTTAGAGCCCAGCGTGCTCAGGGTCTGGTGTAATTGACACGACATTGGCACTTCTGCCAATGTTCTTCACTGTTAACGACGTCCTCAGAGCTGACAGATACCAACAGCTCCTCCTGAATTTGCTCAATGTCTTTTCTCAGTTCCTGATGGGGATAGTTATAATTAGGATGCAAAGTGATATTATGCAGTAAAACTTGCACTTTGTATCAATGTCTCAAGTGCCTGACTGATTTTTATACGAAGTCAATCAAACGGCAGAGAAAGGAACAGTGTCCATTTAGTTGTCTTGTGGGAAAATATATTGCCTTTGGATTTAATTGCCATTCATGTAGACAATTGTTTTAGCTCTGTTGACCACTGATGTTTTCTTCATGATGTCTGTGGCATCTTATTCAGGAAAATGAATAAGCCTGCCTCAAACCTATGTCTCAGTATTTTACAAGGAGAGCCAAGGAGGTTTCATGTCACTGTCACTGTGGATGAGTGCACCAGCTGCACTCCAGCAAAAGGAACGGAGCTTCTCAAAGCCACTCTCCTTGGTGCTGACTAAAAGGAGGGGAGGGCAGGTTTGTTGCCACTGCTGTGCTGATCTGTAACTGCTCTGCACATCCTGATATCCAGCAATGAAAGGAGAGGAGTGCCCAAACACAGCCCTGATGTGTTCCCAAGGACATACTGTACCTCTCCGTAGGTGACGGTGTTGTTATAAACCCTCATCTCAGGGTACACGTTCTCCAAGTACCACTTAAAGCTCCGGCACTGCAGGCGCTGTCGCAGAGCAATTCTTTCAGAAACGTCCCCAAAGTCAACTCCAGGGTTCTGCAAAGCAGAAAACGAATAAAGAAATCTCACTGCACTGACTTTATGGTTGCTGTCTTTACTGAAATCAAACTCGAGTTCATTTTGTATACCAAGCTGTATTTCCCTCTTTTCCTTCATTTGTTGTAAGCAGCAGCTCATCAAACAGCTGCTGTTGAGTGCAGACAATAAATATTAATGAATGCCAGTGGAAAAGAACCATAAAGAACAAGCAAAA
>VYXC01001933.1:1641714-1655091 GCA_013397175.1 Platysteira castanea | reverse complement strand
ACCCCCCCCCCCCCCCCAAATCAAAATAATAAGAGTACAATAAGAATGTTGTTACTTAGAGCAGTTGTAAGTATTTGCAATCAATCCTGAAGCCTTTACTTTCAGATTCATTTAGAATTTAGGCAGTAATTCTGATCGAAAATAGGGCAGCTTGGTCATGTTTTACTCTAGTAAGAGATTTGGGTATTCAGTAATGATGTCAGAACAGACCTGTTAAAACTTCAAAGCAAAGCTGCTCAAAAAGTCATTAAGTTCCACTATGCATTCATATAGACCAGCATTAAGTTTTTACTAGAACTGGAGCTTGTTTGCAGACTTGAGCCATAGAATGCAGTTAAACTCAAAACCTCCATAATTCTGCTTCAGAATTTAATTCATGTTTAAATACAAATCCCATGAAAGTCACAGGCTGGAAGATTCAAGTTAATATGACCAAAGTCAGCCATTTATAATTGGTGGCTCCTGACTTAGAATCTGTTGATTTAAAGTGTTATAAATCATCACAATCAACATTAAGACAGTAAGAGTTACCTCACCCAGAAATCTTTTCTGACACTGTATTAATTAAATGGACTGAAACTGGGGAGTTTTGTGTGAGATGTCTCTGGGAAAAGCCTTGGGCTTTTCCTCCAGAAAAATATCTGTACATTTTACAGATTGTTTCTAACGCAGGGTTACAAGACAGCAGCAAATCTTAGCTCGGGGTTTATTAAGATCCCCAACAGATGCCTGGTTTTCAGGAGAGAATACAAGTGTAATACTGAACAGGTTTTCCTATTTGCCACATAAAGAGTTTGCTGTGCTCACTGCTGCTTGCTGATGCACGTTCTGTCAGGAGCCCTCAGTGCAGCATCCTTTCAAATGGATGTTAATTCACATAGTACTTGAGGCTGCGTGGAAGGAGAGCAATCCTCCGAGGCCCTCAGTGCAATAAATCACTCAATGTAAGATTCCCTCATCACTAAAATTGCCGAGGAATAAACCATAAGTGGGGATGTACCAAGTATTTGGTTAACTAAAATAAAGCTCCGCTGACCTGCAGCTGAAGGTTATAGGAACATGATCTTGCAGATGTGCCCAAAAGTGTCTGCTAATCTACATATACATTATGCACACGTTCCCAATAGCCTGTGAGTTGTGAAAAAGATGGTGGGAGTTATAAAAGAGTTGATTTGGATCAGCATTGTGGTATGGGAAAATGCATATATTTTACTTGCCTCCTTTCTGCCCTATCTAAAATGAGGCACTACAGTGCCTTTTTTGCAGAGCTGTTTCTACAGAGCACAAGAGCAGCAAATTGAGCAGCTATGGAAACCCTGTGCTCACCCTCTGTGCCAGCTGCAGTCACCATGGGCAGGTTACAGTGGGATGGTACAAGAATGAGGTGTCCACAGGATTTACTTTGTGGACGCACTCTTTTAACCAGCTAGCAAGGTTCCTAATTCCCCTGCAGAAGGGTTTTGTGATATGCCAGTACAGTACTTCTGTCATCTGTATTGAACACTAGAGTGAATAATATCATGAACACCAGCTTCCTTTTCCTGAGAGCTAATAGGCTTACTTTTATGATGCACATTTTATCAATCAATCAATTTATTTTATGGAAAGAAAATGTTAATGTTCAGTACTTCTGCTGATTTTATGTCTTTTATTGTAGATGTGCCTGGGTTTCTTTTAAAGCTCTGCTGTATAGCTCAGTGTGGAAAACTGCATCAATAAGTAATCTCAGAGAGATTAAAGGGAATCATGTTTTGGTGTAAATGCTTATTTAAATATCATCTTTTCTCAGAACTCATTTGCAGATGACATCAAGCAAGCAAATTTACAGAGGTTAGTTTTTCATCTCCTAATTGAAAACTGACCTTTTTTTGGTTAGTGTTTTTTATGTGTGCAGACAGGGCCAAAACGCCCATAAATCTTTAATGGACACTGCTCTGTCTTCCTCCTGCTGCATCACAGAAATCTTGTGTGGAAAAGTTATGCAGTATTGTCTTTTGTTAAGGCAAAATTATTCTGTGCAATTACCCCTTGTGCCAAAAGAAGTCATCAAAAACATTTCAGAGACCTTGCACAGAGCATCCAACACTGAACAGCAGTGAGGGAATTTAGACCTGTGAGAATATCTGACATATTCAGACATCACATGGACAGGGAGGAAACATTGCTCCTCTAGGTGTGTGTATTTCAAAAACTGTAAGAGGAAAGAACAAAAATGGGGTTTCACATATTAACTGGGTACCAAAGTATGAGTAGATGTTTAGGACAGACTAAATCTAATGAAGTCTTTGACAAAACTCCCATGACTTTGATGAACTCCAGGTGATAACTGAATGTTCCCAAAGACACCAGTGGGTTTGCACATTTTCCTATTCTGATAGGAACATTTTTGTTTCTATTTGCTTCAATCATCTCTGGGCAAACCCCTGCTATAAGGGTTAACTAAACCACCATTACCTACAGGTCAGTGTACGCTACCCCTCAGCTGCTCTCCCTGTGCCCCCTCACATGAATACTTTGGATGCAAACCAAGCTAAGGAACACAGCAACAGCCAGCTTCCACCTGGCTGGGATATAACATACAGCTCTTCTCTGCAAGAATAATGCTCAGTGCAGATGTGGCATGTGATATACTTACAGAACAAAGTGATAAACTGAACCTACAGTTTATCTAATATTTATATTACACAGATTCCTAGAGGCCCCCACACAACATCTACAATACGTATGTGCAGTGAGAAGCAGAACATGCCCACACTGCACCTCTCAGCCTGTGGACAATAAAGCTACTTAATGAGTGATTCTTTTATTGCATACTTTGTTTTTAATGCTGGTGAGGTCTACTGAGTCTCACGACGAACGATGATATTTATTTATGGACATTTCTGCTGTCCCCACCGGTGTAGCATACGAACACCTCAGAGTTTAACGGCGCCCCAAATTAATGACTTCTGGGGGAGCACATAAACCTCAGACATTTTGCTCTGGTTAAGTTATAAATCTGTGTCACTGCATACAACAATCTGCACTGAGTGCACAACTAAACTGAGACCGAGGGAGCAAGTTCACACGGCAGAACTCTCCACACTGAGCACGCACCAAAGCAATTCCCCTGAGCTTAGCCCACTTTGTGCAGCTCTAGTAACCCCCTTCACCTCGAAGAGCTAATTAGGAACAACCACCCACGTTTCCGCCTCTGTTCAGGACCCAGTGTGACCTGTACTTACTGCCATGGGGATGTTCCAGGCCATGTAAACGTGCGACTTGAAGTCGTCCATCCAGACCTCGGCGGCGCGCAGGGCGTTGCGCTTTGCATAGTAGTCGATGTCGTTGTTGTAGGGCTTCTTGGTGCGCTCGATGTGCGCCACGCGGGAGCAGGGCAGCACCTCCATGCTCCCCCCGCACTGCCACACCTGGGGGAGGCACAGAAAAAGCCACATGGGGTTTTTTGTTTCCTCCTTTTGAGGCAATACAAGTGCTTCTTTTCAGATGCTGTGTGTAGAGTGTTTGCCGTTTGGAGGTGAGGGCTATTGAGCAGTTCAAAAGGATCGCCCAATTTACCTCTCTCTGCACACTGCAGGTGAGTCGGAGGGGAATGCAGATGGCTGCACTGAGTTTAGAAGCCATAAAAAGACAAGTCCTTCACCATAATATCCTTGTTCTTGGGACCATTAGGCAGAGAGCAAATTGTGAGTGGTAACCTCTGACCCAGATGCTGTTTTAACCTAGTGTTTGTTACTAAAACCAACAAAAATCAGCTGCGTCATCTGTCTGTGTTTGACACATGAATGGGGTACTGGAAGGGGCTCCAAGGTTGCCCCAGAGCCTTCTCTTCTCCAGAGTAAACATCCTCAACTCAGACTGTCTCCACAGGAGAGGTGCTCCAGACCTCTCATCATCTTATCTCTGTACCCCTGAGCTGATGAAGAGGGATAAAAGGGGCTGAGTGGAGACTCTCTCACCCAGCCTGCCCAGACACCACGGTACCCACACTGTGCAATTTTCTCCCTGTTGGTTGTTTACTGTCTGAACTCCACGGCAGGGGACAAGGAGGACTTGTCTCTTTGCATCAGCGAGATCTGGAGTGATGCAGAGTGAGTGAGGCTCATGGATTCAGCTCCCTCAGGTCTGCACCTAGCAGTAGAGTCTAGCTGAAGTAAATAAAAGATATTAAAATATAAACAATAATTCAGTACTTTCCAAGGTTGCCTTTTACTGAGAATAAAAGCACATTTCCATAGAAGATGCATTCCAGATACTGGGGCAGTTCCCCACCTAACCTGCCTTCTCAAGGACAAAGATAAAGTGCTTGGGAAGTGGCAAATAAAATCTCCTCTACTCTGGCTTTTTTTTTTTTTTTTTTTTTCCAAATACTTTGTTAGGTAATATTTACTTGCTGCTTTCCAAACAGTTCTGTAGTAAATCACTGGCCACTGGAATTTACATTTGATAAATGGAATACACTGAAAAACACACTGCTCATAAATTTGGACTGACAGGTACTAAGGGTTTCCAATGCAAAGGGGAAGTGCTAAAAAAAAAAAAAAAGAAAAAAAGAGAAAGGAGTTAATTGATTTTCATGATCAGAAGGATAAATGAGCAGCACACTTTAGTATACTGCTATTTTCCCAACCCAGCCTGGAAGTCAGCTATTTAATGCACAGCACATTTTCCTTTCTATTGATATGCCTAATGACCTTGTAACTCTTATTTATATATTTTGGTATGAAGGATGTACATTATCTGAGTGACAGATTTATTTCCTTCAAATGCCAGTGCTCACACAAACCTGAAAAGTAAAAGGTATTAAACTGCAACATTAAAGAAAACACTTTAGCTCATCTGTAAATTCAATGCAAACAGTTATTTATCAGTGATAAATTCTCCACAGATGAAATCCACAGGGAACAGACACCTGGCTTTGAAGGAAACACAGCAAAAAAGGCAGCAGCAGCCTCAGGCCAGATAACTCTCACCCTGTCTGATGCTGGTGCTCAGCTCTCAGCGTGGGTCTGGCTGTGGTGTGACTGCCCCATGCATAATCCCTTGGACTGCTTTCCACTGACATTCAGCCACTTCTTCCCTTCCCCCTCAGAACCACTTTCCTCCTTAAAGAGGCAACATCTGCTGAAGATGTGGAAGGAAGGAAGGGAACAGCCAGGAAATACTCAAGGAAATTTTTCTTCCTTACAAGATGTTGAAATTTACCCCAGATGACTTGGTTTTTTCTGGGAATACGTAACTTTTACCACCAGCAGGGGCTGGTCCCTGGGTAAGGATGGGATTTCCAATCCCAGAGAAAGAGAACTGGATGGAGAGCACAGGGGCCAAGGAGGCAGATGGCTGTGTGTCACCAGGTGACCATCATCGTGCCACTGCTTCTCCACATCCCAGACAAATGCCACAGCTGCTCAGCTCTGGGTCATTCCTTTCCAGGCCAGACAAGGTCTCCTGTTTTACTTCATGAAGATCAGCTGCTGTTCAGTGGAGCACAGACATGACTCAGTATCCCCACACCCTTTCAGCACATGGCTAAGAACAGAGTGAAGGTCTTGTCTCCTTCCTTTCCAGTAATTACTTGAACTTCCACTAAATGGAAGAGTTTCCGTAGCATAATCAAGTATGTGCATCCAAAACTGGGCAAGATCCCAGCAGTTAAGAGCCATCATGTGAGATTTGGATGAATACTCGAGACTTTGGCTCGAAGGAGGAGGATGGGAGGTTCAGCAGCACCTTCTCTCCTCTGGACACAGAGCTGAAAGGCACGTGTGATGCAGAAAACCATTGCCTGTCTGCTTCTAACAAAGGGTGAAAGAATGAGGAAGGTTTTATTGTATGAGTCACGTAAGAGAGGTGAGTCAGTGGCTGATCCCAAAACTGGTTGATTCCCCTCCTCTTTTCATTCTCAAAACGGTACTTAATGACCCATTTTAACAGTAGCAGACAACACATTTCTTTCCACATCAAACTATGAAATTATGCCAGGGAAATAATTACATGCCTCTGTAAAGCATTTATCAAGCAGTATCCTTAAAGTACCTTACTGGGGGAAGCAAACTCTTTCTATCTGTGAGCATAAAACGTTGCCCAAGGCCCTCCAAAGCGACACATTTCAGGCAATCAGAGAAAACTGACTTCCGTATCTATGGCTTATCTTCTGGGATAACAACACATTTCCAGCACGAGTTATTCCTCTCATATGGAGCTGCCAACATTAAACGTGTGTCTCAAGGTTCATTTAACGAGAAGGTGGAAGTGTTACAGTCCCTGAGCTGCTCCCCACAAGGGTGCACATCACTGAAAATCCCGCTCCGCCTTCTTTTCCCCCATGGAGAGACAAATCCCTTGGAGCAAATGGGGTTTTTTTTGGCTTCACAGCATGCACTCATCAAACCTGTACTGTGGGGCACCAGCCCAGGCTCCATGGAAGGCCAGGAGCAGCAGAAAGCAAAGTGTGTCCTCCTTGACTTGGTGCAGCCCAGGGACTCATCTTTGCCTTTCTGAGCATACACTGTGCAACATTTTAAGATATGATCAAGTAATTCCAAGAGACACTCAATTTGTTTGCTAATTGCAGCTAATTTCTAATTTCAGCACTGCTCTTTAGGCTGCTATAAACAAAATTGATAGCAATTTAAATGTTACCATAGCCGTGTTACCTTAGCATTTTTACTGCTAATTATCTCAATCAACTTTTCTATAAACAGACATATTAAGTATTGAGAAGAATAAGTACCCACATCACGAGTAAATTACAAACTGAGTGATAATGTTTGTGGGCTTGCAGTATAATGATTTACTGGTGCTAATTTTTAGCTATTCCTGTACACCTGAGGGGTGGCTGTCCTAGAGGAAAGTGTTTATTTACACAGCAGCCAGCTGGACATCACATTCCATGCATCAGAGAAAATCTGAGACGAGGCTGTGTCTTGTCCACCATGGCCTCAACTGTGCATCAGCAAAGTTCCCTGAAGGCAGGTTGGGGACATTATTTAGAAAGGTTACTAAAGTTGCCAATTAAATTAAAGCTTTAATTCTTGCCAAACAGGAACAAATTTTCTGAGGAAACGCATTTTCCCACAAGTACTTTCTGCTGAAGGTCGAAACAACCATCTTTATCAGGATTAAAAAAAAAATAAAGTTAAAAGGAGTTAAACAAGCCTGGCCACCACTGAGTAGGAATTAGAGCTGGCCAGGCTGCTGGGCTAATCAATTCCTAAATCTTGGCAATATATATAGAGAGAACATTGCTGATGTGGCCTCCTGCTCTGCAGGTGAGACCTATTTCCAACAGCATGATGTCCTGTAGAGCAAATGTCAGAGCTCAGAAATATCCTGGAATTTAATATTTGCCATTTTTAGTATTTTTAATATCATTCCTAGGATTTAATATTTGCCACTGGCAAGAGAGCAGCTGCAGGTCCCAAGAGGCTCTCAGTGATTATAGGGAGGGCTCTTCCCTCTCCACAGACTTGGTGCTCTGTAAATTGAATATCACATTATCTTGTACACTGAAGTGACTGCACAGGGTTATTTAATTTGGTACAGATGATCTCACTAAAAGCAAAATCAATAGATAAAAATAAAAATGGCATCACAGTATGAAGAAAAAGCTGGGGAGACAGTTTTAACTTTGAAAACTTAGACTGGAAGTAGAGATTGTGATCCTTAACAACTTTGTACCTTGCTGTGAATTTTGCAGTTTAAACACCCTGGTGCTCAGTGAGAGAGAAAAAGAAAAGCCTTAGAGTCTCTGTTACAACTATTTTTTTCCATCAAATACACCTTTGATTTAAGCAGCTGGAGAGATGAGGTATCCCAGAGCATGTAATAGTGGAAAGGACACTCCAGTGTGTGAGAGATTTGCTTCCAGATAATCACCCCTTGCTAGCACTTTCATACCCTCTTCACAGACACACCAGTTCCATCCATTCCTCTCAACACCACAAGTTTATAGATGACAAATCAAATCCAAAGGAGAGCGCCCAAGAATTTGCAACGTGTTCATCTCCATCTCTTTTAAAACCTGCTGACTTTTCCAGGAGAGCTGGGGTTAGTCCAGCTTCTCTAATAATGTAGGACACTGAGCAATTAATGCAGTTTTCAGTACCCTGAGGCTTTGAGCCCATTTTTCGTAGTTAGCAATCTCCCTGGAGGTGTCACTGCACAACGTGCACGGGTGCTGTGGCAGCTTTGTGCTTTATCTCCTTCCAGGAACCTGTGGACGTTTCAGTGGTCCAATAATCACAGCCCACATCTTCCAGCAGTAAGAAAATAGAAGGAACCAGCTTCAAAACACACATGTGGCAGCAGGGTCCCTCCTTTCTGATATCCCAGCAGAGGATGTCCCCTGGTGCTTGTGCCAGGGCCCTGCCAGCAGCAGCACCTCAGACGTGGATGTTCAGCACGTCCTGGAACAAAACCCTTGTGCTGGAACAGGGCTCTGATGTTTTATGGAGCAGCTCTGAACTCCACCTGAGCAGCGCTTCACAGAAGGAGCCTTTCAGATTTCAAACTTTCTTTTCTGAGTGAAGGCAGCAGAAGAGATGGAGGAGTTTTTAAAGTAGGTGAGATATCCCTGTTTTATGATATTCCAGCGTGGGAATTCTTAAAAGTCTGGGATCTCAGGTTTTCTTTGCTCTTCAAGGCAAAGCCTACCAGAAACGGATGCTTCTAGACTGCCTACACACGCCTACAGCAGGGTTGGAAAAGATTTTTCTATGATGAAAGAATTTCCACATGTATCAGAAATTTTTTGACATAAATTTTCAAGAATAACATCAATTTTATCAATTTATGTTAACATCAATGAAACAAATGTTTTCATTGGTTGAAACACAAGCTCTTTGTTACCTCCATCTGTGTTTCCCACAAAGGTTTTCTGAAACTAACTGGTGATTTTCAGTATATCTGCTTGGTGTTAAAAGCTTTCTTAATGTAAGATTATATATATATATTTCAATCTGAAAGGTCAGTTTAAACTGAAAACACGAACCTTTGTTGCAAAAATAGAATCTTTTGACAACATTAAAACCAAGTATTTGTTCCCATTTAGAAATTTTGTCAAAGTGCAGAGTGTTCAAAAGAAATATTTTTAGTTTAATTTATCAGCTGGATCTGACAGAGGGATCAAATTGTGGTTCCTTGAGGTGACAAAAGTCTGATTTCTGACAGAAGTTGCAATACCTGAAGGGCAGAAGGATGTAGTAAATTCACAAGAGCAGGCACCACTGAGCCCTCTTCAGCCCCTTTAACACCACGGCGTAAAATAAAATCCATCTGTACTGCAGGTACAGGGCAATTCCTACTCTGGTGAAGTCAAACAGAAAGGTAATTCTTAATTCTTAAAAACCTGCACAGGAAGAGGATGCTGTAGCTCCAGTCTCTCTCTCCACTCAGCCAGGAACCAACAAGGTTCATGAATCAGAAGTGATTCTCCAAAGTATATTTGAAAGATGACAATAAAATCCCTTCCCATCTGAAACATGGGAGCTCTGTTCTTATCCTCCAGCCCTTAAGGGCTGTGCCAACTCTACTAGTGCCCTCACTAGAAACAAAAAATTAACATGAATATAGCACACTTAGTGTTCTTGCATCTCTGATATTGACAATTTATGTAGTTCACTGAAAACTGATTTTTCAAAGTAATTTATAGCCTGACATTTTCTTGTTTTCTAATGGAGTTTTATGGATATTTTCTTTTCCACGTATTCTCAGAGCTGCCTAGAGACTCATATTTAATCAGCTGTGCTAGATAAAGTGCTCTCTCTCTGTTTTTCACTTCACATAGGAAGCTGTTAGAGACTGGGGAGCTGTCATAATCAAACACATCATATGGAAAAATTAATCACATGGTCTCGTTTTGTTCATCAACTGCATTTTTATCATCATCTTTAAAGGCAGCCATAATTATGGCTTAAAAAAGTCCCAACTGCCATTTCTCAAAATAGCCTGTGCTATTTAATGGTGCTCTTACATAGAGCAAAAATCTTTCCACGCAAGGGCAAACCAGCTTACATCAGAGAGACTCTGAGCTGCCAAAAAGAGACTGGAAAACAGCAAGAAATCGCATCTCAAGATCCACAGATCTTTGTTTTGTCAGAGGTTTCAGGATAAACTTCTGACCTATGCTTTCGAACTACAGGACCCCAAAGGGTCCTTGGTGGACTGGTCCTGACACGGACTCGGTGACAATCCTTCCTTTCTGCTCTCAACTCCTGCTCAAAGCACTTGGCAGAGAATCTGCTCGCAGAGGATGCAGAGGGAGTGTGACAAAACCTCCAACACGAAAGCTAATTCTGTTATTAGCAGTCTTCTTATCCTGTGTGTGGCAATACCTGCCCGTACTCCTGCTGCCCTCGAAGGCTGGGAACACAAAGCAATGTTCTTGGATTAATGATTTTGGAGGGTTGAATTTCACCTGGGGCTCTCCTCATGTTTTTTTCCTGGCTCAAACAGCGAGAACTTATTTTGAAGAGAGAAGCAGAGATAGGGAGGATAGAGTAGATTTGGCCATACAAGTCTTCAGGATATGTTTGGCTCTAGTATTATTGCTTTATGATGATTATTATTATCAATATTTCAGTCGTCCCAGTGAGGAATACTTGGAAGCTTGCTGCTTTTCCAAGAACTATTACAATAGAGTTCAAGGGTGTGCTGCAAGATCCTTCTGCAGAGTCATTTAATGTGAATTTCATGGCAGACTCAAAATAATACCTTTTTTTATAGAAAAGTAAAACAATTTTTTCATAGGTAGTTGATTAGCCTTCAAAATTTGTTATAATACAGCTTTTTTCTTCTAATACTTTGTTAGTTTGACCTCTTAGCTTTGATCCCTTGGGGTTTTCTGGTATTTACAGATGAATTGCTTTCAGAAAAAAAAAAAGGCAGTGGAACAATAACATTCTTGCAATGAGACACTCAACACATGCATGTCTTATATTTGTCTGGTGGCTCTTCAGTAGCAAATTTAGAGGCTGTCCTTCACATCTTTCTTAGAGGTTACGTAGAACCTCAAGCCAGTTAAGATCTCAGATGTGACAACAGCGAGAAGATAAAACCCTTCTGTTAACCCTCTTACAGAAGGAAAGAGATAAGCATGAAGAAATTGAAACATGTTCTAGAGAAACTCACACTCAGCAACTGCTATCTTACTGTAAAGATAAACTTTGTGTGTAAAGAACTAGGGCTGATAAATTAATAGACTGGCTGCTATGCAAGGGAGGAGATAGGATTTAAAATTATATTAAAAATGCCCCATATGCTTTAACCACTAATCCGATCTCCATAAACCCATATTTGGCACAACTTTTACAAAGGGTAATGCACCTTTGAAAAAACGGTGTCTGGGAAGAAGCAGATCTCCCTTCTGCAAGGAAAATTCCAGACTCTCTGAAATGTCTTACTGATGGGGGGATGGAAACTGCAAAAACCCTTCAGAGCAAGAAGAGCAGCCTGACCCACACACAGGATACCCCGTGCCACACTGCTGGGCTTTACACAGACTTCAAATGGCAAAGAATGAAATATCCCAGACTCCAGAAGGTGGTGGTGGTTCAGGAATTCCTGTTTCCCACCAGGGGAGTTCAGTCAGTGCAGGGATGCTGGACAAATCCCCCTACTCCAGTCCCCCTGACATCCCTGCTCAGGGAGGGCAGCAGGGTCTGACGGGCGAGGAGGCAGTGAGGAATGGGAGAAGGGAGGAAGGACAGCCTAAGAGCAAGGGTTTAATTCCCAAAGGCTGGTTTTTCTTAGCAAATTAATGAATGTTGGCACCTCAAAATGCTCCAGGAGATGTTAACAGCTCCTATCACGTAAATGACAGGCATAGGAAAGAGACTGCTTTGAGGCAAACCCTCAAACTTCATAGACTAGAGATAATAACTCAATTTTCTCTGAATTCTCCTCAAGTCTGAAAGAGGCTGCAGATTTCTTCTGGTCTAATACCATATATGTTGTGTTTTGCAAGCACAAATAATTTTTCCTCTCTAAAGTAAATGAAATTTGGTATCTCTAATGTAGTTTGCTAATTGTCCCAGGCAGATGCTTCTCATAACATATTCTTTAAGAATGGATTTGATGAGAATAATTTTCTGCTTTCTTACAAATTTACTCAACTTTTTCCCAAACTAGTAGAATCACTGTCAGTCATTTCTGTAAATATGTCAGCACAGATACTGTTTGTACTGTAACTCTTAAAATTCAACAAATTGGCCTTGGAAAAATACAGTCTGTATGGGGTATATGAAACAGCATTAAAGACCAGCCTGTTATTCCTGTTCCTCACATCTCCTTCATGTGATTGCTTTAGGTTGTTTCTCCTCACTTATCCCAATGGACCATAGAGAAAATCTCCCTCTAAATTCAAACCCTGGCAAGGGATAAAGTCTTATGTACACTAAGCTTACATGAGGAAATCTGCAGCTGAGCTCCTGCAACATTTAAGTTCTTAGGAAAATACCCCTTTTGCCAGAAAGTGCTTTATTAACCTGCACCAAACCACCAGGCAATGCTGCCTGCTCAGCTCAGCAGCTGCTTCTGGAACATGGTCCAGTCCACAGAAAATGCTTAAAAGAGGCTCAAGATTAGATCAGATGAACATGGCAGAAATCTCCAAACCACGTTTAATCTCTGTCAGATGCCAGGGGCAGATCAGGAAGAATACTTCAGGTCAGAGTAGGGATGCCTTGCCTGACATTCAGGTGTCCACATGAGCACAGAAATCTCTTGAAGAGTACAAAACTAACCCTCCAATAGCTTCTCCCTTCAATCGTTACCTAAGCTAAGCCGGGGTGGAAGTAAAAAGTAAAAGTTGTTCAACTTCTTTTTTCCCCCCAAAGTGAGTTCTCAGCTTTCTTGTGCAATACCAGTAGTTCACACTTCCAGCCTTTTGCTAATGAACTAATACTTACTGGGTGCTCAGGCTTCGGTAAGAAGGCTGAAAAATGATAAAATGCTTCCTGACATTTTAGCTGAGACCACAGGGAGGAAGAATAAAGAGCGGAATTTATTGATGCTGCAATTAGAATAAAGTCATTCTTGAATAAGAAAATATTGAAACAGACTGACTAATGAAGTGATCACAAAGGGTCTTTTCAAAGGACCTGAAGTGGAGTCATCCTCATTTGTTTTCTCTTTCCACAGCAGACCCTTAAATGATCTTTGCATATTGTCTACACTAAATCCTGCAGGGTTGCTATTTCATTTTAAAGAAAAAAGCTTTTAGGCTGCAAGGGATTCATTCAGGGAGAGCTATTATGCTTATTGTGGCTGTGCTGCAGAGCCCAGGGATTTCCTATATGCTCATTAGATCCTGCTTTGTTCCAAAACAATCTTTTACGATGCAAATTTCAGCATGCTGATCTACTTAGAATAACATTT
>VYXC01001933.1:1540101-1641703 GCA_013397175.1 Platysteira castanea | reverse complement strand
AAAAAGGCTATTAAAGTAAAAGCTTCTTCCAAAGCAGGAACACTACAAACTCAGATTAATTACTAATATTTTAGCCCACGAAAACATCTGGTGTCTCAGCTTAAGTTCAGCTTTGAACAAAGTTACAAGAAGTCCCAAGAACTCGGTGTTAGGGGCACAAAGCAGTGCCATGGGTGCTCACACAGAGCTCAGGGGCCATGTTATGAAGCCATCACAGATGAGGCATATTTGTCACTTGGCTGCTTGGCAGCTGAACAACAAAAGGTTTGATTTGTTCAAGCCATGGCACCTGAGGCATCCAGGCTGCAAAGATGCCACCCCAGCACAGATGTTCACCCACCAGGACCTCTAAGAAAGACACACGAGATGAGAGGTGTGAGCTCTCCACAGCTCTGTTCCATAACCATCTCCAGGGCAGTGCTGACAGAAAAAAAAGGGAAAGAGAGCGAGGCAAAAATGGGAGAAGTGCATAAAACCACTGTCCTCATGCTCTACACTCAGGGTGCTGTGGCTGTTTCCATCTCATTAGAGCTCTCCAAACTCTCACCTGGCAGCTGTGACCTGCAGATGGGACTGAGGATGAAGGGGGCACTCCTGTTTTTCAAAGCATTAATTCCACCTTGCTCCTCCTCCATGACCTTCCCAAGGGATTGGTTGTACGAAGGCAGAACGATGAATATTATCATCCAGGAGATCTACCTGATAGCTCCTCCTTAATAATTCCATGAATCTTGCTAAGTCGTAGTGCTTTAAGTGTACAGCAGAGAGAATCCTGCAGTGAGGAATCGTGTGCACTCATCCCTCATGTGCACAGAGCCCAGCCAGTGTAGTGACACCACAGTAAAGCATTCTCTCCTGTGCTCTGAGCAGCAGGGCTCAAACTGGACCTAGAATTTACACTGGGAACTGATCTCCAGGAGGATAAGGAATAAAAAATCTGAGGTGAGGAATAAGAAAAAGATCAGCTTGCCAGTAGAAGTACTAACAAATCATTGTGTAGTTCCAGGCAGCCCTTCCCACACACCCGTTCTAAAGCAGATCCGCAAACTAACCATGCAACTCATACTTAAAAACTCACAAATCATCACCTGCTTATAATGGACAAGTTCATCTGGAGCACCTGCTCACTCTAAAACAATGATTACTGAATTCAGCTGATGTCCTGTTTTACACAGTAAGTGCCAAATCCTTAATCAACATAAGATGCAGATGTGTGTGAGCATGGCTCTCCCTGGGAATGCTTATTTACTTGGGATGACAAACCCGCGATTAATATTCTCCTCCCAGGGCTATGGGAAGGTGCCAAAGGAGGGGCAATGCCCGTAAATGACTGGAATAGGATATTTGAAATATGTCTGAGGCTTGAAAAATGCCTCTGCCTACACTGCACTCTCACCCAGGCACCACCAGCCTTGGCAGCTACCTGAGCTGCAAAAAGAACATGAAAATGGCAAAAACCTCCTCTGGTGAGTCTGTTACATCATGCTTTGACTTTACCATTCTGACTATCAGACAGCAGATGTCTGGGACAGTTTTTGGATACCTCAGAGAAAATGCAAAATGGCAGAGAAAAGAAACCTTTAGAGAAGAAATTGCTATTATGTCCTAGTGATTCACTCTGCTTAAATGCTTTATTGCTGCTATTAATGGACAGATATTATCATTAATCATAGGCTGTGAAGTGACTGACAAACTAAGCTATTTTGTACATCACCTAAAGAGCTGGTACGTGGATGCAATTTGGGTAAAACACAAAAGAAAAAGGCTGTTTGTGATTTCGATGGACAGCTCCCTAAAGAATCTCCAAATTCCAGGACTGCAAGGCAGGCTGTCACATCTGTAGATTTGTTGCCTCTCCAGGGAAATTGGAAGTGAGGTGTATCACCAGACACAGCTGGTGTTTTTACTGGCTCTTTGCATTTCATTTCTTCAAGACCAGTTACTCCCATTTACAAAGATTTAGATTAGGGTTTGCTTTAGTTGACAAATTCTTTTGTTTGGTGGATTTTCTTTTTGGTTGTTTGTTGTGCTGTACAATGAAACCAACAGAAGTTTATCAATGGTGACATATAAAAGACTTTGCTAGGCATGTTTTTATTCTTTAAATTACCTAGGCCACATTCCATCTAGCATAAGGATGTGAAAATACACACACACATTTGGCAGTATTTTTCCCGAGAGGTAAAAGTGTCCTCACAATTGAACTCTGCAAATATTAGCTTCAGCTTGTTGGGAAGATAGTGTCCCATATTATAAAAGTGCTGAGCAAATAAGGGATGTTCTTTGTTTGCAAGAGATTTCTAGAAGTTAAATATATAGAGATACAGATACAGTTTCAAACTGAACCAAAATTGTACTTGGCATTTCAAGGTGTTTGACAACTCAAAGTACGGAATGAAAGTTCATTTCAGATCCAGCAAAATATTTTGTTTCAACAACATCTGAAAATAACCTTTCTGAAGATGTAATGTAATGGCCTCTCCTTTCTCAACACATGAATTCAGATATATTTCCTTGCCAAATCTGTATTCTTTCTCAGATAAATTATTCAGCAAATTAATGTCCCATTATAGACAAAAAGATCATTAGCTGATTACAAAGAAGGCATTAACATTTACCTTTTGCCTTTTCACAGCTTCCCTAATTAAGTCATTCATCACCATTCTCCACTTGTATCAGCACAAAACTGACCTTAAAAGCATGTCAGATGTGACCAGAAAAATACTGCATTAGAATAAATACAGAGCTTACATAGCGACCCACAGCATTTTATGTTCCCAGACAGTGCCTTTACTTTTACTTCAGAATATCCACTTCAATTTCAGCTTGGATAAAATAAATAAATAAAAACAGCTCCTCTGTTACTCCAGTAATTTTTTGTTTCTGTAGAATGGCAGTAATCATTAAATGCTACTTTGCTTCATTAAAGTCTGAATTTCCAAGAACTGAGAGAGACAGTGCCACAGGGTTAAGTAATTCTTTCATCACATGGCTGATGCATTTTATCCCTGCTGGGTCACAAGTGCTCTTCATTTACTGAGCTCCAGGTTTCATCCAACTATTTATTTGTAGAACCTTTGTTGTAAACATTCTGGGCTGCCAAAGAAATAATCAAGAGTCTTTCCTATTCAACCTAAATACAATTCTGTTAAAAAAAACCTTTTCTGGTAAAATGGGATGGATGATAAAAAAACCCCAAACCAACAAAACAATTACAGGGGCTGTATTGCTTTGCCTACCATCTATAAGAAAATTTGAAAAAAATACAGATTTACATCATTTTTATGAAGGCACTTTTCTGGACTTGCAGTTCATTTAATTTTGCCCTGGAGCACGTTTGCTGTGAGTAACATGGAATACAACCCACTTGTCTGTCCTCTTGTCTCTAAATAATCTCTTTCCATCTTCTCTCAGAGTCAGGCTGTCACAAGCAGCTAATACCTCTGCAGAGATAAAATAAGACAAAAGCAATAACCACAGTCAAGGCCCTCAGGGATTTCTTCACTAGCTCTAACTACAGAGTCCACTTTATCAAAATCCTGCCTTGTTGCCCTGTGTCAATGTTTACATGCTCTGCTGCTTCTACCACTCACATTTTCAGAGGGATTCCAGCCTTATCACCTGCTCTGTCAGGTGATGGCAACAACTATTTCCTTCCCCCATTTCCCCTGTTTCTGTCACCTTCTGCCAACCAGCTCTGGTAACAGCCTCTGCTCTACGACTGAACTACTGAGCAATTCCAGTTTTACATGAAGGATGCTGCTGTTAAAATAATAATTCAAGTACGCTGTACCACAGCAGCAGAAAAGGCCTCGTGGCTGCTTGTGTCCCACTGCTCACACTGAGCTGGAGGTTGGTTGGTTTATTTTGGCTGGGCCAAGACCTTATCCCAGAGGTGCTTGTGCCAGTCCTTGCAGTTCCCTCCCCTTCCACATTCCCCATCCCTGCTGCTGGAGCTGCTTGTGCAAATGCTCCGTAAGTTGGGTAAATTATAATTCAAAACAATACAGTCTAGTTTAATCACTTAAATAATAAGATATTGCATCGTTTAGACAGTTTTGGGAAGGCTAAGCATGCACTGAGGTTTAAGCAAATGGTAACCTCTGCTTCAGGATGAAGATAAAGAGGAGGCCATACTTCTTGTAGCTTTGCTGGAACAAAACACCCAAATATAATTTATGTTGGCATGGGCCTGTTAAAGGGTAAATTTCAGGTTTTTTAAAAGCAGAGTTCTGTGGCTGTTAATGTGGCAGCAGTTGTGGAAGCCTCAATTATGTCCAGATGCTATACAGGCAGTTTGAAATACCAGGAGCATTTCATCCTCTGAAAGATGGACATGGACAGGAACAAATATTTCCTCCCATCTGCCATAGAAAAAAAATTTGAATATACAAAGATAGAATGTCTTATTCAAAGTCAAATCTGAACCTACAGCAAAGTTAGAAAAAATGAACTCAGGTTTCCCAGTTTTTGGAAATCTTTAGCCTGTCCATGAGCTTCCAAGGCCCCAGAGCTGCTCATGGGGTGCTGCAGGGCATCTACAGGGGCAGCCAGACAGCACCAGAAAACTCTGCAGGTAAACCTGTCCCATGCCTGCACTTGTCAAAGTGCTCAAACTTCCTCAAACTTTTGCAAACAGACCAAGAAAAAGTCCTTGCCTTCCTCTGACAAATTATGTGTATTTCACTAGCGTTCCTTCTAAATAGCAGAAGTGTGTTTTTAAACCTCAAAAATGGGCAATAGAGTGAGATGTAAGAAGCCCAATCTATTTGCTGAGAGAAGTCCAAGAGACAGTTTAATAAGCAGCTGCGTGGGAAAAAATTCCTGGTTGTAGCTCTTTAATGCAGCAGAAGAAGACATAATGAAATCCAATAATTGGTAGATAATGCTAGAGAAATCCTGACTTCAGAATAAATTGGAGCTTTTTGAACAACACAGATAATTAAACATCGAACAGCTCGCTGGCCCACTGTGGCAAATTCCCCACCACTTTGAGGGTTTTGCAGTCAAGAGTAGGCATCTTCTAAAAGCTACCAAAAAGCTCAAACAGAAATGATGGGGCTCTCTGTGTAAGCTGCTGGGTCAGGATCTTGGCCCTTTGTTAGGCAGTTTAATTAAAGAAGCCTGATGGAAACTGGGGAATTTAACCTTGTATATCAAATTCACAGAGTATCAGGAAGGAACAAAATATCACAGCTCAAAAGAAAGTCCATCAACTAGCAAACTTTACTTCTACAATGTTTATAAATTATATAAAACTTTTATGTATTAAAAATTAATCAGGCAAGCTTCCTAGACTGGGCTAAATTCAGCCTAATGATCCTTTGATGTAGAATTAGAATTTCTTCAAACAATATTTCTTTCCTCAAATTTCTTGTGCTACAATTACTGTAGTTACAGGGCAAGACATACAGGTGGAGATTGACAAGTCCTTCACGAGCTGAAAAATAATGGATGCCCAGTGCATCAATTTCTGGTAATCCAAGATACAAAAGAACAACGTCTTCCTCTGCTTGTCATGACTAAGGATGTGCAGCAACCCAAAAGTTATCAGGCAGAACAAACTTACTGCACTTGTGAGTGGTACAGTCATGGTTTTATATCAAACACGAGAGTAGGCAGCAAGTAACAGCTATTACCAACCAGGACTAACCATGGCCAGGACTGAGCACGCTGGGTGACAACACCTCAGGAGCAAATGTTCTGTAAATGTCTTTGTTGAGTAGAAAGTGGAAACTATTTTTAAGCTAGCCCTTGGGACAGCTGTCATTTGATGCTAGGTTAAAAGAAAAGCAAAAAAAGCTAGCAGCAGAGTTACTGGGAAGAGGACAGCTGAAATGAGGTGCTCCCAAATCCACCCTCTCTAGCCAGTAGATCAAAGCCACCTCCCAGCCTGCCAGGGTGAGTGCCCAGGACTGCCAGGGACTCCGAGGTGACTCTGCAGGGCAGTCCCAAGGCAGATGTCAGGATTTTCCCTGTATCCCTGTGTGGATTATCTCAACTTAGACCTTACTTCCAAACTGCTTTCCATTTTTACCCGTTAGACTGCATTTTGCCTTTGTCTGCTGACATAAGGAAAACATGTGAGTCGAAATCTTTTACATCCCTTGAGATCATTAGGAAATCCCTTCCTGCCTTGGCTGCTGCTGCAGAATGGCCTTACTGAGGGCAGGAAAGCAATTTGCAATTGCCTGTAGTTCCAGATCCAGCCAAGCACTTGACTGCTTGCCTAACTGCACAGCTCTGTGTTATTCCATTGACTAGAGCAGGACCACTCACACAGTTAAAATTAAATGCCTGGTTAAGTGCCTTGTAGGTTTTTGGCTTGTTAACAATTCACCGCCAATACCTCAACCTGCTTAGGCTGTCGCTCCTTCTCACTGCTTCTCTGGAGTTTAAAAGCTCCTTTTAACTCCAAGTTGAACACGTAAATGTGCTCCTGAAAACACCCATGAGGAGACTTACTGGAGAACCCGCTGTCTTTCCAACTTATGTAATTTTTTATAACAGAGCTGTACATCACACTTATCTCATTAGCAGTCATCTCCTCAGGCAGTACATACCATGTGGGTGGGTTTTCCTTTTTTTGATTTACCTAGGAAGTCTTGCTGTCTCTAATTTTCCATGAATCTCATGAATTGCCACTGAAATCTTTATAGCTACAGTAGCCTGGGATGTAATGTTCTAAACCAATTTTATACCCAATAAAACAATTTAATACCTAATAAAGTTTATGAAGAAAGTGGCACTAAGTAGTGCCTCTTGCTAATGAAATCAAGCCAAAAATGCTTGAGGGAGAAAAGCTCCATGTCTCTGAGTAGCAGCCTTGGGTGTGTGATGCTACCAGAGGACATCAGAGACCTCACAAACCAACTGGCACAGTCTGATTGCCCAGCCAGATTTGGCAAAGCTGCAGCAATGGGCTCATCAGCAAAGAATTACTAACCCTTGTCACAACAGACATAACTCCCTGAAGTGTTCTACTGCAGATACGGAGGGGAAGTCAAAGTGCACTGAGGTCCAGCGAGGGGGCAAGGAGAGCTCCTGTCACTGTCCCACTGACAGGTTTGCTTTGGGTGAACTTCCCAAGGGCACAGACCTGGCTTCCCCAGAGCAGCGGGGCTGGAAAAGGCACAGGAACAGCCTCTCACAGAGACAGCCTCTCACCTGCCTAGCTCGGCTGAAGCCTGAAAGTGCTGGTATGTGAAAAATGAGAGTTAACCTTGCAAGAACTTTCTGGAGCACTCAGACACTGACTACCAAAGTTCTGGGAAAAGATGATTTTTGGGTTTCATTTAAATTAAGAATAGCGTAAGTAACCCCAGGATGAAAATGGCATTCTTGAAAACAGAACTTCACTTGGGAGAACAGTCTCATCATTTTGCTCCATAGAGCAGCATGCAACAGATCTAATCAAATAATTGTAATATGCTTCAGCTAGAAGGGTAAGGCAGAAAAACCGTGTGTAAAGGAAAAGAGGATGGGTCACAATAGCAGCAATGACTTATGAGGGTTATTTCTCACATCTGAAAGCCCAATAACTTACAAGTACCCCAGCCATAAGTGAATTGTATGAGTCTTTTGTGCAAGTAAAATTTTCCATTATGTACCTAGTCTGATGCACCGTAACAATTTGTCTCTTTTCACAAAATCATAAGGAATATTTCCCAGAGAACATCAAGAGCCACAGAGAGTAAAAAGCTTCCTTGCCTGAGAAAACGCCCATACCTTGATCATCAACACTTCTCTACATTTAAAGCTGCCTCAGTCTCTCCTTTGGATGCTCTCTAGGAAGCGTGCCCTACAATTTATCATTGACATAGTGTCTATATCTTCTGTTTCCTTCTCTTTTCCCCTCTGTTCTGATAACAAGACTAAAGTGTACTTTCAGTTTGGCTGCTGTCAATTTACACTGACTCATTGACTGTGGGGAAGTTACTCTGACTCTATACTGGCCTAAAGGCAGCAGCTGGCCATAAGAACAGCTCCTGTGATCCTCTCCTGTCACCTGATTTGTTATCACAACTGGACCTGAGAATTCTCTGTGATTTCAGCATATTTAAAAAAAAAAAAAGAGCCACCTGATAACAAAAGTAGTGGCATATTTCTGCAATTTGTCACTGCAATAATGAGAGGCTTCACATTTCTAAACTTACCTTAAATAAAATGAACTTTAACATGGAACTTCTACACTATTTTTACCTTATGGAGAAGTATTGTGGAGGGTGATCATGTGCTTTCAGGGAAACACTACAGATCATAGACTTTAACTTCATTTCTCAGTTTCTCAGCTGACACTTCCAGAAAAAGTCCTCGATGTCACAATGACTGTAGAGAAGTAGGGACCTCTGAGTCACCTCATTCTGGACAGAAAACTGCTCCAATTCTAGCATCTGACTGCTTCAAAGACTAATTCAAAACAGCAGTCCACGTTATCTAAACCAAACTGGAAGATGCCAGCCCTGGTTCTTCACTCCAGCTCTGGATACTACAGCTTGAAGAAACCCATCTGTGGCCCTGAGATACCCAGTCTTGGCTGAGTATCAGAAGTCTGTGCTTCATACTACAGTAACAACATTTGCACATGTTCCCTCCTTCCATATTCTGCTCCATCATCCATTTCGTCATTTAGAAAAGAAAAATGGAGAAACAGATGGGTGCACAGCCTTAAACACACACACAGTTGTAAGCACTTTCTCTGACCTGAGTGGGAAGTTAAAACTGTGCTCAAAAACCTCCATTATACAGGAATGGAATTAAATCTGCCCTGGGTGCTCTTGCATCTTTGCGAGACGGATCTCTGTAATCATCTTCCACTTAATCAAAACACAACGCAGCAGAGCTGTGATTACACAATTTCAGATGACAAGTAACAGTCCTCGTCGTTTGTTTTGATGAATTCTGAGTTCACTATGTAGATAACATGGTTAATTTGTTATTCAGAAATGGCATTTAATCATTGAAGGGCATTCTGAGTCTGACCAGGAAAAGAAAAAAACCAACCCAACAACTAAAGTAACAATAATCAAACAATATTTGATAAATGTGATATGTTTTGAACAATTTTGTTTAAAGCGTTGAGCTTAGCAAAAGCAGGCTAAGTTAGCAAAAAATGTACTAATCAGCAAATGGAAACCCCCCCAATCCTGCCTTGTTTCACTTCTCTGATATTTCACATCTGCAAGTTGCTGCACAGGAGGCAGCTTTTTTTTCTTAAATTACAGTCGTTTTGTATTCTGAACAAATTCACTTGCTCAGCAAGAGAAATGACATTAAACTGCTGACAAAATATACAAAGCAGAGCTGGTTTCAGATATTCATGCTTTAGACTGTGTCAAAAGCCCTGCAAACATTAATATCAAACCATGACTACTTCTAATAGAAACTATGAAAAAAGCCAAAATAAAGTGTGTTTTCTAAAGCAATCAGCTAAAAAAAACGTGTCTTGGGATGATAAAGAGACTGTGGAAAATTCAGGTACTGATTTCATGGGTATTAACTATGCATAATATACAGATGTAAGAAGACAGCATAACCTTGTGGGTAGGGCGTTTTTGTAAGCCTGAGCAGAGCTGCCTGGAATCCTTGGTTCTGCCAAAAGCAGAGTATTTGAATAAGACACCCCACACCTCAGTGTTCTCCATGTAAAGGTCAGAAAATAAAACTGCCTTCTGTTGGAGACACGGGAGAGTCAGAAGCTGAAAAAATACACAGCAGTTAAAGGACCCTGGGGTGGCATTTTTTCTGTTTTGTTTTCAACAAAATGGCAGTGGAGTTTTTAAATACTGACAATTTGCTCACACATATTTAGGCAGAGCTTTCTGTGCTGACTTAGAGTGAGGGTCCTCCAGACATCCCTGATTATCAGTGTGCCTCAGTCTGCATATGGCAGACCTGGGGCTCCTCAGAGTCAATGAAGGCATCTCTTTCAGCCTCCTGCAGTCATTTCCCAATTTAACAACAGCAAGAAGATGCTGGCTGAGCAGCGTGGGCCCCTCTGTGCTACTCCCTACCTCAGCACACTGTGCAGCACATCACTCCTTCTGTTAGGTGGAGCATCAGCAGCAGAAGGGCACACGCCATTAAATCTAATTGTGCCCTAACTGAAGTGTCATCTGTGAAATGGTTGCTACTCCCAGCAATTTGATCAGGACTCATATTAGGACAAACCAGTATTTTACGTCTGCAATGGATGATATCTACACCAAGAATGAAGTAAATTGTTCTTTAAGTCTTTGATCTCTAAGGGCAGCAATTTAAACCATTTATAGACAGTGAACTTTTCAGTGTACACAGCTTTCATCCTTTTCAGCCATCCTCAGCCACAGAATAGGCCCTGTCCATACAAAGGTTAGCATCAGGGTGATCCTCTGCTTCCTTCAGTATTTCCCTAAGCAAAATTAAAAACTGCATGAGGTTCTGGGAGAGCAAAGTTGACTCTCAAGTAGGTCCAGAAGAGTAAATTCAGTGAAGCTTGAAGAAGAAATTGTTTAGTCTCTGTAGCTATAGGACAAGAGAAAGAACCACTCTGGCATGCACTGAGCTGAGATGGGCAAGAAAAGGGACAAACTTTATTTGTCCTCCTATATTTATACATTTCTCAATTCCACAAGGGATTGGAAGGATGGTGTCACTTCCTCTCCAATCTCACTGGTAAAAAGAGATGCTTGACAAAAGTTCTCTCATTGTAAAAGAACGAAAACAAAAAAGGACAGTTAAGTAAATGTTGTCTATTATCTACATGAAAGTGTGTGAAAATCTGACTCCAAGGTTACAAACATCAGAAAGCTAAAAACCCAGGGTGAGAAGTCTCGAGCTCCCTTTGCCTTTTGCAGCCCTGGAAAGAACCAAAGCATTTACACCCCAACTGCCTGGTGGTCCTGTGGGTAACCTTAGCACCTGGGGTAGAGGTTTGAGCACTCACAGTTGGCTCCAAGTTATATCAGTCTGGCCCATCTGCTGGTGTGTAAAATGTACCTGCAAACACAGAAGCACTGCAAGTGCTTGGCTGTGCCATTAGTGAGGTGATTAGTGGCACTGGCACGCTGTCAGGCACTCAGACAGAAAGAAAAAAAAAATACATTTTCCTCAGCTGAAAAACAGAAACTGAACCTATAAATATAAAGCATCTGCTTTGTGAAAGTGAAAGAAAAGAGGAGAAAAACCAAGAGAAACATCACGGCTTTAAAATGATAAAAGCCCTTCTAAGAACCACACACTGCATTTGCTGAGATGTCTGCAGCATCATTTGTCAGTTATGAAATTTTAAAGTGAGGATCTGAAGGTACTGAAGATGGAGTATGTACACGACACTGCTCTATTTTTCGCTTTCTGAAAGCCTTACAGTGCTTTTAGCACAAGAAAACATCGACGTGGTGATCCCATTTGTGCCAGACACATTTTGGGCACTGGCAGGCAGCAGTTAGGAAGCCTGTTGAGTGCAATTAGCAGTCGCAAGAGTGACAGCATTGGAGATCAGACCACACATCAGGGCTCGCTGCTGAGGAGGGAACCAGCCTGCTCAAACCCTCTGCCCCAGGGACATCAGCACTTCCTACCAAGGTGCCTTCTTCCCTCACAACCACCTTTGTGGGTACAGAATTGCTGCTTCTCTATCCCGTGAGAGACTTTTCTTTCTCACAGGAGTTATCTGTACAGTTTTTGTGAACTATGGACACCTGCATATTGTTTATAGTACAGTAGGAAAATATTCTCACAGTGGATGTTTTAGAACTTTAGCCAATCACCCTTAAGAAGGTGGCTGATCTTTTAACCAACTAGGCTATGAAGAAAAAAGATATAAAAGAGCTGTAAATAATTAAATAAATCACTACTATTGCTGCACCATCCCTGCCTCTTGGATCTCTCTCTCCTCCCTCCTACTACTGCAGTCAGCGGCGACACACCTTAGTCCTGCCACACCATGGAACTGATGCTTCTACCAGCTGCTTTTCAAAACTCAGATAAATATGCAATGGATTCAGGAAAACAAGATCTGATATTTCTGTTTATGCTCCTTAAAAGCAGCCCAGGGCTGTAAAATTTTACAGAAAACATGGCTTTCATTTTCTTCAGCTGGATGACACGAAACAAGTTTCCCCCATGCTGTAAATGATGCTGTAGTGATGTTATAAACATGTGGTTTAGGGATAAAAAAAATTGAAGAAAAGTCTCTGACCTCAAAAACTTCCTACTTTTTCTATATATATATGTATATGTCAACTAATGAAACACATTCTTTCTGTGGTTTCAGCTCTTGAATACCTGACTCCCTGTTTTACCACCACTGTTTCCTTCTTCCACTGGAGTACTTTGGAAATCCAGTCTTGGACCCACAGACCTTTGTACCTGGCACTTAGAAACAAAGATCCCGTCGAATACCTTCTCTTTTCATCCAGCACACATCTTGGCATTACAGGGTGGCACCACAGTGCAAACAGAGACATAAATACCATGAGTGGGAATCCAGTCTCCTGGCTCTGCCAAGTGCACATTGAAGACACCACATAGGAATTTACACAAAAATTGTGGCTGAAAAACCTAGGAACAACCCAACTTCTTTATTGTTCTGATGTAACCCGAAGGATGCTTCAAAAGAGAAGAGTGGCAAACTCCACAAGGAATGGCTGTAGCAGTGTGGGTAAAGTACTTTGCTGCCTGGAAAAAAAATGTTTTAAAGAAAATAGAGCAAGAAAAGGCTTTTTGGAGAAAACTGCCACAAACTGGCAAGAGTTTTGCCTGACAGAATTCAAAATACAGCCCTACTCAAAGACAATGTTACAAAAAAATCCAGCTTTTGTGAAATTCTTCAGAAGACAAATCTGATTGACTTGTCAGCAGTTCATTACTGTCTGCAGTTCCAAAAGCATACGATATGAGAATGAAATATTAATGACCTTGTTTCTCAGGAATACTTCTGTAATGTAAGGAGGTGTCTTTCGAACATGTTGCCCAAAATGATTGTGATCTTTCATCTTAGATGAGCTCTTAAAGCCAGTACCACTAAGTCAGAGGGGAGTAGCATGACCCATCCAGCTTATCAAAGTCCATTCCTGTTTGGGCAGAGCTTTTGCAACTCCTTCAAGTCATTCAGAAGAAACAAAGCAGAGGCAGCATTTGGTGGTTTGAGTCACTGTGAAGGGGACAAGCTCTAAGTGTTCTGCTTTTCAGAAGGTGCACTGGTTCACACCATCACTCCTGGCAGTACAGCATCACACGAGGGCATCATTGCACTGTAAACACACTGCAAGGGAACCAGCTCCTACCTCAAAGCACTCGCTGTCCTCTCAGGCAAATGCAGAGAACAGATGAAACAAAGGCAGGAACTCCCCTAAAAGCTCAGTTTTTCTCTAAGGAAAGAGACAGCCATGGAGCTGGTGTACCTATTTAATACCACTTCCCAATCTGAAAAACAGATTTGGTATTTCTTCCTTCCTCCCAGTCAGGATCCCCTTCCTTACTGTTATTCATTTACAGTGGAGGACCATGTTGGTTTGAGCAGCTCCCTGCTGCTTCCTCACAAATTTCTGTGTGGTGTCTTTGTGAAAAATCAATGCTACAACACTTTTCAAATGTCACTATTTGGTTTGAGGCACTCATTTTGCAGGCTAAGACAGACAGGACACCCCATAGCTCACCTGCACTCATCTCCTGCAGCAAAGCCCTTCAGCATGTGCCTAACTTTAACCAGGCACTCAGTTCCTGGCCACATCAGGGGACTTGCACAAGTGCTTCCCTGATGGCAAAGCCCCAGAGGTGCAGTACAGGTTTGGGTCTGCCCAAATGTCTGGCTGGTGCACATCCCAAAGCCTCTCCAAGCTATTTAATGAAAAAACAGCATAAACACAAACCACTGTGTTCTCGTACCCAGCAAATCAGGTTAGAAAATTTTAGTATAAACGATTTTTTCCCCTATTGTTTTTTTTATATGTGAATCCTGTTATTATTACATGTGAATCACCAAGCAGGCAAACAGGCTATGGATGCTCTGACACACCATTTAAATTCTGGGAGCATGTTTCCCTGTCAGTCATTAAAATGACATGGTGGCTACACATATTTTGATACAAAATATTAAAATCACATAAACACATGTATAATTTTAGAATATGGTTTATATATATATTTGAGATAGATATACACACTCTTGGAATCCTTCCACAAAGTTTTTGGTTGAGGGGAAGTGCCACAGTGCTAACTTTCAGATCATTCCAGTTGAACAAACACCTCACCAAAAGTAACACCACAAGTATGAAATTAAGTTTGAGGTGTGCTACAGTACTGCAAGCTCCCTGCAGAGAGGATCTGACAGAACTGCAGACAAAGTGTTGCCAGTGAAATTTTCAAGTGAAAATTCAATGGGATTTGGACGTCCAGGTCATCAAACATCCTCTGGAATATTTCACCCTTTTTACTGATCATTCCTTCAGTCAGATGCACACCTAGCTTTATGAAGAAACAGAAGTGTGACTGCACATGTGCTTGGGAAGGGGGAGAGAAAGGAAAAGGCACTAAACTGCAAGCCAAAATGATATTTAATATTACAATTACTTTATTGCTTCCACTCCACTTGATTTTTTGGGCTAGCAATCAAGTCAGAAGGATTTACATTATCAGAAGACCTGGCCCTCACTTTTCTTCTGAATTGTCTCTACTGGCTGCACGTCAAAATAAATACGTCTTGGGCATTTGACAGGGCAAAGAGCCAAGACTGCAGGTTCATGGAATTTTTTGTTGTTGTTTGTGATTTGTTTGTTAGTTTTCTTAAGCTTCTTTTGGAAAGGTTTAGTGGTATTTATCTACTGCAAGCAAGGGGGCAGGGCTTACAAGAGAAGCTTTGTTCAGCAGGCTTTGGTGTCAGGGAGGCTTGCTGCCTTATTTGACTACCTCTCCTTTGTGTAAGGGATTTGTTATTTGTTTGTTGTCAAGATGCCTCTGGGCATTAGCCCCCACTTCTTATAAAGAGATTATTTTTCTATTATTTTTCACGCTGTTCCCCTTCAGCAGCTTCAGCTGCTGTAATGCTCGAGGATGTTCCAACAGGCGGACGGATAATGCAGGGACACTGAAAGAATTTGATGTTGTGGCTTCAGATTTTCTTTCCTGACATAATTTACTTTGAAGTGGCTTCTCAGTCCCCAGAGAGTGACTCCCCTTTCCTTGCCCTCTCCTAATTCCTGCTTGATCTCTACTTTAATACAATTTTTTAAGTGCTGCAGCTTTACTTGTGTCCACGTGGCCCCTTACTACTATCACCAGACCCTGCAGAATAAAGAAGGGTCGAGAAGCCTGCCCCTTCTGGCAAGGTTGACCCTGAAAAATGAAAAGCCTCTTGGCATTTTGATGGAAGCCATGAGGACTTTATTTTCTGCAGAACAGCTAATTTTCTTTTTGAGCCACTTACCTGGGAACTGACCCAGTTTCAGCCCCCAGGTCCGATTGCTGTGCTGGATCACAGAGCCCTTCACAAAACCCAGCGTGTCTGGCCTTTAAAATGGGAGAGGGAGGTCACTCTGGACAGGAGGCTTAATTGGGAAATAAAACCCCAAGTCAGCAATATGGGAGATGCCATTAGGGTAATCTCAAGGCAAGAGTACAGGGAAAAACAGACATAGAGGGGAAAAATTAGTACTACAAGGTCCTATTTCACATCTCAGTGGGCACAAGGCCTGAACTTGACAGGTTTGTCCTCTGAGCAGGTGAAGGAGTGAATCCCATGCATGAAGCATGAGTTCCAATGGCATAAGGCATTTCCAAGCTGTCAAAAAACCCCAGCACTAAATTCAAGCTGTTCTGATTCACTGGTACATGACTACAGAAATAGCGAGTCTGGCACCTTTCAGCTTTCTTCAGGATTGCAGCTCTAAAAGGACTGGAAAAACATCAACAGCTTTCAGCTTGCTAAGGCAGAAACATTTCACACACGGCTTTTTAACACATTTGAGAAATAAATAAAATTTAAGTGCTACGTGCCTCTGGATCCAGTACAGCTTCCTGGTTTATACCCCGAACTGGTGAGGACTGGCATCTCATTACCAATTTCAAGGAAACCACACTCATCTGTCAGCTGAGAATTGGACATAACCCCTTTATCACTGGCCATAACCAAGTTTTAGGACACAACTCGAAAGTTAAAGAAAATGCAATATCAGCAAGTTTACACAGGGCAGATAAATAAAAGCCTAAAGGAAGTGATGGGTAATAACTTGCACAAAGGGCTAGTTGAGGTGCACGAAAAAGAAACATTAGATTGCTTCACAAAAATCAGACAGTAACACCGTTCCAAAAAAAAAGTTATCTTGAGATACTGCACTAAATCTAGTGATGAATGTGCTGATAACTCAATATTTAGCTTTGTGTCACCACTGTAAATCAGAGGCAATTTTTCAGAAGTCTGAATGTTGTTATTTCTTAGTCCATCTTCAGCTGAGGGTTCTCAGCTCTAATGGCAAGAACAAAATTTATAGTCCAGAACTTCGAGTTGATTCTCGTGCTAGATGGAAGCTTGTCTCCAGAGGTTAGGCTAACATATTTCTTAGTCTCACAGATGCTTGAAAGTTTTAAAGGAAGTCTGAGATTGCCAAAAAGGAGAATAAGATACAGCCTAGGCCTTGGAGGAGAAATAAGAATCAAATTCAAAACACTTTGTTTTTAAGTCTTTGTCGTGCAAATTCAACCTCCTGGAAAGGTTCTCTTGTTCTTTGCTTCAATACTTTCGAGTCCTCAGATACTCTTTTTCATGTCTCGTATATCAATTTATCCATGAACAACAGTCACTGAGCCCAGGTCTCTTCCACCAGCCCAACACGTGGCCCTAGCACAACAGAAAATCCACTTAAGGGCTCAGTGGTGCAGGGCACAATACAAAACTTTTCCTTTTGATCTGGATATTTTAGAACTTCTCAACACAAAGATAATTAACATTGGTTAATAAATAGATATCAAAGTGAATGTATGTAATTAAACAAACACAGTGGACTATTATGAAAGCTCTGATTGAGGTGGAAGTCTCTGCATGGCAGATCTGGGTTGGCAGTCTAAGGCAACTTTGCACACAGATGTTCCCTTCACACTTGGAATTGATTCACTCTTTCTGAATCAAATCAGCAAGACATTAGTTTCTTTGACATCTTCACTGAAAGGATGTGTCAAATTCTGAAAACACTTTGAAATTTGTCACAGACATGTAAGTGAGAGAAGTGATTTAGTCTTCAGTGTTGACATGAATAAGTAGTTTAGTGCCACCCTTTTGAAACACTGAAGTGAAACACTGAACAGTGAAAGGCATTTATGCTGGCTGGAGGAGCAATCTAAAGCAATCTAAAACTGGAGTTGGTAAACACAGAGACGACAGACAAGAAGGAAAACAACCTCACTGAGGATGCTTGGAACAAAGGCATAGAAAAGCCTTTCACACTTTGCCAGCCTACTGCACCCCATGCAGCTTTTTTTTTTTTTTTTAATAAAATTAAACCTCCATGACTATGCAAACATGACTCAGCCCTGACCATGGCTGCCCAGATGTCCTGACAGTGGCTCACACACCTGACCAGACCAACTAGGCTGGAGCTGTTGTCCACAGAATCTGCTTACAAGAAGTGTGTAATGTATTACTGAAAACTCCCCCTGCAAAGCAAGGTAACATCAGGCTCTGATTTCGATCTCATCACTGAAACCAACGACATGGATCTATTTAATAGGCTCATCAGCTGTACAACCATCTTCTCCTGTTTGCACACGACAAGGAAGCACAAGACACTCGTGATAACCAGCTCTGTTCACATATCTGAGTCATTCAATTAGCTTTTCCTGCTTTGTGAAAACAGAACAGTGCAGATGACACAGCACATGCTGAGAAAATCCATCTAATGACTTCATGGAAATCTCACACTGGAAGAACCGGCGGATTGAGCCCAAGGTTTATATTACAGGCTGACATCGACACTTCAAGCAGCCTTTTCTAACTCACCCCACTGCCTTTCTAACCCTCTCTGAACGGGCTCAGTTACAGCAACGAAGGCTGCCACTGTGTGGTCAGTTTTTTCAGTATTCAGGTAAACACAATACACTTTTTGTTCTTTATTCCCTCGCCTCAAAGGGGAACTGAAAAGCAAGTTGGTTCATCTTGTTGTAGTCATGACCTGGATGCAAGAAAAAATTCCGGCTTAATGTGTGTTTCTCCAATTCCACTACCTTTGAATGAAGAAACCCTAAGGATCTGCATAGAGGCAAAGGTGAAACAGAAACACAGGCAGATGTGAATAAAGCAGAGAAAAGAGAACTGGGGAAAAAAAAGGATTCTTTCTTCTATATTACAGTGATTATTGAAGTGCACTTTTCAATAGAGAAAAGCCAAATTACAGAATGAATCAATGTTTCAATTCTGTCCCATTTCAGAAGAGAAATACAAATGTATATCTTAAGTTACATCGATAATACGTTCTTTCTTCTCATCAAGTTGATTTGCACAGTATTAAATACCTAATTAAAGTACAGCCACTGAACTGTTTCTCTGGAGGGCTGGGGATCAGGCGGGACAGGAGGGCAGGACTGAGTCTCAAACAGCTACAGCACCACAGCTCCGCATCTGGCCTCAATCCCCAGCAGCTTTCACAGCGTGAATCACTGAGATATTCTGTCCATGCAGGGCACAGCTAAAATTTGCCCCTCTGTGATAATTTCTCTTCTGCTCCAAGCCCACAGGGCCAACAGACAGAGTGCAATAAACAAATGTTAATGTGGCTCATTCTTGCCAGTTAATTAATGGTTCTTCTCAGAAACCATTTAGTAAATTATTTGGATGACGAATAGTGCTTTGAAAGCGTTTTGCACTTACTAATAACACCATTCTCCCTTCCTATTTCACAGCTGGTTTTATTAATAGAATCTTTTCATGGATGAGGGCTGATCTGCAAGAATATTCACTAAAATAACATCCAGAAATATGTTACATATAGGTTGTTCTGAATCCCTAACCCCTAACTAGCACAGCTGTTTTGGGAAGCCATTGCTTTGCTGGCTGAAGCTGAGGAGGAGGATTGCTTTCAGGAACTCAGAGCCTGACATTCCTGTGTGAGAAGCTGCTTGCCGTGACTTTTCCAACTTCCCATAAGACACCAGAGTTCCTAACAAGGAAATATTCACCTGCTCCATCTCTTATTGAACTCTACCAAGTCTAATGGGCTCTACTGATTCATTTTCACTTAATTGGCTCTAAGATACTACCTCATTATTAGTTCAGCTGCAGGCATTCACACCATCTTGGAAAGGTAAATTGGCCCCAAAACCAGGGAATTACTCCTTTAATTAGGTTGGATTGATCAGAAAGGCTACAAAGATCACCTGCATTAACTACAAATCAGCACATGTACCCTGCCTAGAGTCAGGGAGTGATAAATGACCACAGAGGCCTTGTCTTGTGGCACCCAGTAGTGTGAGACCAAGCTACAGGACATTCCAGTAAGGCCATGCAACCAAAGGGCCACAGACTGCAATCAGGCTTAGCTGAAATTTGTTATTGTAATGAACTGAACCTTCTCAAAGTAGCAGATGCCAGGAGGGAAGGATGTTATATGGATTTCCAATACCAGCCAAACAGCCTCAATCTTGGAGCCAAAATTCTGTCACTCTGATGCTCCGTGGAGTGTCTTGTTTATGGACTTTCATTACTTACTCGGCTTTGTAAACCACTCATTCCAGAGCTCCCCCTGGTATCAGCAGCTTATCATCACCTGCCATCAGCTGTTGCATATTATGTACATTAGTAAAGTTCCCCACAGAAACACAGAATAATAGAAGCAGTTCGGTTTATTTTCCCCAGCAAGAAGAAAAATAAAAATCAAGATTTCTGCAGAAATAAGCTCCCGAATATACAAAAATTAATAACAAGGCAGTAAATGTTTCTGTGCCAAATGAGACAGTGGGCAATGAAAAGCTCTGCATTATGTTGGTGCCTGGCTAACCTAATACACATTCTGGGAGGGATTTTAAAAATTGCTTAGTGCTCCTGTAAGTGTCCTTTTTCAATGACATCTGTTTCACAGTTGCTCAGGGGATCTTAAGAATTCTCCCTGTTTAGCACCCAACCTCTGCCATCAGACAGCTCTCAGTAAGAGCTGAAACACAGAGTGGGGCATGCAGAAAATGCTGGTTTCTGTTTGGTGCCAAAATGTATTTTAAGAAGATTCCTGTGGCTTTATTAATTTCAAGTTCCATTGAAAAACAGTCCTTAGTTACAATACAGATACCCCTGCTTGCAAAAGCTCATAAAGCAATCTTGGTTGTATGCAAAACATCTGTACTCTCTGTGCTGTTATGGCTATAAATCTGTATTATGCTCCTCTGCACACCAGTATTTATCTTTGTTGTTTAGTGCACCTCTGCACACTGGAGAATTCATTAGGAAAACGACACAGTCATGCAGTGTGGCTATAAATTAGTGTGCTGCTGCCTCAAGAAATGCTGTGGATTTTGCATGGCACTCCCGGATTTGCATGTTTGCCAGTGAGCTTAACCATAATACCATCATGTATATCAAAAAATATCCTCAAGAGTTGAGCCTGCAGCCCAGCTAAAGGTACATTTTGGCAGAATGTGAAGCCTTCACAGAATGCCAGTGAGGAAAAAGGCCCCAAACCAATCAATTAAGTGGCTTAGATTTAACCAAGCATTAAAAAAAAGAAAAAAAGGACACTGTTGCACCCTGGCAAAGGAAGGAAGCCCATGCAGGACTGCTGGAAAAGTGTTAACCAGGAGATGGAAGACAGGAAAATACAAGGAGGAACAGCTGCTTGCAAGCCTTGGTTTGTGCTATCCAAGGGCTGCAGAGGCCTTGGCATTTCCACCTGTGACAGGGACACCCCGTCTGTCGTCACTCAGCTACAAAAGCTGTGAGCTGGCTTTGACTCGTTGGCAATCAATTATTGCAGGAGAGCCAATTGATCACATATCATGATTAGCCAGATAATTTGCTTCATATTTCCATTAGCAAGCCCAATAGGCATGATTAATTGCCGCAGGGGGTAGAATTTCAGCATGGCTAGTGGGGAACTTGCTTTGTAATATTGTGAATCCCATTACTGCTAATGGAAATTTAACAGCCAAATCCCCTGTGGATCACTTAGAAAAAATTACCCCTTAAGGTTAAAGGGGATTTCATTAATAGTATTCCAGGATGCTCTGATTTAAAAGTACTGTAAGCCTTTAAGTGTCACACAGAAATATGCATCCCACTGTTTTTTGCATATCCCTCGTTATTATATCTATCACTTTACCCTTCTCAAATGGAATTTCAAAACACAGCTCAGCCTGTTGAAATGTAAGGCACATTAAGGGTAAATTTTCTAAAAGTTATTCAAGGATATTTATCTGCTAAATTCCTATTAATATTAATGGAATTGCCCAGCCACATTGCTAGACACTACTCTGAACATGAACCCCAACAGCAATTTATCAGGTCCTTGGTTCTTGATGCCTCCATACAGCAGAATGTACACCACATTCCAGCCCAGATTTGGGCTGGAAATCTAGATACCACATTGTCACAGCTAATGACATCTAATGCTTCATCTTGCACCAGTCTGAGATGTTGACAGAGTCTTTTAAAACGACTGTCTCGAGCCAACACATGGATGTCACTTGAACCTAGCTAAAGAATATGTAGAAAAGTGTTAAATTGTCACTCTAGAGTGCCTTACTGACTGCCAATTCACGGGGAACACCGGTGGCAGAGCACTCCTGTTGTTGGGCAGTCAGGTTGAGAGAGTTAAGTTGCTCTGAAACACAAGGCTTATGTTCTCCAGAAGCCAAGGCCCATTCAGATAGACACCCCAAAGAACCACCTTCTAAATACACGTGAAACAAAAGGATAGCTGCAAACATTAGACAGTGAGTCTCAGACTGATGACACCCTTCAGATTAGATGTGGCCACTTGAATGTCAGCAGTATTGCAGCGTGTGCGTGGGCTCACCCATTTAACCTCCACCATGACCATTCAGTGAAAACACAGCTTTGCATGCAGGCAGCCAGTCTGTGCACAGCTCTTTGTTAGGGGGTTCAAACCATGGGGCACTGAACATCCACAGGAACTGGTCCCTAAGACACCCTCCTGTAACATTTTACTGATGCAAACCAACAGAAATTCACAGGTGATTGCTTAAAAAAAAATAAATGGTACTTTGATGTTTTGGTTCAAAGTGAGAGAAAAGACTGACAGGCTCAAAACCCATCAGCTGGCACAGTTAGTGTCAGCCACAGCTTGATGCCACCACAGCCAAGTTGTTGGAAAAACCCCTGAGTAGTTTGGGAATACTCGTGCACATAAGCTGAAACATCCAAATTAATCAACCAAATCAACCTGTGATATCAAGCAGTTATTAGCATTAAAACCACCCCAAAACAATTTGGCTGCACCGGCTATGAAGAGGGATGCACCTAGCCCAAATACCCAGGATTTAATGATACAAGGCACTCCAAGAATTTACAATTTGCTTTCTGTTCCACTTCCACACCCCATGATTGTTTTTGTACTAAACCCAGGTCCACCTGATGCAATCTGCTCCTTGTGCAGCGTGAGGCCTCAAGGTCTGTTTTCATTAAGTGGGAGAAAGGCAGTGTTGGATTCTCATTAGCGTGAGGGAATTCTGAGCTACTGTGTCCAGCTACCTGAGGGGAACGAGTGGATGGAAAGAAAGAGAGGCAGCATCAAAAACAAGCAGCCACACAGAGAAAGGGAAACCAAAGGAGTAGAAGAGACAATCAGGCAAGAGATAACAGAGGTATAAGGGATAATAGCAGACAAACCTCAGAACAGGATTAGTTCTCAAGACCTTGAGGGTTTCAGAGACTTCTCCCTGTGCATCTGAGTCCAGCCCTCCTTTGACTCATTAATCAGATTCTGTTTACATTCACCACCGTATTCATTTCCTGAGGACACTATTTAAAATTTTTCTTTCAAATGCATAACACCTCTAGAAGTCATTGCTCCTCCATCTTTCTACAGTCAGAGGGGATGTCAAAAGGAAGCTCTATGATCAACAAAGGCTGATTTCCCTACAAAACACAGGCCTCTTCTACTTTTCCTCAGAATTAATTTCTGTTCAAACTAAAACATTTCCTTTACATTCTCACTTCATGTCACAGACAGGACACCTGGTTAGTTGTTCTTTCAATTAAAAAGGCATCTATATTTTTCTGCCCCGAGTAATAGGTTTTCCCCTTCTCATCTAGTTCAGGCTTCTCCTATTAGGCAAGAAACTCCTCAAACCTCTAATGCCTCTCTTACTTTGAACATCCATTGTGAAAGACATTTATGAGCTTTCCTGGGAGTTGCTAAGGTACTTAAGAGGTCTGGTGTCCACAGCAGCACTGAGCTCATAAGTCACTGGCACAGCTAGAGGAGAACGTGGAACATTAAGGCCTGGTGGAGCCGAGCCAGGAAAGGCAGAGGGAGGGACAGGAGAGTGATGAAATAGAATGAGATACATTGGCAAGAGCAGGAGACAGAAGGTGGAGAAAAAGTCTAAACACTTGCCAGAAAGAAAGGATTTAAGACTGGGAGAAAAGCTGAACCAAGGTGGGAAAAGAGTACGCATTTTCAACACCCGCCTTGCACAGCTCAGCACGATTCAGTCGTGGCCATTTGTCTCACACACTTTGGTGGCTCATCTCCACCATCCCCACAAAACACTGCTGCTGTTGCCAGCTCCACATGTGGATGCAAAAGATATCCAAACCCCCAAGACTTCCCTAGAGAGGACATTTAATGAGTGCTGCTTACATACCACGCCTGCCTGCCAGGGCTGACAACTGAGCAAAGCCAAACAGGAGCCTCCCTCTGCATCTCATTCTCATGGTTCTCAGGCTGGGGCCTGGCACACAACCAGCATGGTTACATTTACACCTTCCTTAGCCCTGCTCTGGTTCTGTATGCTGAAACACTACCAGGCAGAAGTGACAGCAGGTCTGTGTTTACCCCAGAGACTGTTGTGAAAGCACCTAAAGATAAACAGGGATGTGGCTGAGAGTCAGCCCTTCACATCCAGACTCTAGAAAAAAACGTCAGTGCCCCATGAGGTACGCAGGATGACAAAGATTTGTGTAAAGATCTAAAAAAGCCACCTTAATTAGTGCAAGAATTTGCTATATTTTCATACAGAAACTGCCTTTGACATTTGACATGACAGGAAATGCTGCTCCAGTAAGACGGACAACAGGGCTACGCTTAATTAGAACAGGCAGAGGGAATGGAAAGGGAGAGGAGTAACTTACAGCACACTGGCACATCACTGCATCTTCCTGAAGAGATACTGAATAGGGATTATTGAGGAAAGAGCAAAATGAACCACATTTCCCTCAGCAATTATTTTTTCTGTGCTTCCAGCTGGAGACAACCATGAGTAACCTGTACAAATGAAATCACCTACAATGCTACTGAGCAGAGTGACACAAGCCTGGGTCAAAAATCTGGGAAGCTTTCCAAAATCATTTCCCACTTCTGCTGCAGCGCACAGAACACCTCAGCACAACTCCAGAAGCAAAACACACCGACCCTCAAGTTAAAAAATGGCCTAGGCCTCGAGGAGCTGGGAAGGAGGAGGCAAGGCAAAGTTGGAAAGTTAACGGACTGATTCAGGTCTGGCTTAACATTGAGGATGCTCACTGCAGAACACTCAGGGCTTTGCTCCAAGATCTATTACCCACGACTCCATCCCCTCCAGGGATGGGCCAGGTTCATTTCAAGCAGCTGGGACTACCATAGGTAGCTTCCAAACTGACTCTACTGAGACTCCACCTCTTCTCTCAGGAAGTGCCTGGCAAAGCTTGGTTTGGCACAGAAACATAGCTGTGCCCCCAGATCAGAAAAATTACAGATATTGTGAGTGGAAACAGGGAAGCACTTTTGTAGGCATGCAAAAAATACCCTTAATAATCTCTGCAGCCTTTTTGACTGAAGATCATTCGACTCTACGAGCAAATCCCTCCACATTTAATTTGTCACGTGTTCAAGAAGCCCCAGTTCTAGCAATACCAATGCTTCTCTCTTATCTATTTACTTCAACAGCTTTTTCTTCTGTGATTCCTAACTCTGGCACAATACTTCCCCGGCCCTCAAAATATAATCTTCATTCTCCTCCCTATTGCTTTGTAAACATTTTTTTCCCTCTAATACCAGTAATCAGAAAAGCACACATTTTGAGGCTTGGAGACACCTGCCTGCATTGGCTAATCTTCCCAGAGCTCCTCTATGATTCTCAAAATCCTTCTTGCCAGGCAATTTGCTTCTTTCCACTCAGCACCACAGCTGACCCTCCTTTTTGTCATACACCCCATTTTCTCATCACTGCTCTTAACACCCTCCTAGCGTGGTCTGTGCAGGATATCACCCATATGGCGAAGATCTTGTCATAGGAAAGGCCCTGTCTCTTTCCCAGCCTTTTCTGTCTTGATCTCTGTCTACCCCACCTTATTTTTACATTAAAAAGGCATTTCTATACAAGTAAAAATCCTTTTTAGTAACTCCTTCCATTCTAACACTCCACATGTATTGAAGATGTATCAGTTCATCACAGAACCCAAACATTTTGCCATATAAACAACAGATTTGTAATAGTCTCTTTTAAATTATACATATGCTATTGATTATGTATATTAAAGGGACAATTTATGTGCAAAATTGTTTGCTGTATATTTATAGTTAAGACAATGGAGCTATGCAGAACATCTGCAATGAAAATTTAAAATCCACTGAATTTAGACTCTGTTCTGCTTTCATTTTGTAAAATCATCTGAGGCAAACCCAGAGTTTCTCTCTTTAATTCTCTTGGTACAAAATATAGTACATTCATACCTTTCTGCTTTCGGAGAGAAAAATGCTCCTGCATTTGAAATTGTGCATTTCAGAGTAACTGTACTATGAAGCTCAGTGTCTCAGCATAAATCCAAGTATTTCACAGAAGCCCTTGTGAGGAGGAATGGCCCAAAATGAGCACTAGTCCATGATCTCTACTTACATATAAATATGTATACACAGACTTATATACACAAACACAGAGATGAGTTATCAAGATGGGGAGACAGAATGTGTGCATGATGCTGCAGAAAGAGGGCATGCTTAATTAAAGGATATCAGTAAAAGAACAAGTCTAAATGTCTGTGACAAAAAGTCTGGCTTTGTGATGTGTCTGATACTGGAGAGGATTACAATATTTGATTGTAGATTTAACAAAACTGAAAGTTCTTGGATGGATTTATATGAAATAGGAACAAAAAACCCCCACCCTATCCTCAAAGTCTTTTCACATGCTCATTTAGCAACCAGTAAAAGAGAAAAAATGCTTAGTAAAAATAAAATTAACTAGTGATTGACATTGCTAATATCTATGCATAATAGGGAAATTTAGCATCCCAGTTATGTTTTACAGGAAATCATAGAGAATAAAGCATGTACTACTCTGTGTCATGTGAGTTTCTCTGAATACCAGCACAGGTTTCTGAATAAAAAGACCCTGAAAAGCCGAGATCTGACATGCAAAAGTCAGTTGTGGCTTGACACTGTTCAGCACAGTATGACAACATATCAAGAGCCACTTCCAATGCCTTCTACTTCTGTTCTCCTGTAGTTAGAGACCTGTTTGCTGCTTGTCCCCTCTTGGGACCTGGAAGGCCAGAGCCCAGGCCATTTCAACACCCCTGGAAGGCAGTGGGTGGGACAGGCACCAGAGCCCTCTCGCTTCACAAGGCACAGCAACCCAAACTCCTTCTGACAAAGGAAATCAATACGGCAGGCGGAGACGTGTCCTGGCTTGGCACAGAATCTCAAATGAACAAAAGGCCTCCTCCTGCCTGGAGATCACTCCCTGAGCACTGTATCAAAGCTCACCTCATTTAATGCAAGCATCTGCAGAGGGTATTTTCCCCTCCAGGCCTTCCACGTCCTTCTCTAACATTTACTGTTTGAGATCAGTAGTCTATACAATTTATCGCACCTGTCAAGGCTAATTTATTCATGCGATCTGGCAGTAATCAAAAAGACTGAGATCGATGTGCCAGCAAACCCTGACATTTATTCATATTTTAAAGTCCCATTTGACCTTGAACTGCAGCTAACTGGAGCTGAACTGTCAGCAGCTCTCTGAGGCTCACAGGGTCTGGCAGACCGGCGCCTCTCGGCTAAAGGCACGGTGTCAGGGCGGCAGATGCTGGGGCCGGGAGCAGGAAAGGCTGAGCCACAGACAGAGGGGCAGGGAACAGAGCACCATTCACAGCTCAGTGGGCACAGACCCACCAGCCAGCCCAGCCTGTGCACCAGTGCAGCTTGAGCCTGCACAGTCCTGCAGTACCAGGGTTCAGCGGCCGATGGATTTCTTGGGGAGGGGTAAGAAGGGTGAGGGAAGGCAGAGAAGAAGGATTATGGCACGTGTGTGCACAAGCAGGACACCCCAGGTTGTCCTCAGCAGACTGCTGCCAGACCAGCCCCAAGGGCTGTCCTTGGCAAGCTGAGGGGAGGCAGAGACAGAAAATGCCACCACCTGCCCTCCCTGGGGTGACAGGGACAGCAGTGGTGACCCGGCCACAGAAGAGATACCAGAAACTCTGCAATCCACCTGGAACCTGCCAGCACAACGTGGCAACATCAGCTGGACACAGGAAAAGACAGATCTCAAGAGGATTATTTTGAATGTGCTCTCGCACTCCTACTCAGGCCCAGGATTTAGGGCTCACTCATCCCCTCTGAAGTCCATCACCCTTGTCCTTTCTGCCCTCAATCAGGCCCCAAAGGAACACAGGAATTTTGGGTGCAGTTCTTACAATGTATGCATGTGCCGTAACCTCCACTAATCATTTCAGGTTTTGAATTCAGACCAATTAGTGGAGAAATGAAGTTTATTTTAAATAGTTTCAGCCTGGCTTTGCCCTCAAATGACTCTCAGACTTCCCATGAGGACATCTCTGGAGCCTTCTGCCTCAGTTTCCCTTTGGTTTAATGAAACCAAACTCATTTACCTGCTTCCTCAGAGTGTGCCAGCAATTATAGACAGGACATGCTCTGACGTTATTCAATAATTTGTTTTTCTTCTGAAAAGAAGATATTTGTGCAAATGACATTCTCTCAGAGACACAGAGGAAATCAAAGTGGCATTTTAGGTAGAAATACGCAGCTACAGTTTTACCAAAACACATGAATAGACTATTTTATCACAGTCAAAACACTTGACTATGTGATATGCAGTTGCACCCAAAACAGATTTTGCAATGGTAGTTTGTTGCTTCTTTGGGTTCTCCTTGGCTCTGTTTCTCATGCTATAAATTCTGTATGTTATATTAAATATGATTTTTCAGTGAGATCTGCTTTTTCTAAGCCTAGAATACAAATAGAAATGACAGTTATGTCATTTTGTGTTTGTTTTTCCTCTCTTTTAAACAGCTAACACCTTTCCATTTTGTTGAAAGAAAGCTACCAATGGAAAGCAATTGGAATTTTGACCAATGCTTTTGTGCACATTAAATATATGTCTAACACTGCCATGAAATCGAATCTGATGTTCATGGAAGAGAAGCAATGACATATGAGGATGCAGAGGGCATTTGTCTGTGTGTATCTAGCCTGGCTGCAGCATGCAAGCAGTGAAATTACACACAGATCTGTGTTAGAATAAATGTGTTAATAAAGCTTTTCAGCCAAACTGCTTCCTTATTTTTCCCTATGCAGAAAACAAAATTTAAGAGTATCTTGACATGTTGTGGCTAGAAGTGCTTTAATGAAGCTTTTCTTTCTGTCCGTGCTTAGCCAAATGGGGATCTGGATCCCGGTTCCATGCCCTGTTCTGGCTCCTCTAGGAGGAGGTGCCAGGCCTCACTCCTCTGGGAGCATTTTGGGGGAGAAGCACTGCCCCTCTCACTGCGAGCTAGCCTGCTGCTGCCTTCTACAGAAGATGCTCTTTCAAGCACAGCGTTAAGCTGCCTTTTTTCCCCGTGTGTTACACACACTGCAGATAATGAGAAATTTGGCACCAAGGAGTGGCCCTTTATCCAACAACACAGGTACAGGCATTATTCCTTCCCTGCTCCTGCTCCTCAGCTCAGAGGTACCTGTCACACAGGCCAGCTCAACATGCTTTGCCTTAATCAGGTGTCACTAGTGCAAGGATAATTATTAGTCAGAGCTTTCCTTAGCAGACCAAAAAAGGTACAGCAAAAAAATGTCATATTACCTCCCAAGGTCTTCCAGGCAGAATTAAAACCAAGCCAAGCAAACCTAAGCCCCACAACTCTTAACCCTCCAAACCTACAACTCATCAAAGATCAGCTCTGTTACTGCCATGTTCCATGACAAAAACACTTCCACTTGCCAGTGGTGATGACTTACACGTTTAACATCATAAATAATGGTGACCTCAACACTCCCACAAGGGTAACATCTCAGTTGTATGTTTAAACATCTACAACCCCACCTCCAGGCCCTGCACTCCAGCCTGGAGGAGCCTATAAATCTGAGAGCTCAGCCCTAAGGCTGGAAAGCACCTTCCCAAATGAGGTCATTTACCCGGAGGTTCCTGGGAAAACCCACACAAGCAGCCACAGTAGCCCTGGTCACTGCCAAGGGAAGCAGCTTGGACTGTGACCCTCACATCCACCAGCTGCTCCTCCAGCACTTACCCAGGCAGCTGGGCTGGGGAACCACCACACAGGACACTGCTCTGAGCCAAATCTTTGCTCCAACTTCACACACTCAGACTGCACGGACTCCTCCCATCTTAAGAGCCCATTATATTTCCTAGAGAGTCCTGATTAAACCTCTCATCATCAGAAAAATGAGAACCAACTGGGGAGCTACTCAAAAAGTCAATTAGGAAACAGGCATCCCCTGCTCTGGGAACAGCTGGTATCCTGAATCACTTTCACATCTCGTTTTTTGAGTGGAGAAAGGATGCTTTCCACAGAACTGATTTTCCATCTTTTTTAATAGTTCTGAGAAAGAGTCAAAATGGTTCCAGAAAAACTCAAAGAAATCTTTTGCCAGGTGTGCTGGGACCACATGTTAGACTGACAGCTGGGCACCTCTGGGTACAAAATACCCCAAGCCAAGCTTTCAGTAATCAGCATCAAAATTTAGAGTTCTACAGACCACTTGGAGTTCTGGATGAGCTGTTATTTTGCAACACAAAATATGTTGTATCAGAAAGTTTCTGACCAGCTGTAGCTCATCTCTAGTGTTTGATTCAGACTCATCATTAGGCAAGCGAAACCTATTTCAATCTAAACACAATTAACACACTCCTCTTCATTTCCCCTCTCTCTCTCTCATTCCATTCACACTTGCCTCTGAAGAGGAACCTATGTTAGATTTAGATCAAACCTGCAGGAAAGTGGATGAGAAGAAAGTGGCAAAGACTAAGGAAGCATTTTCTTTCCTCAGTTCTTTCGCTGTTGATCTCTTTCTGAAATTTCCAGCCTTGTGCTTTGATAATGTCCTGGTACATGAAAGAGTTTGTAACATAAAATGTTACACTCGATGGAGCATGATGTGATATTGGAGCCAAATGGCCAGATGCTCTTTTCTGAGCTATTTCCAATGCTCCCACTTTAGAGAGTGTTTTTAAGGGTACTCACAAGCTCTAGTCCTGTAGTGCACTGGCAATTTCATGCTACAGCACCACTGTGCTGGGCTCCGATGAAACCATAGTTTTCCATGCTAGGTTAAAGTTATTCTCAATTTAATAAAAAGAAAAATAATGAAGGAAATAAGAAAGAAAAGAAAAAAGGACAGTGTGGTTCAAAGAAATTGCAGACAGGCAGGGAGTTGGATTCTGTCCCCCAAAACCAGGATCATACATCCTATTAAAAGTACAGTTAAGACTATATTAATGATCTAGTCAGAGAAAAACCCAAGTACTCTTAACTTCATCAGAACAGCCCCAGGGCCACGTTTTAGCTGTTTGGCTTTGCTTCACACGGTGGGCACATCCTCTTCTTTCATGTGGGGGAAGACCCTTTACAGAGGAAACCTGATTTGAAACGTGGCTGGAGTCAGACATTTGAACCCTGTTCCCAGTGCTGGTTATCACTGGAGTCAGCCTGCCCTCATCTGCCTTCCCACCATTTTCCTGTTTGCTGGCAGCACTGGATCTGTTTTGGGGCGAGGATCAGACCCCAGAGCTGGGATCAGAGTCCCTGGGGCTGCTGGCAGCTCCCCTGCAGTTGTTAACACAGTTCTTGCCCTCTGCAGCACACTGGGGCTGGCCACTGCACACTTTGGCCTTGGGCAACCACCAGTGGTGACTCCAGGTGGTTTTGGACACTCCAGGGGTCAGCAGCCTGGGATTTAATGCCTGCATGAGCCCCTTCCCTTGCCACGAAGCCTGTCTCCTCTCCAGACAGAACGCATTACTGCTGTACACAAATGTCAAGCCCAATCTCATCCTGCCCAAATCTGTGCAACTCCAGTGGAACTGGAAGATGCTGCACACTTGGATGTGCTGAGGACCTGGCTCATCACTGATGCACATATCACCACAGAACCAGCTGCTCCAATCCCTGTTCTGAAGAGGGAAGGGAGCTGTGAATTAATGTGATCCAGGCACCATGAATTCAATCCTTTCACGATTTCTTAATGCTTGGCTTTACAAGCTTAGCATTCTTTTACCTTAGGAAATACCCACAAAACAGCTAAATTAAACTGGAGATGGAAAAAGAGGACACCTTTACTTACACACTTTCTCTGGAGGGTGAGACCTGGGAGATTTATCACTGAGATCTTTGCAACCTAAGCAGTGGGGCAACTTCCAATAACAGCAGATTACATCACTTGCTAGGATTTTGCTTAGGCTGTGAGTGTAGAACTGCTCAGAAACATTTTAATAGCATTTAACTTCATGCTAAAAACGCTGATTTATTGCACTCCAGTGTGAAAAGGCATGTCTAAGGACAGAGCACACTACATTTTCAGATGTCAGCAATTGTGGGGTTTTGTTAACATCATGTAAGTGATTAAACGTCTTCAAACTAAAAGGCTTTAAGACTTTCAATTCAAAACTGAATTAATTTATACTAAAAATTACAGCTTGGGTAAGGTCGAAATAAAAATGAAGTATTTTCAGATTCACCAAAATAAGACACTCTGATTAACCTCTATTTTTGTATAATTTTCATTTGTATTTTACCACAGCATGTGTGAAAAAATGCTAAAATTTTGAGTAATTCACCAGAACTGGGTTTCTATTTAGCTCTAAGACTAGGGACCTGGCCTCATGAATCACACAGAGCAAAAAGCATTGTCCAGAATTCAGAATTAAAGTTTGCTATACATAAACCTTATGACATTTTTATTACAGCACACCAGTCTGGAATCTGCATTTAAAACACTGACTGCTCAAAGGAATCTAAATCTCTTTAGCTAAAGGTAATAAAATGAGGTCAAAAATTCACTACTCAACAATCTACCATTAGCATTTCTGCTCAGAAAAAATGTAGTTCATCCATTTTTAAAGAAAGTAAAGGCAGGGCATACAACATAAGTTTGGAAAGTATAATGATTTGCTTGTGTATGGAAGTCCATTAGGTAACAAGCTTCATTTCCTCATAAAGAGATTTCAGTGCATCTGCATCATGGTTTTTTTACAGTACACACAGTACTTGTGTAAGCCAGAGGTGGGACTGCATTTCTGTTCACACAACCCATGGTTTCAGCTCGGCAGCCCCGCCTCCATCACCACTTTGGTATTGGAATTTTGGTATTTGGAATTAAACCACAACACCAGAGAGCACACGTGGTCTGAGCTGGATCCTGGTTTGGGCAGCTCTTTTCACTCCTGATGAGCTGTGTGTTCTCTGGGACATTCCACTGACAGTGGCCACAAAACTGGCCAAGGTTACCTGGGACACAGCTGCTGATGCTGACACAGTGCTGCTGACAATAGAGCAGCCTGGCCAGGTGATGCTGGCCATAAAAGAAAAGAAGTTTTACTTGCAGTTATCAGTGCAGTGAGATATTTTTCTATTTAATTTGTTTGGATTCTTAATGGTGGAAGCAGAATTTAATTTCTGCTAGAGCATCCTTTAAAATAAATGCTTGATCTCTTCCCACTCAGCATTACAGCTGATGGGCACAAAGTAAAAAAGAACAGCAATTCATTCACCTTATCACTGGAGCACCAGAGGAAGCCAGGGATCCTCAGTGCAATGATTAATGACTCACTATAAAAAGATGCATCATAAACTGCTTGTATTAGGTTAAATCATAAACCAGGCTTTTAATGTTTATACGATCCATTTCTAAATAATTAAGTGTGTCTGTGGCTCCCACTAGGAAAGGAACTCACATGATGCTTGCAAACCACGCAGTTTCTTACAGGGTCATAATTTGGGACCCTCACTTAAAGGGATCCCTGTCTTCCTCCACATTCAAACAGTGCTTGAATTTCTCTTCATAATGGGACATCTCTCTGCACTACAGGTCAGAGAGACCATTTGATGTTCAGGAGCAGCAAAGATTATTTACCCTGAATTTAGAGTGTCTTCCTCAGCCTGTGCTCATGAAGGGCAACTCATCCACAGAGGAGTCAGCCAAGACTGGATGCTGTAATTTCCTGTGTTTGGGTGCTAATAATAACTCCCATCAGCTTCAGTAGCTGCTTGGTGAACAGTGAGAGAACAGCACCATTTGTCCTAACAGAATTCCCCTGGATTTATCCACCTTCGAGGTGAAACCGCCACCTTTGAAAAATATAGTACAAGATGACATTCTGTAAGCATCCATCTATTTCCTTACTGTCACAAGCCTGCAAATGTGTCCATCTCCCTTTTATTTCCCAGAACAGCTGGTGCTTTTTCTCAACCAAACCAGAATCTCCCTCTCCTGGCAAACAGACATTGGCTTCAGTGTAAAGCTGCCCCACCAGGAGAATGTTGCAGCTCTAACCACTGTGAAGTTTACACAAAAAATAATAGGAGTTTAAAAAAGAGCTGCAGAGCCCTAAATATTTTCAATAGGCATAGTAGGTAGCCCCAGTCTGTTGCTGCACTGCTTATTCAATACAGAAAATCACTTAGGTTAATTATTTAAATATTTCCATCTATGGAATTTAGAAAAGGGCAAAGCCAGCTGCAGAATACCCAAGATCATGATTTTTTAATAAACAATAGATTTCATGGGAATTAGCTGGGTTATCAAACAGTATCCTCCCAAATCAGCTCATTAGTTTCACTGAGTTTACCTATTTCACTTTATTAAAACAATTAAAACAAAGGTTCACTAGATGCAATGTAATCTATTTCAGACACTCCAAACCTAATCCCTTTTCTTTTAGCAGCACATGATAATAGTTTGCAAAAATGTTTAAAAAGATTATTGTTACAGCTATTTCAAAGAGAGACTATTTTCAGCCAAGCATGTGCCACCACTTTCCCTACGTCTTACTATTATATTAATTTTTGTTCTTTACTTATTCATTAATTTATTCCTTCCTTTTTCTGTCTTTCATTGCTTCACACAAGCAGTCACACATGGTCAACAGCATCCCTCTGTGCAGGTGTGGGGGATGCACCAAATATCCCTGCATGGGTCACTGCACCAGGCCTTTGGGAAGAAGAGATTTTTTTGCAGTTTACTTGCAGGTTCTGGAGTTTAAAAAAACCCAACTTGGTAAATTCACAGTGGTTTTATAAATAGCCTGGAGAGAAGGGAGAAGGTTCCTGTGCATTTTCACGCTGTTAGTTTCTGACAGTTCTGAAAGACACACAGGAGGGGATCACACACAGGATTTGCAAATTAGGAGGCAGACACTGTATATTACTTACCATGATGGATCCAGGCTGGAAACACAGAGTAACAGACCCATGCTATGGACACACAGCTTATTGATTGAACAAACTTGTATTCTTGTACTTTCATAAAACCTCCAAACAGTAGGGTTAGTTTTTCTTATAGGGCAAAAAGAAAAAAAAAAAAACAAACAAAAAAACCCCAACCAAAATAAAACCCAAAGAATGAGAGCTGCTTTCTAGATCCAAGGTTTCTGCAGGCTTTAACAGGTGCCCTATCCCTGAAAACCCATCCTTGCTCACTTCAAATCCTTGTCTCTTCAAGCAAGTGCCATTTCATAATCCTATTAAAACCTTTGCCTCTGTTTACCAGGAGCCCTAATCGGACTCAGCAAGTTCTCCTCGTCTAAGGAAGAGCGACAGCTCTCAGATTTCTTAGGAGGCTTATTCATCAACCACGCCAGAGTTTTGCCAGAGTGTTCAATCTATTCTGGGAGCAGCCATGTGGAAAAAGTTTCAAACAGCTCAAAGCCCTTCACAATGATAAAGGAAAGCTCACACAATCCTGGTAATAGCCTGACCCTCTTAAGGAAAATTGGATGATTTGTGGTAGCAGTTTTTCTGTCCCCTATGTGAATTCTGAACCTTAAAGTATAAGCAGTGTATTCACACAGTCCCATTACAAACCCCATCCCTCTTGCAATGCTGGAATAACAAATACACACCCATATGTGAAAATAAACTCTTGCTGCAGTGACCTTCCTCCTCAGTCCAGTGGTGTGAAGGAAGCCATTTTAGAAAAAAAACCAGTCAGATAAAGAATGGACTAATTTGATGTTCAATGTTTCACCATGAGCAGAATATGTGCTTTAATGAGCACATTACATGCACCAGGGACATGTTACTGGGAAGCAGGGGATAAAGAGTAAAGGGAAAATAATTAAACAGTCAGCTTTATAATGAGGAAACTGTGTTCATGCAACATTAAGCGGCCTAATTTTCAAATGCTAAGCAAAGACATGTTCCTTGGACTTCAGGAGGAATTGCTGGCAAGCACCACCTCGAAAACAAGGGCAAGGGATCACAGGTATCAAACCTCATATAGATCCAGGGCACAGGGACTGATGTTGTCCCAAAGTCGTCTGTCCACACTTTGCCCTGGACTGTCCAACAGGACTGAATACCTGCACCCTGTAGCTCTTATTCTATAAGAAGGATCCCTAGAGTTGTAAAACATCCCAGCATCCATAATGTGTGTATGATGAACATCACAGCTGACTTCTACCAGCCTGGCCTTCGTTTTCTGCAGGAATTGCATCTGTTAGACCACAAATCTACAACATCAGCTGAGGGCAATGAGCACATGGAGACTTAGAGTGGCTGTTTGCACAAGGAGAGATACTGGGAAAGGGAAAAATCTTTCTCACTGGGTTCAGACACTGACAGAATGAACCAATAAAGCCTATTTCTGACTGTTATCAGTTCTCTCATGGCCTGTAAGGCCAGGAACATTCATTTACTGGCACTGTCACTTCCAGACAGTGTTGCAGCATCAATTACTCCGGCATGATAGCCCTCAGTCAGACAGCAACTCTGCTGGGCCACAAGCTCCCCAGCACTCTTTGCAAACGGACACTGCACAAGGTCTGCTCTGTGTTACTCACTCTCATGCCTAATTCGATGTTTTCTCCTCCATAGACTTCCATTCCAGGGTCAAGCAAGCCAATCTCACCAAAATACTCTCGGTCCACCACGAAAGAACATCCGATCATGGCTGGTGTCCTGCACAGAGAGATTAAAACAAAAAATTAAGCCATTGATTAGCTATTCCAGACCCAACCTCATAACAAATTTACATAGATTAAACAGTTCTTAGTCTTTAAACTTAAACATTTTAAATTTACCTATTAGCATCAGTCACATGGCACTTCAAGTATGCAAGAAATTCCAGCACTTCTTGATTTGGTGCTGTAATTTCTAAATACTTTCTGTTGAATCATTCCCTAGTTAGAAGTGGTCTTAAGGCTCTACAGAAACCACCCAGGGTCCTGGATACTCCTGGCTGGGCACTTCCATCCTCTGTTGATGCATATATCTATACACCGGGATCTTTGCAAGACAGATGCATTTATAAATTCAAGTCATTTGATAAAATGCATTTTCCCAGTTATACTTCCCAGAGCCAAGGCTTGGAAATAATTTTGCCTAAAAAAGCTGACAGCTTTCCTGTACACAGGATGAGACATATCCTTTACACATCTTGATTTCACATCTTCTATCACTGAAAAGCATATCTCAGGCTAACAAGGAACAAATTTGGCCTAGAAACTGAAATAAAAGGTGACATGCCAAGGTAAGGAAATTCAGTACCTTTGCAATGAAGGAAGCCTTGGAGGGATTATTTCAGGTGTATTTTTTAAGTTTTACCCATGATAAAAGAAGGAAGGAGATGGAGGGAGGAAACACACGCCACTTTCTTCATTTTCCTTTTCATGTCTTTAAAGCTAAACACAGGCCTCGCTGGATCAAGGCATCACTGCTTTGCAAAACTGAGATGCTAGCTTAGGCTTAGATGCTTTCTCTTTCCAGCCCTTCCTCGCCCACAAGAATCCTCTGGAGGCAGCTCCTTACAGCAGTGGGATGCTCCCATGAGGATGTCTCCTCCCTTTCTAATGAGGAATGGCACTGCCAGGCTTTGCAGGCTGCTCTCAGGTGCTGGAATCTCTCTCTCTGGGGGATGGATTTCTGCAGCTGTCGGCCTGTCCATTAAAACACTGAGTTGTTAATTGAATAGGGGTGGGAAATACATTTTAGATGCAACTACATAATCATCACTCACAGACGAATGCCACTGAGGACTATCTTTGCAACTCCCTCTCTCCCTTCTAGGGTTTATTTCTTCTCATTATATATATTAAAATATAGACTTCACAAACCTTCATGGCTTTTTCAGAAAAAAAATGTTTTCAGGACTGAGCAACAACAGCAGCACAATGACAGAAGGAGCCACATCCAGCTTTTATAATTTTATACTGGACTAAAGTGTCACACTCACATATGGCAAACACTTTTAAAAAACCTGCTTGAAAAAAGCTGAGGGCCCTCACTTGGCATTAGCACTGGGGATTTTCAGTACCTGAAATACTCCAGTACATCCACCACTTTTAGTGCAGTGCAGCAGACTCATCTTGAAAGCTAGAGATGGCTTCATGAGCACTGTGTTTATAAAGCAGCTGTGTTAGCACCTCTTACCCACTGCTCACTGCCCGAGGGGCAGCACTTGAGAAGGTGAGTGCCCTCAGCACTTCACAGCTTCAGAGCACAACATATTAACCTGCTTTAGATAAAGCAACCTTTTTCTTTAATCGTGCACCTTCTAGTAAAATAGCAATTAGAAGTGCACTGTTTTTTACCAACACCTCAAAGGTGTTGTGAGACTTAATTGATCTGTGGGATATTCTTTGACACAATGGAGGACGTTATGAGCATTAATTATAATCAACAGCAGCACTCAAAGGATAATGTGGGAAAGAAACACAGCAGAATGGGTTTTGCAGCTAAAAGCTTAAAATGCAGCCCAGAATTGTATTGATCCTGCACTTGAGTAAGATACAGCACGGTCAGTTTGGGGGAATTACCTGATAGCACTGCTGTAGCAGGGGAGACACAGAGAAACACTGCCCTGGGGACTGCCCTGGGGAAAGGGGGCGAGCACAGAGAGGTTTCTGGTGGTGAAGCCTCCCTCCCTCCCTGCCTGTGGCAGCAGGGAGAGAGGCCTGGTGTGGGGAGGGCAGTGCCTGCCATGGGATGGGGCACAGGGAACAGAGGGCACGCTGCCCGGGGAGGAAAGGCACTTGCTGTAGGTCTGAGTCAGAATTATTTTGCGTCACTGCGATCCCCGGGGCACAGCTCTGCTGCTGAAATTCCGGCAGGTGCTGACACCCATTTCCCCAGCCGGGTGCTCCCCCCTCCTTCCCTTCACAGAGAGCTGAAGGGAGCTGCCTGGGGCCTGCACCAAGAGCAACTGAGGGGGAAAGGGATGGGCACTAAGCTGGCGTACTGCATGTGATACAGTCAGTCTCCCTCTGCCTTATGCATCTGTCTCTCCTGCCTTAAGGTCAGCATGTAGATATTTATATATTTATATATACATATGTGCACAATGCAATCAGGTCACATTTGAAACAGTTTCCTGAGCAGCCAACTCCAATTTTCAGAAAGACTGACAAACACTGACAATAAATACATAAATTCAAACACAAATAGAACCATAAATAAATATGTAAGCATAAATGTATATATACAGGCATAAGGAGAGAGACAAGGAGTGTCAAATGACATCACACATCCTATCTCTGAGTTTTCCACCTCTCCCAGCAGGATGTTTCTTTGATCCAGGTTCTTAAGCAGCACCTCAGCCCTGGTCTGACATGTAAGTGGGGAAACCTGCATGGTACCTGCATAAGTATTTCTATTTTTCTTACGACTCATGTCTTGTGCAAGAAGAAGTCACACCAGGCCTTGAGAACAGAACTCAAGGACAGATTTGCTGCTCAGGAGATAGAGGGAAAAAAAATGACAAGATGACAAGCTAACATTCAGCTAAAAAGGCAGAGCAAATACGGATGTAGAATAACTCTCTGATGCCCTATGGAAGTAAATTTTTTGGAACAGGCAGGACACCCATCAGAACCTGGACAAATAAAGTGAAACTGCTCTGTTACAGGCTCCTGTGAACCAGAAACTGAAAAGATGGCCATAAGCATTCAATAAACAGTCACCAGCTTTATTATTACATGACAGCAGGGTTCATTCTGAAAGACTTCACTTCCTAAGCTCGGGTACACAGGTGGATTTCTTCCCAGAGCAGCGAGGGCCCAGACTGGCTTCATCAGTACTGTTATTGCAGAACAGTGTGGGGCCTGACGTGCACATGAGATGGGCACACACACCCCCAGATAGAGCAGGCAGCACAAAACTCTTCACTGGGGCCACATCAAGCTCTGATTTATGTCCATGAGCAAGGCACTGGCTCTTTCTGGAGCGGCTGAGGCAGTGCGTGTACACACAGCTCCCGACTGGTACCAAGTGATGGCATATTAAAGCAGTAAGTGAGAACATATGCAACAATGAAATGCACCAGTGCTGCTGGAGGAAGATAAAATGGAGAGCTGTGCAGCGCTTGGCTGGGTGAGGCTGACTAATGACTCTAATGTTAGTGGCTGCTGATCAAGAAATCAAATGCAGAGCAGTCCATCATCATCACGGCAGGTGAGGGAGGACGAGTCAGAGCCAGAGCTCAGAATACCAGAAACCTTCCTTGCTGTTCCAAAACCCAGGAAAAAAAAATACAGCACGCATTAAAAAACCCAGCTTGTTTCAATGCATAGTCAAATTCATTAGAAGCCCTCTGAAATAGGATCCTTTGTTACACAGTTTGTTGCCAGATGATAAGGACGTTTTAGGGCAGCGTGCTTGCAGGAACACAAATGGAAAATGACGTGATGGACACAGCGTGTCAAAATAACAATCCTCATTTAAATCTTCACATTACAGACATCTCACATCTCAAATGTCAAACATATAAAATGGATTGCCTGCAGAAGCCAGCTAAGGGAACATCAATTGTTCTGAAGTTCAGAGTATTAACATGGGGGGAAAAAAACCCCGACTTTAAAGTGCATCAGAAATCTTTACAAAATCTGACGCTTTGTTCTTGCTATTTCTTTACCTTTGTTAGCACTACAAGGCCACGTCTCCTTTGTCACTTAGCTCACAACAGCTGATGTGACATTTTATGGTGCACACCTGACATGACTGCCTATGAATGCCCCACTGGTGTGAGGGACAGTTCCTGCTCTTTCCCAGCAAGGCTCTGAGTAGAATCACACCACTGTCAGTGTTCAAGAAATCAGAGGCTCAGGCTTCAAATAGAAAAATTCTTAGAAAAGAAGCACATCTGTTGTGCAGTCCCAGAAGAAAACAGGAATTGGACTCTGCTTTCCAAATGCCTCACCCAATTCTGCACATCGATGATATTTATTCATACAATGCAAACATGAGAAATGCCAGGGCTCTGATCCTCACTGATACCAGGGTACACATGTTCTTTAATGCTAAAAATCTCTAATCTCTTTGGAGATCTGGCAGGAAGTATTCAGCTACACCAACCACAAAACCAGTCACAGGGTTATTTGTTACCAGTCTTTTCTTTCACAAAACACAGAGAGGCACAAACCAAACCCAGCTGCTGAAGATGGTGCCAAAGAAAGCCTCAAGAGGGACAGTGTTAGCAAGGACTAAATGAACTTGCAGTTTTCATGCTGATGAACAGCTTTGCAATCTTACGAATGCACTGGAAAGACACATGGATTCAAACACCATCAAAGTGCACCCATTTGCACGTCTTGCAAAGTGGACTGAAACAGGAATCATGGTTGCAGAATGTGGTTTGGAAAACTAGTTACAAAACCAAAAACTCTACCGAACTAACAGAGATTTTTTTTAAAAGTTTGCTCACTAGCCTGACTTTGCCTTCCTTTTGAAAACACACTTTAAATATTCCGCAGCTACTAAGTTCCCATCATAAGTGCTTTAAAATCTCAGTCCTAAGGACAGGCTTTCTGATTGTTTTCATCAGTAACGCTCACACAGTCACTCTTTCCATTACCATAATTACACTGGTGTATCACTTAAAAGCCACAAAATTGCATTGTATTTCCACAGGCAGGAACAACACAACAGCCAAATGCTTTAGCAAATCCATCCAGGTGCTACAGCTTCAGAGGCCCCGCAGCAAGCCGTGCAGTGTGGCCATAATGTGGGTGCTCTGCTCTCCTAGATCCCTGCCTTCGAAGAACTCGTGCCCAGGGAGACACGGAAGTTCGATGTGAATGTCTCTGCATTTTAGGGCATGGAATTCTTAATTTGCAGAAGAGATGCTTAGGCAGTGAAAGCGTGTCAGTGCTCCTGATATTTGTCAGCAAGGGTTGGGTGTTCTCCTCCTGCTGCTGCTTGTCCCATCCGTCTCTGGGCAGTTCATGCACTGCTGAATGGGAAGGTTTCTTCACTCGGGTTCAGAATAAAATTGCTGCTCTTGGGAGCCAGCTACTCGTGTGCATCAGATTTTAACACTGCTCAGTGCTTGAGTTTGGATTTCCTCACTTCTGTATCAGTCCAAGCCAGTGTCAGCATGACACCAGCAAGAGCTTGAACATAAATCTGAGGGAAGTCCATGGTAAATCAGGCCCTTTATTACTGAGGTTTAACCTCTTAGTTCAGTCTTATCTGTTATGTGATCATTGTCTGCAGAACAGAAGATACTCAGTACTGGAGCAATCCATGTGAAAATTACTGCAGTGATTTCACAAATAAACTGTGAGTCATGAAGTGTGCAAAACCTTTCAGGAATGAAAGCTTTGGATGATTAATTTTTCTTTATCAATAAACTTTCTCAGGGCTGAGCAAAACAGCTATAAAACATCTGCACTTCTAAAACAATGTGAGGCGAGCAGGGCATGTTCTCCAGGAAAACTGATTTCCTAAGTAATTACTTCCCTGATTATTGAGGTTTCAAGCCAAGCAAAAGGTCAGTGATGATGGACTGTGCTGTCCTGTAGTAAATAAGGTTAATATTTCTGTATAGCTCTGTTTTGCAGTCACAGGGCATGAGAATGAACCTAACTACAACTTGCAACCTTTGCTCAAATACAGATTAAAATATTACTCTGTGTAAGGAAGGATCCTCTGAGGTGGTCCCATCCCACTGATCACTTAGAAATGGAATCAGTTTGTCAGTGTCTTTTCACTTCCAAAAATCACTTGCATTTTTACAGGTGGGTGTGTTGTTTGAAATGCCTGGATGAACTTCTCAGGATCTGACAACTCAAGCTTTGCACTGGAAGTACATCAGCTCCTCTGCCAGAGCCCACACTGGGACCATACAGGAGAGTTTTAGCTTCCTTTAAGATGAAGCTGATATACATGAAAATGAAGATAACTTTAAGGTGGTAATTTGTGTCCTTCTTAAGAAGTCTTAAATATAAGAGCAGCCTAAAGTGCATACTAGGGCTTCATATTTTGTAGCATTTACTTTTAGAGCTGGTAACAACAGTACCCTTAACCCAGCACAACATGTCCCAGAGGAGCTGTTAGACAAGCATCTGCACTGGAGATGAAAGTCTAGGAGATAGGAATTTTCAAATGAAGGGGAGAGAAAGCCCTTTTCACATCAGTTCCAGTTTTCCCACTGTAGCAATGCTCAGAAACACCTTCACAGTTCCTGTAGCAGCATTTCCTCAGAAAATTCCATTTCTGTAATGTAAAATGTTCTCTTATAGGGAAAAGTAAATTGACACACTGACTACGTGGTCTGGTGTAGTTTCATTTTAAAATTCAACCAGTAGGAAAACTCTGAACATGTGCAAAGTTCTCAAAAGAAAAAGAAAGAAAAAAAGAAAAAAAGAAAAAAAGAAAAAAAGAAAAAAAGAAAAAAAAACAAAAAACAAAACAAAAAAAAACCCAAAAACAAAAACAAAATAAGAGCAACTCTCAAACACAGCTTTTACTGGTGCTCCTGGGAAGCTCTGGTTTGGGCTGATGGCCAAGACTGCTGCCCACAGAACAGGAGTGAAACCAGCCTCTTTGTAAACATATACACAATACCTTTGTTTCTCATGCACACAATGGGCCAGAGTCCACTAGAAAATAAAAGGTTAGACGGAAGGGATCCTGCTACCCTACTAAGGGCCAGAAAACATGCTTGAAGCACGCACTCAAAGCCAGAGTACTTGTGTACACTGTGGGGCAGCTCTGAGAGGCAGCACATGCATCCACAGCTTTGTAGAGCCATCGGTTTTCTCCAGTCTCATTTTGCTATTCCTGCACAAAGCCGGCAGCCTCATTCACCTAAATTCCCCCTCGGCAGACAGCCGAGATGGAAACATCGCTGGGCCCGAAGTGACAGCACAGGGCAGATTTACCTGATGGGAGCTGACTCATCCCCTTTATCGAGCCAGTCCTGTGGTGGGATTATGTACATGCACCAGAGCCCCCAGTTGTAGCCGTGGGCCGCGTTGGCGTATTGCTGCACTTCAAAAGTGTTGTACTTGATGTTGTCAATCGCGGGCAGGATGATCCGCTTGCGATCCTCCTTGATCCGGGTAAGCGCAGGTTCCACCCTGAGAGCAATGAAAACAGCACAATGTTTTACAGCCATCCGGTAATCCCAGGTCCTGCCTTGCAGGCTGATAAAATGAGGTTCTCTAATCCTGTGAGTGTGAGCCTGGCGAGATGGAAAACCCACAGCACGGCAGAGAGGGACAGGGTACAGATCCCAGCCGCTGCTGCTGGTGTGGGATCCTGCACACAGCACCTGCACAGGAACTGTCACCTCTGTGAAGCTGGGCCACAGTTTAACAACACAAAATTTGACCAAACACTTGCTCTGAGGCCTGGAGACTGTTAATTCATTTCACAATGGACAAATATTGAGAGACACCATCACAGCATCATCAGCTAAATGGTCTCCTACTGGCTATGCCACCAGGATACCTGGTAGCAATTAAATACTGGCTGACGTGGCCTGAAGAACTAAACACACACCAGGGGCTGCAAGAATCTGAAGGTTACTCAAAGGTTTTAATCCTGTTTCCCAAGACTGACCCCATGAGATCTAGTCTGAATGACAAATGTGGCTGCATTATGCCTTCTTAAACCTCTTTGGTGATGAGAAGATTTCAGGTGCCAGATGGTGCAAAAGCAGCAAACTGCAGGAAATGTTCCATCATTTCAAAAGGCTTTAAAACATCAATGTGCTTTCCACAGAAGCTACATCCCAAAAGGAAAGTAAAAAGCTTCAGTGCAAACACTCATTTCTGACCAAGGTAGTCTGAGTTTGCTATGAATTTACAGAGAAACTGATCCAAAGAGGTAGCAGACTTACAAAAGGGTGGAAATGGTTCCTCAAAGCAGTGTTAGAAAGAGCCCCTGGTTCACCCCTGTGTGTGTTTCCCCTTGAAATGAGCTTTGAAGATTTTGCAGAGCTCTCACAGGGATCTTTAAGGGAATGGTGGTTTGCTGCGACTCACAGAGGCAGGAGGGTTTGAACACTGATCTTTTCTCATTTTTCTTTTCCTGTTGGTCAGAAGGCAATTGCTCCTTTGTGGTTTCAAGGTTGTTACCTTACATTTTGTTTGTTGTATCTAATTTAGTGCAGGCCAACAGAAGATACTGTACATGGTTGAGACTCTCCATTCACATGGATTTTAGGCCACACTTGTACCCCCCCACAGAGCCAGTGTGACCTCCCAGATCTGGATAAGCCTCTTCCATTGTTAGTATGAGATTATATTTATGAGATTAAGTGTTTTAAAAACCAGCGGGTGGGTAGCAGAAAAACTCTTGCAGATCCAACAAAGCAGGGACAAATGCAGAAAAGCTGAATCTGCTTTGTTCTTTCCATCATGTTATCTCTACTCATCAGCAGAAGAAAACACAGAACGATGGACATATCACAAACCCAGTGACTCCACACACGGACACTGTAACCCTTGGGCATACAGCTGTCCTACGCCCTTCTAGACTCTGAAACAAAGGATTTCAAAATGCCAGACAACAGGTATAGGTGTCAATAATTGTTTGCCTGGAAGAAGAATCCTCCTCCTCGAGGTCGTAGAGGAAACAAATGACCTTGGTGTGGATCACTGTCCATGCAGAGCATTTGCAGCAGAGCCCTCGTTACAGAACTGCCTCTGAGCTCCCTTGCAATCCAACACCCCTTTGGGAAGAGGTCCACTCCTGAAGCCCTCGGGCACTGCTTCCAAGGTTTGGTGCAGAGGGGAAGTCACGGAGCAGAGGGGTGACAGCCTCCAGGGAGCCCTGGAGCACACGGCAGGACACGGCTGCACCAGTGACTCCCACGGCAAGAACAAATTCACTCGGCTTGGGTCTGATTTCCAGACCTGCCCTGCAAAGCAGAAAAGCTGCTTGCACGCCTTCTGAAGCAGAAATCTGTAAATGGGTTTCTTTTGTAAGAATCAAACTCTGTCATTCACTACCGTCTGATTCTGGAAACACGTCTTGGACAAACAAGGAAAGACTGGGAGTTTTCCAAACTACTTTTATCTCTCTTGGTGGCAATTCTTTGGTCACCAAATCCTCAAGTCCTCAATCAAGGGCATGTTTATGTTGATACAAAGCAAGACTGTTTAACCATCATACTCAACACTGTCCTGGAGGTTCCGTGTCCCTTCTACAGTTTCTCCTGGGGTGCTCATTTTTCAAGTATTTTATTTTGTAGGGCAGACTGAGATTCTGTAATGAAAGAGCTGAAAGGAGATAAGGAATTCTTCTCCCTTTATGTCAGATACCTGCAATGGACCCCCCACATGCCCAGTAATTGCCTCAAACTTTCATTCTCAGCAGAGAGAGGCAGAGGGTGGCACTTTTATAGTCAGATGCTTCTCATAATAATGCAGACACTGAAACTGGGTGAGATTAATTATGCTCCAGAGGAGCCTATCTTGAATATAAAGGGAATTTACCCTGCTACTTTGCAAGACATCTTAAAATTGGACTGCTGAAGTGTATCCCAAATTATGGCTAGAGAAAGAATGTGAAGAAAATATTCAACAGTCACATTGGCTTTCAGCCTTTAATCATATTCGTGATTGTGTTAATCCAATACTTGAGTCTTGGATATGCTATCCTGGGTCCTCATTTTATTCTTTATGTGAAGAACAATCCATCCCCAGCCCTGGTGCTGCTCTCACAGCAGCTATCACCAAACTACTCCTGTCACTCTACACCTGGGGAACTTCTGTGTGTTCCCATTTGTGTGGCTCACATTTATCACCACCTGACACGGTGTTTTGCATCTGAATGGCACAAGGGGGGATCTCTGGAGTGTAATACAACAGTTGTGGTCAAAATACATTATGAAATTCCATTAATCTCTTTCAGCCTATTAATGTGAAATCACAGATTCTGAACTTTATGAAATCCGAGGCATCTCTAAGCTGTCCGTGTGATGGAAGTTCTGTTTAAGGCCCCTGCACTCAAGAAATGTAAGTGTTTAAGGCACTGCTGCTTCAAAGAGTGTTGATTTCTCCACCCTCGGGTTACAGAAGTCAAATGCCATGCCAAGATTATGGAGACAATTGGTATGAAAGCAAGTGCTGGAACTTCATCTTCTAAACCTCCCATCTTACCTATGGAGGTGATTTCCTATCTCTCTTGGTATCCACTTGTGTGGAAATCACATCCCTGCATGTATAAGGAACAGGAAACATTCAGTATCTGGGCAGACTGCACAGTTACCTAACTTCCAAAATATTTTCACACCCACAAGTAAGAAAGTAGGCTCTGAGTCACAGACAGAAAGAGAAAATCCAGGGCAGAGCTGTTCTCTTAGCAAAAACCTGGAATGGAGAGCCTTTTAATTAAACATTGCATACCTGAGAGATTTCACAGCCTGTCCTGCCCTATAAAAGACAGCAGAGAGAGCAGTGGGGTATTCAGAGGCTCAGCCCAAGCTCATCTCAGTGAGATCTGCAGGAACACTCAAATCCCAGATCTGCCAATGCCCTCTCACTCCCAACACTGCTTGTGGGCTATTTTTCTGCCTGCCAAGATCCCCAGGTAATGGCCAATAAAGAAGGACTATGAGCTTGAACAGGACAGGGCAATGGACTGTGTTTGCATTGCTTATCTTGAGTAATCCATGAAATATGAGGGGCTTTCATTGCTGTTCATGGCTAGCAAAGTCCAGCCTCAGAGTCGCTCTATAAGGCTCGGCTGAGCTGCACATTCATCAAATCCTTTGTCACCTTTCCTGGTGACTCTGGCTTTATGTAATTGCTCCAGGTTTTTGAAAGGATTATGATTAAATCTTGCCTAGTAATTTCTAATTTTTTTTCCTAATTTCAAACTGCTATATTATTGCGTAGATTTACCCATCCTCTTTATAGACACCTTCATTCTTTCCATGTTTTTATTTTCCACTTTGTCTTGTTTTTTCCACTGTCCATCTGCAGAAGTCAAGTGCTTCTAGCAGCTCACAGGACTGAGAGGATAAGAGGGGAAGAGGTTGCTTAAGTCCAAGTATGTCCAACACACTGAGCTGATGAGCTGCAATGTGTTGCTGGAGTATTTCTTTTCCACACGGCCACTGCTGGCAACAAGGCAGGATTCAGCCCTGCCTGATCAGGTGCATAAGCCAGATGTGAATTCTGGGACGCATCTCCATTTTTCACTCAGATGCAAAAACATTAGGTTCCTAGCTTGCATCTGAGTCGAGGTACTTTATGGGCAAAGAGCAGCACACATTGTTAACAAGTTATTTACTGGAGCAAGAGGAAAAGTTCTCCCAGGCATATTCGTAGACGTGATGGATTTCAGTAAACTAAATATAATCAAAAGATCCTGCTTTAATGGTAGTGCTTCAAATCATCCAGTGGGGTTTTTTCTCCACTTAATAAAAACCAAGCAGACAATTTGGACTGGAATTTGAGTGACATATGAAGATCCTCTCCCTTCCATCCTCTCTAAAACTATGTATTTGTCAGCGTCCTCCTCTCTCTCTGAATAGATTTTTTGTGAACGGATAAAACCAGAAGAGAAAGGACAGTAAATTTAGTTCTCTTATAGACTCCACTAGGCTAAAGGGTATTTTCACTTCAATTTTATTCACTTTGATTTGTCCAAGTCTGTTGAGCACATCACTAAACAGCACATGCATTCAATGCTTTTGCCTACCAGTGGAAAGATTTCTTCATTAACAGCGGATTTTCCAAGGTGCTGAGCACCCATGATGACTTTATTGGGAGTTCCAGCAATGCTGGTTCCGTGGGATTCAAAGAGTAAATGCTCCCAAGATAAACACTGGAGGTAGGAAAAGAGTTGGAAGGCAGAATTTAAGCCAGAGTACAGAATGAGCTTGTAAGAAGATTGAGAGCAAAGGCAGGGGCCATACTGTGATCACACGGGCCTCTAATCCCATTGTAAGTCTATCTCTGAACATATATGCATTCTGTATTTAACACTGGCTTGATTCAGAGCAGCTCAAACCCCACGGGAAACCACAGCAAACAAAAACTCTGTGTTGATTTACATCCTTATCAGATTGCTGGAGAATTCATGCCAAAGGGGAAGCCTGATTTTTCACATTGCTAAAAAGAACAGCTTCTTCCAGATAAAAAAACAGATAAAAAGAAGTTAGTAATGAGTCCTCAGCGCACATGATTATATAATTCACCTTTTAAAATATGTAAAAACACCTGCTGACTTCAATCAGACTTTTAAAAAGGCACAACATTGGAATAAATGCACACAATCCAAGGGAATCCACATGCATGCCACAGGCCAGATCCTCTGCTGCCCAACTCTGCCACTTCAATGGCCTTCACGACTTCAGGGATGCTTTGCTAACATGCAGCATCTGAGAAGCAGATCTTTCCTTCCAGTTCTTAATTAGAATGGCTGTACAAGGCATTTGTCAATAAATTCCTCCCTGCAGCCCAAATGTCACTTTTTCTAAATTTGTTCAAAACGTAAATCCTTCCCTAAATGACAGGAATTGCATTGGGAAATGTCTCTCCAATTCTGCCCTGTCCCAGGTGGGGATCCAAATACCCTGATCTCTGGGTTCTTTGGAGATAAACATGCCTCTCATTTTTTCTTCTCCACCATCACTATGCTACTTTTTACTCCAATAAAAAATGAAGAACTAACATTAAAAAACTCCAACCTTCTTTTTCCTGCTTTCACAAATCAGAATTTCCTTTTCTTGCAGGCAGTTAGGGAAGAGTCCTTATAAGACATAAATGAAAGACAACATGGTCTCATCTGCTAGATTTTATGGCTCAGTGGGTTTAACACCGGATTTCACTCTGGCTCTACCACTGTCAGGTACCATGAAGTATAAACTTAACAGAGAAATGTAAGAAAAAAGAAAGCTGTGTAAGCTGAAAGCTTATTTTGCATGATTTTACACACTACCTCACATTTCACTGACAATATACATTTATCAGATGCAGACAAGCAGATCTACTGACACACATAATTCGTCACTGAGGCCATCTGCAGAATATTTAATGTGGAATGCCTTTCCTGTAAGTAAGTGTTCAGAGAACTAAAAAAGAAATAAATTTCATTCTCTCTTCCTCAGTCTCTAAGAGAAGAGAGACCTTCCCCACCTGTCCTGCCTGACATCTCTATCAGCACTCCCATGTGCCCAGGGAAGTTTCAGACCCACAGCCCCCAGCCAGACCAGAGGGAACGTGGAGAGTTAAAGATCAGAACTGCCTGCTGGAGAGTTAAAGACCAGCTCTGTGGCTGCCAGACCTCAATAGCTCTCTTCTGCACCACTGAAAAGCAACGTGGGTGCCTCAGAGAACATTCTAGGTTGTTGGGATAGATGAATAGTTGAAGCTGCTTTTGTTGTTCATCCCCTGCATGTAGGCTGGCACGGTCCCATGGATCCCAAAGGCCCACGTGGCTCATGCTGCACGCTCCACTCAGATTATATAGGTTCACTTTTGCTATCTAAAACGTATTCCATTACGTTACCAAAGTCATCCTAAGGCTTTGGATGAGGAAAAACTCCCCTAATAAACACACCTCTTTTCCTTTTCATTTGGATTTCCCAGGTCAACCCTGGCCTGATACCACGGATGCTGCAATGAACCATGTCCTGAGCAGGAGTGATGTACCTGAACACTCCCGAGGGGAGAGACTGCACAGAAGGACTGCAAAGGTAATTCCACCTTCACCACTTCTCTCATTAGAAGGAAAAAGCCACCTGGACCTTGTCATGTCCCCAGAGAGCCACCTGAGCTTGAACAGGGGGAAAAGGGATGCTACCTGCAGGGAGAGATTGGCTTCCAGTACATTGCATGGAAATGTTACCAGGGAGCTCTCAGGGGGACAAAGACCCTGTGGCTTTGCCTCAAAAAAGCACAACCACATCTCTGTTACAGAGTACTTGGGATAACCAAAGTCAGTAGAAGATTAGGAGGAAATCAACTTCCTTTCTGCTTTACACTCCTTTTTGAGAATCCGTTGCTTATGGCCACCACAACAAACTGCACCTTACAGTATAAAGTAGATCTGCAAAGTGCCATCCACAGGCCTAGGGATCTTGATATTTAGCTCTTCTTAGTTCCTCAAAGCACCAGTGTATATTTTTAAAACACTGACAACTTCAGGGATAATCCATAATGATGGGATGTGTGAGACACAATCTGATGGATACTCAATTTATATTTCATGTTCTCTTTCTCATGTCGGGCTCTGTCTGTCTCGTATGTTGAAATCTTTTGATTAAATCCTCTTACTTCACTGCTTCCTTATTGATACTTGCCCTTTGCCTGGCAAAATTTTAATTACTACAGGACTGCATAACTCCATTCAGTGCTCTGATAATGCCTCTGTGATAGGAGCAAAAGCAATTCCTAAGATAGAATGCAACTATAATACTCTATCATTATGTCTTCTTTTATGGCTCCTAGCACCCTCTTTATGGCTGCTAATATATTGTGGTTTCTGCCTTTCACATGCTGATTTCTGCTCTCCTTCACTCAATGTGTCCTTTTCCTCACCCAGAGAATTAACACCCTATCTCTGTAATCTCTTTCCTGCTCCCAGACATAATCCAGGGAAGGTCTCCTCTCCTTGTCATGTTATTCTTTCCCATCTCTCAAAGGCACGGGTCTATACAATGCTCTGCATGTTCTGCAGCACAATCAGCATCCAGGACGTGCTGGTCTGCTCTCAGTGGTACTGGGGGTGGCTTCACACACACTGGGTGGACCTAACCCAAAATTCAGAGCAAGAATGCTGAAATCTTCAGAAGACTGAAGGAAAACTGAACTAAACAAGCTTAAATATACCCTCAGAGAGGAAAGCTTTTCCTTCCTCTTGTTTCTGCTGGATTGCTGACTCCCTTGGACATCAAGTAACCATTGAAAACAGACCAGGTTCTGCAGCGGGACAGGTCGAATTTTACACATGAACTGTACACATACATTACCCTGTAATTCTAATTTAAAATTCCATTTGAGAATTAATAGCAATGGCCTCTCTTTCAGGCAGTCCTCTCCACTTCCACTCTCACAGCAGCAGTATTGGCTCACACTATCAAAAGCCTTGAGGGGAACAGGTCAGCCGAAAATCACCACTCTGAGATAACATATTTCTACACCTGAGAAGCCAAAAAGCAGCAATTAAGCACAGCAAAATAAATAATTCAATAGCTAATTTGACCTGCCAGGTTGTAGAGTATTTTTTTATATCCTACCAGATTGTAATTTAGTTTAGAAGTGTCCCTGGAGAGCAATGCTGTGAGAGCCCATAAAATGCTATAGTGCGATATCAGGCCAAAAGCCACCTGCAAATGGGCCACCATTGTTTAAAGAAGTTTTTTTGTTGTCAGTCCTGCATATTTCATGAGAAAGCGATTAAGTCCTTCTTTGATTCTTTATGAATTAATCTGCCAACCGATTAGGCAGGTAAAACAGCCAAAGATTGGGAAACTAAATTGCACTGCAGGCACTTGGCTTTTAGATGGAACACAAACCAAACAGAAAGCTAATGCTCTTTTCTGTGGCAAAGGAATTGGCTTCTTTTTAATTGCCTCACAAATAATCCATAGACAACTTTTAATGGAGCAATCCATGTGGCCTCTGAATTCATAAATAAGCACTGAAAATGGGGGGAAATATTCATGCAAGGTACAGCTTAGTAGGAGAATGGAACAGCAGAGCTTTAACAAGACTCCTACCTGACTCCTGAGTTTATAGGGCTGTGGAGTGGGGGCAGTGCTAACCTGGTGGGAAAAAATAGAGCAGTCCAGATGGAAGGACTTTAGTTCCTCCCAGTCAAAGGAGATGAGATGAAAATGCAGATGACAGGCAACCACATGTGCACAGGTGGACAGAATTAAAGCTAGGAGCAAGTGGGTGGAAGAGGGTTTGAGATGGCTCTGAGCAGCCACAAAGGTTGAGTGGAACAAGAGGAGAATCAGGGAACACTCCGAGCCCACAGGTGCAGCTCTGAAATGAAGGCATACAGGGTGCTCCTGGTGCATGTTTGCTGTCCCCATTTATCCACCGAGTGCCCCGCAGCAGCGGCAGAGACCTCAGCAGAACAGCTGAGACCTGAGTGCCCTGCTGGAAGGAGGGTGCACCAGGGAAACACAAACTCTTTGATTTGGATATACATACATGCATTTACTGAGCAGCCCAGGTTCTTGCTATGCTGATTTCAACCCTTTCTGACATTAATGCAAAGCAGTACAGTAAAAAAAGCAAACCCTAACAAACCCCAAAGCAACCACAAAGCCCTTTCCTGCTTACTGACACCACTGCCGAGCTTCCCTGGGTACACTACATCTGTCAGATCTCAATGCCCTTATAAAATGGTAACAAAATTCTCCTCAAGCCTCAGAAAACTGCAGCTTGGGCAGGACAAGCACTGGGGACAGCACCCAGAGTATGCTCTCCCCTGTCCCTGATCCTGTCTCGTAGCTGATATAATCCTAGATGAATGTTTGAAAAGATTTGAAAGATCTACTTGCTTTAAAAGCAAATAAATAAATTAAAGCAGCTCTTAAGCTTCCAGAAAATTAACTACAGCTGCTATTATAGTCTAACATAGTCCTAAGGAAAAAAAATGGGATGAACATAAAGCAGGTGCACTACAAGACTTATTTTATTGCATCTTCCATTTTATAAGGATATTCATGAACATATAAAAATAAACACTCTACTCCTTTGCAATTAAGTTTCTCTCTAGCTGTAAGTACAGCTATTTTTAGTTTTAATTTGAGGATATCTCCCAGAATTGCAGAGCATAATCATTTCCACCATAACTCTGCATCATCATTATCAAATACCAGCCTATCTTTGGAAAATGCACGTTTTATATGCTGAAGGTCCCAGCAGCCCTTCTGCAGCTGATGGTACAGATCAGCTCCTACAGTCCTGACTTCCAGTAATGCCAAATATTGGCCACCAAGTGGTGCTACAAAGGTTTATTCCAAATGCAGTTCTGGCCCATTAAACCAAAAGGGAACAGGGAAAGGCACGCTAATTTCAAGCCCTATTAAAAAAATGCAGGCAAAAATTTAATGTTTCCCTCAAAGTTAAAGGCAAGAAAATTTATGACAAAATCAGATTGGTATTCAAGTTTCTAAGAAAAAATGATAGAAAATGATGAGGAGGTGAAAAAAGCACTTGAAATCCTGCAGCCCAGGCCCTCCTTAATGGTGTCTCCCCATTTGACTGCTTTGGGATTTCACATCCATTGTGGTTCCAATTACTTCTCTCTCCACTGAGCTGTGCTAGACCAGGCACAGCAGCTTTTTTATGGATCTTGCAGGAGCCTGTCAGCAATGTTGCCATAATCAGGAGCACAATTCAGATGCAATTGCTGATGTGATAACAGCAGCCTGCAGCCTCATCCCTGGAGCTGAGCTGAGCTGAGCAAAGCCCTCCCACAGCCTTGGAGCCCCAGAGCCGCTGTCCCGGAGCCTCTGCCCCTCTGGGAACAGCCAGCACTCACCAGCCAATGTTGAACTCCACGTGGGCGTCGAAGAACCCGACCACAGCAGAGGTTGCTGCTTTCCAGCCCTGGATCCTGGCTCGGATCAGCCCCTCCCGTTTGTTGTTGCGCACTATTTTCACCAGGCCCGGGTATCTCTTGTGGACGTACTGGTCCAGATTGAATTTTAGCTCAACTGCAGGACACAAAAAACCAAACCACACAAACGTTTAGAATGAGAAAGGCCCTGCAGCGTTGTGTTTTACTCTTATTGTGCAACAGAAAGGGAAAGGAATCCTTAAATATTCCTAAACCCCTGGTCAGTCTCACACGTACAAACCCAGTACCAGAGCTGAGGCATGGACCAGTTCCAGGGGTATCAGCTCAGAGAAATTCCCTACACACCAGAGACCTGCCCAGGTTCAATATGGCCTGATGGATTTGAGTAAAGTGTTGAAGAGATAGTTTGTCCAAATATTTTTAAATAATTACTGTTCTAATTTTCTGATGATCTGTGTTAGGTTACAACTGGCCTCTGGAGGAGCAATTCTGGCCATAAAGAAGTGTAACTTGTCAGTCTGGTGATTTTTTTTTCTGATTTATGCTGTTCAGTACGAGTTTGAAAAAAAACCTCAATGGATTTTGGGTCAAGACCTAATTCAGATCACAATTAATTTCCCTTAATTTTCAGGGTTTTCCCTTAAATATAATTAAGATTCTTCAATACCAGGCTTCTTTCTTCTTTAACTAAATGGATATTGAAGATCTCAAATAGACTTCGCTTTTGTTCATTTTCAGGCATTCAATCACAGGTGGAGCAGAACTCATTCACCCTTTTTCAGCTTCATTTCAAGAGGCTTCTAAACAGGCAAATTACCCAAATGGTCTCTCTATTTTTTAAAAATCAATGTAGTTTGGTAATTCATTTACACTGAAACTTATTCATAAAGTGGCTTTTACCCAAATATATTTATCAGGAAAACTAGTAGAGGCTTCCAGGACATTAGGAGCCTCATTTTTCTGATCTATATTAGACAGTAGAATCATTATCACTGGAATCAAAGACTTGCTAAATTTTCAGTTATTTAGAAGAGTGGCAGAGAAAAGCCATGTAAGAGTTCACTGAGAAAAGATGAGTTCAATTCTCCTCAGGATTGCCTTGACTCAAACACTTTGCAATCTCACGTAATTACTCCACAGGTTACACTGCCATAACTGAAATCTGAATTGCATAAAGATTTTCTTAAATCTACAGGTTTTGGAAATTATTTCTGTTTGAGTTCTCTCTTCTTTCAGCTCTCTCTTCTCTTTGGGGATCTCGAAGAGTAAGAGCAACTTAAAACTGAAAGAACTTAAAGCTGTTGATCTGAGGAGGAAACGCTAAATTTTAGGCTTATTGGAAATAAATATGATTTCAGAAGACGTATCAGTTCTAGAAGTGTAATGTACAACAACTTTAAACACTGTTAGTCCCTTGTATCCTGAGAATTCTTCAAACATGACTGTATTGTGAAACATGCTGATCAATAGCACCCTATATGCTCACCAGTATTTTGATTTTGGATTAAATTATGAAGAAACAATGTGTTGCCATATAAAAGAGTAGAAACTATTTTTAAGGAGAGTCTGTAGCCTCACTTTTCCTTGGAAGCAGAATTTAGACTTTTATTCTATTAATGATGATATTCCTCTGGGTCTGAAAATTTGGAGAAAAATGTCCTATTAAGACTGCCCACACAAATGCCATTCATTCTGTGAGGGTTTCAATGAAGTCAACAGGGTTTATCCACATAGTGTCTATTTGTTAAACAAATAGCCAATATTTTCTCACAGCTTTGTGGAAATGGCTCAATCAACCCTCTCATCGACAAACACATCTACACTGCACATCTAGAAATCACACAGGGCACAGGACTCAGAGGCAAAGTGACAGAAGCTCACCATTGTCACTGTTGTCATCCACCAGGATGATTTCCTTGAGCAGGTGGGATGGGGTGTGGTTCACCACGCTGTGCACGGAGCGCAGGATGACAGAGAGCGCCTCGTTCACAAATATAAACACCACGGAGATCTGGGGCAGGTCATCAGGGTAGGTCATCTGCTTGCACCTGGAGAGATGAAAGACACAATTAAAACTCAAGCAGCCCCTGGGAGGCAAAACAGGCTGAAGAGCATCCTCTTCTCCTTGCTCTTTCTCCTTGTAGGGATTTGCAGACTTCGTCACTTCTAACCCCAAGGAAAGATGTGGTAAAGGCTTGAAAGAATCAGCCTGGTCAGAAGCAGGAACCTCTCCACCAGCCCAGTATAAACACAGGGGGTGTGCATGCACACGGGTTTGTAGCAGCTCTCGTTCCCTGGAAGGTTAAAAGCATCTCCTGAAAACCAAAGGAACATCAGTGACTCTGCTCACAAACAACCTGGAGAAGGCCTGGAGAAGGCCTACAATGCCGCACCCTGGCTGTGCTCCCGGGGGAACACCAGCAGCCCTGCTGCTACTCACAACTGCATCTCACACTTTTAAACCAACATTCACTCCAACAAATTTCCTATCTGCCCGTACAGAGAGCACTTGCCACCCTTCCTGGCTGCAGTTTGTGCAGCAATAACAAACACATGATGGCTGTTGTACAGGCCTGCGCTTGCTGAAATATCTGCAAACAGGTCTGCTCCCTCTGAGATGCTGCCTTGCTAGGATGCTACATCCTGATTCACAGTTTGCTTTTGTGCTGCTCACAGACACATATATTTTACCACAGACCATTTTGAGAAGAAAAATTGAGGCCAGGAGAAGTCACACAGCACGGAGCAGAGCTCCTGCTTCCCAAGTCCTCGGCCCATCCCCTCTGTAACACCATATTGCCTTATTTCAGTGGAATTCTCTCCCATTAGCAAAGATCTAACTTTAAAAACTACCTACGTGTTCTCAGAGTCAAAAGCCATTCAGAATTACCATAGCAATTACTGAACCTGCTCTCTAAAATACTGCTAATGATATCACAGAAAATGACTTCTGCTGCTCTTACCAAACTTTCTGACCTCTCTGCTCATTACTTTGGCATAACAACCACTTTTTTCCCCACTATCAGCAGTCATGGGGATAGGGCAGGTAACAAATGCTTGACTGCTGAGTAACCTCTGGAAGTCAGTTATGAATTCTAGTAAAGTGTAATTATTCATAATTCCTGATCCCAGCACTACTTGCTCAGAGACCTGAGCACTTGTCATTGATTCCAGTGTTACCATAGCTACTTACTGGCAGCTTGCTGGTGGCCTGTACCTCACCCAGGACCACTGTGTAACACTTCTGGCTAAGCAGCATTCTTACACAGCCTAAAAATTAGCCTGGAACAAGGAGAGAAGTTTTCAGGAGGTATGAATGCTCTGACACAGCTCTCTTTTTTGAGTTTCTTTTTTGAATGCAATTTTCCTCTTGAGCACACTGACGCATCAAAGTCCACCAGGAATACTTCAGTAACAGGAAGGAGCCATCAGCTGAGAACATGGACTTTGCAAGATTTCCTGTGATGAGGGATGTCTTTTACCTGACTGCAATTTTCTCTGGAGTCTCACTTGTACCAACACATCACAAATTGCACCTCAGGAAATCAGAGCAGTCCCCAGGGTGTGGGTGCACTGCTGGTGGAGGTGAGGCAGAGGACAGAGCCCACCCCAGGTCACCCATCCTCGTGGGGTCCTGCAGCAGCACTCAGAGCTGGCAGGAAGGGAGGGAGGGAGAGAAAGTGTGTAACCCACCTGGGGACAAAAAAAGAGGTTGTGGCACGGGAGGAGGGATTACAGCAAGAACGAGAGGTCAGTCAAAGCAGCGCTTACTACAGAAGGGACAAGGGATAAAGGACAGGTGAGATCACCACAGATGTCTGAAATCGAGAGGCAGGTGTGGAAGAACCAAAGTTGCCTAGGAAAAGACAGGGAACCACTGGAATACAGTAGGACCTCAAACAATTAAGAATTTTGCTGAACACCTCTGAGTAAAAAGTATTTGTTTTATTGGCAGGTGAACTGAAACCCCTGGGCCCCCAGCCACATGCTCCTGGTCAGACTGACAGGGTGAGTAGGACTAATTCCAGTGCTTTTCTGCCATCCTCCCACTTGCGTTCTGAGAAAAAAAAATCTAATTTGAGCTTTAAAACCAGCACACCTAAACCATAACCTCCTAATTTTTGATTTATTTGTTCTTCATCACATTAAATCAATGCATTATTGTCCCAAGTGTGACTCCATGGCCTTGCTGGTTCACAAGACTTTTCATGCCTTAGTTCTCAGTGATTACTTACACTGCTGGGCATCAGGGACTGCTTTAGATAAAAAGCTGGTTTGAATTTCTTATTCCAGCTGGATGAAGTCATCCCTATCACTTCTCACTGCAACCCTCTGTATGTCAGTTCTCCCCTTTTATTTTCTATTTATTCTTTTATTTTCTATTAGCAGGACATAGTTGAAAAACTGCATTTTGGCTGCATTTGGAAAAAGCACTCTAAACAATATATATTGGAATATTTTTGGTGATGCCACTGCAACAGGAACACCTAGATGGGCAAAAGCAAAACCTCGGAATTTAGCAGCGGTTTAAAAGCTGTCATAAATTTATTTACTGCAGTGAAGATGAAGAGCAGCAAAAGCAGCTGTCCAGCTGAGCACTTTGCAAAGCATAGCAGTGATTTAAGGGTTTATTTCCTGCAGACTTCAAGTCAACCTTGAACTCCCAGCTCCTTAGGTCACTTCAGAAAATGAGATCGATGTACTGAGGTAGTCAGGAGAAATTACTGGTCCACTAATAAACACTTCTGGTGATGTTTGAGAGCATGAGCAATCCCAGCTAAGGTGTCTTTCCTTAAAAATCAGTGGGTGCTTAAGTGCTTTGCTGGATTGTCGCCCGAGTTGTTCCCAATGTGTTCTCTAATTAGACACCAGCCACAGCAATTTACAGTTAATACTTCCTTCATTCCAAGAAACTCTAACCAGAGCTCGACACTCTGAGCCAAACAGTGACATTAGCAAGCCTCAAACTGCCAAAACAAACCCATGACTGTCACCTCTCACCACCTTTGCTCAGCCAGAGGCTGACAATGGACCAAGTGCACTGCAGTGGTGCCTGTATGCAAGGGACAGAGAATCAGAGTGTCAGAACATGCAGAGCCCTCCTTGGAGCAGCCCTTGATGGCCCTGGAGGAAGGCAGCAGGGGACAGTTCATTACAGAGGAAAAAGGTAAGGCTGTAACAAACCTCCTGACTTTCAATGAGCCAAAAGGCATCCTTGCAGAAAATGGCTGGAGCAGCAGCCTGGACACAGAGGGAATCATCAGGCCAGAAACCTGTGAGCTAATGATGAAGCAGCTTAGCACAAGACTAGTCACTTTTACTATTTCTTTTGAGAAGAAAATTACCAGAATGTGAAGAAATCAAACTGTACAAAATGTACTAGCAAGGCACACCTTTATAATGCTTCAGCCTTACCACCAACAGAACCTGAGTTAAGAAATTTAGAAATCATCTCTTTTTCAGCCTGGATGCTGGGCAGTGAAGTGGCTGAGTGTTTAAAGCACTCAGTGCTCTGCCAGGGAAGGGAGCTGGGTGCCAGCACAGTCTCCACTTCTCTGCTCCAGGTCTGACCACACTGTGAACTGTGGCAATTGGGTGAGGAAGGACAATTCCAGTAATTGAGAGCTGAAACCTGGCCTCGTTAACATCCAGCACTCCTGAGTTCAGGAAGAATTCAGAGTGCACATTTGACCTCCGTGGGAGCTAATGATAGTGTGAGCTGGGCAGGCACAGCTTCCATTAAATATTCCTGTGATTTTAAATCAGCATTCTGAACCGTCAGCAGGCCCCACGGAGTACAACCAGCAGAGGAGCCCGGGTCTCCAGGGCACACAGGTACCCTGGACAGGGACACAGCTGACGCTGGAGGCGAGCAGGAGGAGGGATTCATCACTTCCAGGGGCCAGCTGAGGACGGATTAGACCTGATACGTGAAACAGCCCTTCAGGCACCTTTCATACAGCACGCCAAGCATCAAACCTGGGGCATCCTGCTGTTGTCTTGGGAAAGGTCTTTGAGTGTTCTCATTCTGTGTTTGTTACTGCAGAGCTTGGCTGGCAACCCAGAGGTATTTCCTTCGTACATGACAGAGAGCTTGATGTCAGATCATTTTTCTCTTTTCTGGAGATGATTTTCACTCATTCTTTCCCTTACATTGAACCGGTTCCTTAAATGAACATTTCCCAGCCAGCCTCCCGAGCCCAACTGTGAGCACTGTCTCGCAGGCATAGGAAAACAGGAAAAGCTCTTTGGTTGGCAGAGCAGAACCTTGGAAAAAAAAATCATGTACTAACATAAAAAGGTCATAGATTAGAAACTGGGACATGAGAAAACAAAAGGTACTCAGCTGCACATGAACCTGCTTATGACAGCCTTGTAAGCTTGGAGGCAATGAAGGGAAGGAAATTTTCTTTTGTCTGAACCTTCCTTCTCTGATAGATGTATTTAGTCTATTTGTATCTGATCCAAGAGAAACGCATGAAGTCCTCTATTTATCAGGCTGCTCCTACAGTCCATTTGGGTTGCACTATTTTTCGTGAAGGACTGACACTGCAGCCATGCAGGTAGTTCAGTGCATTAACAAAGAAAGAAAAATCTTTCCTGCTCTATTTCCCCTGCCCTTTTTTCCTGTCTGCAATCTTGCTAAACTCCAAAAACGAGTTTTGCTTGCAGACCTTAATATACTGAGTTTGGAAATGGATTAAGAATTGCATTTAGAGATTTCTGACAGCTTTACCCTTCAGGAAGAAATGCAAACAAAATTAAAGCTGCTTCATGAATCTTTAAAGTGTTTAATACAAGATATGTTTTTCCAATGAACTACTGGGATGGAGATGACTGAAGGTTTCTCTCCTTCACAAACTTGATGAAATTGCTGGGCATGAAGAAACATCTGCAGTTCTGGGACAAAAAAAACCCTACCCCAACATGTTCTGTACCTTGAAAGCTTCAGAATGATCTGTATTCATGTTTTATAGCCTCAGTGGGAGGAAGAGTTGGAACAGCTCCTTATTTGGTACATGATCAATGAAAGGACAAAGATAAATATTAAAAAAGATTATTGAACTCTTGCTCTTTAATACTAACAAACACTACTTTTAATCACCAGGTCAATATGTATTTTGAGCCCTGTTAAACCAAGGGCTCAGACTAATCTTACCTACACGGTTACCTTTTAGCACCTAAATGCTGCTGTGACTTCTATAGGCACAGACGATTTACCACAGCTAAATCACTAAATTTAGTGTCTAGCTCAATGCCCGATTTCTTTCTCCAGAAATGCACTGAGGCTTTACAGCTGGTGCTGGGTGTAATAGTAACTTTTGAGCTGCAGAAATAAACCAACGTTACCTTCCTGTTCCCCACTGGCACAAGAGGGGAAACGTGACAGGCTGGAAACGTCTCCTTGCCCAGCATGGGATGCAGCTGCTGACCAGTCTGCAGCAAAAGCAGTGACAGGCCACAAAACTGATTCGCTTCATGGATCATGAATCTGTCAGCCAGAGGCTCCAACTCCTTCCTAATTAATTCTCCTTCTCAACAGAAGATGTTAACTGTATTATGGCACAGCATTCTCTTTCTGTTGAGTGTGGATTTTCCTGCCCCATCCAAAAACCCAAATGGAAAATTTTTGAGTTCAAGACTTGCGCTTACTTTCTCCTCCTGTTTTTCAGCTCAGGGACAGCATTCCCCAAGAACACATAATATAAATACAACTGTGAACAAGAGAGCAGTGGTACAGAGCACTGATGCTCTACACACCTTGAGAAAAACAGCACATTGTACTTACAACTAAGGTAAAAACAGAAATGAGCCATTTTCAGAAAAAGCCTAGAAATTACGGTGATATCAGAAGATACCTTCTTTACAGTCTTCATTCTTTATGGAACAGCCTTCATTTTGAAATATCCTACAGAAGAAAAATCAACAGCTTCTTTCTGAATTTATCTGGAGAACTGCAGGTACAAGATACAGCCCAATTCTTGTTGGTGCTGTCAGAAGAAATACACTAAAATAACCTGTTCTCCATCTTTTTCTCATACACAGTGATGTTGATGATCATTTTCTCATAAAGAGATCTTAAATCTACTCCATACTGTGGGAATTCCCAGCAGCTTCTTTCACATGCTCCTTGACATATTTTTTCTTATTTTGCATCCAAAAGTCTAAGAAAGAAATCCCCCACACTCATCAGAAAGAAACCAGGCCAAGTCCTTGTACCTGAGCTAACCTCAAACACTTCCTCTGTCGAGGAAAAACGTCCTTCCACGTCAACCACAAACAAATTATTGCAATGTGCAATGAGTTTTCCAGAACACATCTGGTCATGGGAATTTCCCACATTCCCAGGCTGGACAACTGGATTTGATGTCTGTAGGATTTGCAGACTGAAGAACAGCAGCAGCCTTCCTAAAATAACTGCCTTTTATACTTTAGGACTCTCTCTTCGCTGTCCTATTTCCTACAGGAAAGACCAAATTCACAGGAATTTCTGTCCTGTAATATTTCTATGAAGGAGAGAGCCCTTTCAAGCTGGACACAGGCAGGTTAAAGCTCCTCGTGAATTTTCAATAACACACATTGGATGAGTGTTTCCTGAGAATCACAGATTTATTTTTTGTTCTTTTTCCTTTCTTTTAAATTCCAGGCCAGTACAACTGTGACTAATTGCTCTGCACATAAAAACCCAACACATGTTTGTGCCTTTTGTTTTATAACACACTTGTTTCATTTGGTTTAATTCCTCCTCTCTCTACGACAAATTATTTTTATATTTATAGTGGAAAGCCCTGAGAACTGTCAATCAGTGACTGATAGCACAATATATATGCATAGTTAACATATGCAGCATGAAGACGACTCTACTTGTAAAGAATATTAACCCTTATATTTAAGATTATTAGACTCTTCAAAAGTAGCTGCTGCACACATAAAATAAGAAGCTTTGTATTTCAGTGAGCTATTTCTGGTTTTCCTCAGGCAAACAATACCAGAAACATGCCATTATGTCTAATACCCTTATTGATTTATACATATAAAAATGCTAAAACCAGTTTCAATCACTTTTAAAACAAGCCTCTTTATTAACATGAAAAATGGCTAAAAGCTCGTGCTCACATCCTTCTGTAGTAAAAAGTCTTTGCCTTTTTTTTTTTGGTAGCTTAACTTGAGTCACTAATATGTTTTGAAATACCATCTGTAAAAAATTTCCACTCTATCCCCCAGTGTGCCCGTCCGGATCTGCCTCTGGCTGTATGCATGCTGCATCACAAAGCATTAGGCTCATTGGAAATTAATGGAGAGGCTGAAATCTGCTTTCAAATGCTTTCCAAAAATCCCCAAAGAAAACAGATCCCTCGTGCAACTTTATTTTTAATGGGGCTGCATTTAAATTTAAGGAGGAGCTCAGCTAAATTCCAAGTGACATGTATTCTGCCTCATTTTAGGTGATTAAAACAAATGGCTTGTTTAGTGATTCCCAAGATTTTGCAAATATCCTCACCCCTGTTCCAACTGGATTCTTGGCTTGCATCCTTTTAAAGTAAAAACTAGAGAAGAATTTTCTTTTAAAAAAGCCATAAAGGCAGTCTTAGAAAATGCTGCTTTGAGATTGGAGAGCTCTTTGAAGTTAAGTGAAAATAAAAATTGGTGAAACTGATGAAGCGATATTAAATGAAGGCCAAACTTTGTGTCAATTTGATTTGAAGTTCTTATCAGCAAAATACATTCAGGAAAACACTACCTTTTGTGCAACTCTTTTAAACTAAATTTCAGGAACCATGTTGTCTGTGGGGAACAGAGAACATTCACTCTCATTTCTGCTTTGCCAAAACTAAGACCTCATATTTCAAACAGGGAAGGTTCACAAAGAGCCATCCGGAAAGCCAGAAGATGTTTTCCAGGGTGCATTCACAAAATTGGCTGCTACCCAGTGGCACCACTTCTTGCTGCTGCCACCAAGGGTCCTGCTCTCCAGCGAGCCACCTGAAGCCATTTAGCTGCACTTCCTGCAGTGACTGTTAGCACATTTCCCATTAAAGAAGTACTTTTCCACTCAAAGTGATGCATCAGGATCCCAGGAAAGGTTCTTTATGGCAAAGGAATATTTAATCCCAGCATGTCTGCAGGGAGTGAGATGGTAAGAGCCCAGATATCCAACAGCAGGTTCCATGTCTGAAGATACCACCTCCTCTGCAGCATCCCCCCTATTGCCTCCCGAGCCTGTGCCAGACATAAGGGAAAAGCAGTGGAGTTGATGAAATCAAAGGAATTATTTTCAATAAATAATGCATAAGAGTAAACTCACCCTCTTCCATTTGCACAGAACAGTTTGCTGTACCCTTGAAGCTATTTGTTATTCAGATAATAATATGTAAATACAGGAAGTTATCCTTGACTATTAAAAAATGTACTGCAAGTATTTAATACTAAAATTCCAGCTACTTTTGTTTAATTTTGACTATCTCTCTGCCTCAGCTGGTGTTGGTGGTGCTGGGCAGAGGCTGGGTATCACAGTGTTACCTGGAAATGTAGGGCAATAAAAAAGTTTTCAAGGTAACTGCTGCAGAGCTCTCCATGAATTTCATTACGGGTTTGCTGTCACATTGCAGTGTAGTGCTAAGGAGGACAATAGAGGAATGCAATAATTTTCCACTATCACTTCAGCTAACAATGTTTTTTATGGTCTTGGGAGGATATACAACAACGTTTGGCAAACAATCCCCTCTTTAATGGGCTCCAGTGTATTTCACAGGACACCAGCTTTAATCTTTGGTCAAATTCAGTTATGCAGCAGAATGTTTCTTTCTACCTGTGTACAAATACAGGATGGTTGGAGGAGTAAACCACCAAATGGGAGGTCAGCCACAAACTGAATAAACCCACCCCACCACTGCCTGCCAACACTGTAGCAAGAAGCTCTTTAATTTTGACTTCTCCCAGCTGCTGCAGGGCTGGTTGTAGCTCAGAAAGGTAATGCTCCCCCGGTAATCACAGCACTTCGTGCACAAGCTCATTTGACTAACCAGCAATGGCCTTAAAATGTTTGAACAGTAGTCACGGGCTTCCTCTTACTTTAGATGATCAATTCCTATCAGAACGAAAACAGAACCAAGTTTATGGTATGTGGGAAGAATTATGGTTCAAACAGAGCAGTGTTCCAAGAACAAATGCATAAAGAACATTGATTTAGCACTGAAAATGGGAGTATTAAATCCATGATGTTTAGATGCTTTATATGGGATTGAGGAGAGAGCCTGGTGGCAGCAGCAGAGTGTTTATAAAGAATCTGAGTCAGAGAGGACAAAGGAAGGTGCATGTGCTGTATGTGGGTAGGAAGCTGCCTGACAATCAGATGATGGAGCACATCCAAAGCTCTCAATGAACTCTGGATCAGGATCCCATGGGATAAATCATTAGGCAACAGCAGTCAAATCCTGAAGTGCAGATGGGACTTTGCTCCTCTCTACATCTCCCCCAGTGATACTGGCAGGATTGTTCTCTATGAAATGTCCTATTCAAGTAAAGCACCCAAGCACATCTTAACTTCACCGGGGTTATTCATACACTTAAAACTAGGAACATATTTAAGTGCTTCGTTGGACCGGAGCCTAATTGCACTTTTATAGCTTTTGTTTAAATTAAAGGCTAGTTAGAGGTGAACAGCACAGAATTCAACTATTTCATGCACTTAGAAGTTAAATGTTAACAACAGTTCCTTTCTAACTATTTATATAGCTTCAGTTTATATAAGTTGAGAAAACTCTTCTGTTTTTATTTAGTTTTGGTCACATTTAGAAATGAAATCAGTTTTTAAGAATCCAGCCACATTTGCTGTCTAGCAAGCAGCTAATACCTAAAACACTCACTTTACAGCAGCAAAAGAGTGCAACGTATGGGGATTTTTGATATTTATGAGCTCTTATCCCAGTTCAAAAAAAACCAGGTCAACATGTGCTTGCTTTTCACTCAGGTTGACAGAAATTAGGCACACGTCCTAGACCAGGCAACGTACTTAAGTAAGGCTGTGAATTTGAGCAGGCCAAGGACACTCAGAGCCTTTTCCTGGCTCTGAGAAGATTTGGCCATTGCAGCACGTCAGTGTTCCTGCACTGCTCCTGCCCAAACCAGCCTGCGGAAAACTACTTCCCTTTTCACTCTAGGTTGTCTGGCATCTTTTCTTACCTGTCCACAGATCACAAGCATTTTAAACTCACATCCTCAGTGTTTGCAGACTTAAATTAACTTGCCACCACAGAGAAGGCCAGGAGTGGGTACCCTGCACTGGGGGAACAGAGCACTGCCATTAACTGTGTGCCCAGCAGGCCGAGGGTCTGTTCACAACCGTCCCCTTCCCCATCCCTCATCTGCAGACACGCACATTCAACCTGTTCCTTCCAGGCTGTTTGCTCAGACCTGCACTTAGAGAAACTTTCCCCCCAGTGCTTCCATAGATTCCCAGGTCTGTCAGGCAAAGGAGTGGAGTGCTCCTCTCTGAGCAAACAGAACACAAATTCCCTGTCTCCTGGTACACGCGGGTTAATAACACCAAGGCAATAAGCCAGTGGAGTAGCTGGAGGTCAAGCATTTGTTTTCAGGCAGCGTAGAAGATGCAGGAGCAAAGCTTCAATGTCATTTTTATCTTGAGTTTAATGTAAACTGCACCACGACCCTCTGGGAGAACTGTGTCCTAATGAAATATCCATGGCAGGGATGAAAGCTTACTCCAGTTGCTGAATGAGACAACCGTTCACTTTGTGGATGGAAATAACTAAAATTTATGCCTTCCCTCTGAAATTTTAGGGGTATAGACTAACTTAGCAACAACACCCTGGGGTATTTTAGTGCACTGTTTTAATTATTGTTGCTGCTATTAATATTCCACCATTCTTCAAGTCTGAAGTACCGTGTCTGCCTGAGAGGTGTGTTTCACACCACCCCAGAGCCCAGCCCACTGCTGGGGCCTTCACAAGACAAAAATGCATAAATGCAGACTAACAAAAGTCTAGGAGTGTAGAATAAATAATATTGTCATCCCCTGGAGCAAAGAAGAAAATAAACTAATTATGGAACTATTTGACAACCTGAAGGCATCTCACGCAGGTAAAATGCAGTTCCAGAGGGTTTCATTTCCAGAAGCTGAGAAACAGGGAGCTTGTGCAGAAGCAATACACAGAGATGGTATCTCCAGTAACTCAAAGCTGCCTAGTGCTTCACTGATAAATCCTGACATACCACCACCACCTGAAATTGTGGGTGCACATCTTAGACCAAGCTCCTTTGGAGCTGCATTCGGCAAGGTGGCCTGGACTGACTGTGGTTTGTTTTTGAGACCATAGCAGAAGGTCTAGAAGCAATGTGACAGAAGACAAGAACATTTCAGAAAGCTGGAGGAAAAGAAAATAGAGTTCCTACACTCCAATATCACAAAACTTTCAAACAGCTTAACTGGCAGGTGCAGTTTCAGAGAAATCAAACCTTGGAAAGCATCTAGCTCAAGCTAACCAAGACAGGGAGATAACATTTGCCAGCCTGTATCTGTCAGGTACTTCTGGCTCTGGCTACTTTTAAGAGTCTCTCACTTTTATTAGCACTAAATTCACTCAAAAGAGGAGACACAGGCAAAACAAGCATGAACTGACACTGTTAAAATGAAACACTGCATCAACCTGGAGTTCACAATTCAGTTTTATTTCAGACAGAAGAGTAAATTGTCTGACATTTTGGCCTGTTCATGTTTTTATCACAAAGACACAAACAACAACAACTAAAAAACCTTGAGGTTATGTGACCTGAAACCTTGACCTTCCCATACTATGAAACCTACCCAAATAAAATAGGAATCAGAACTCTCTAATTTTTAAAGTTACATCAGGAAGACATCTGCAGATAATACATACCTCACACTGTCAGCAGAACTAAATTTGAATACACCTTTTAAGAAAGAAATGGGAAACATTATTTCAAATCATCAGAACTCCTTCAAAGCTCTACAAAGAATCTCAGGTGTAGTGTAACAGAGGTACATGCAAAGAAACATAAAAGGAAAAGAAATACCACCCTGAATTCATTGCCTGTCTTGTTCTGTTACTTCTTTTTATCCTGTAATGTGATATCATGGAGTGTAACAAAACATGACAGTTCAGAAATTTACAGGAATACCCTTTTCTCCCTGGAAGTGATAGCAGGCAACAACCAGCCATGGGCTCAGGGGAGGGAAATGAAAGAAATTCTAAAATGCCAGCACAGAGCTGCATGTCCTGGCTGGATCTCAGCAGTGCTTCTGCATTAGAGATATGCATTTACCTATGAAAGAACAGCTCACACAATTTGTAGACAGCACCCCACCACTGCTCTTCTTCAGGAGGAAATACTCCTTCTGCCATGGAAATATTGTGGCTTTCTGTTTTTAAGTTCAAGAAATTACTGCAGTCTCTAAAGCATACTTTAAAAGAAAAAAACCCAATGTTTAAGGTACCTGTGAATGTGCAGGTCACATGAGACACACTTAGTCTGAGGACAAATAAGAAAAATCGAGGCATGCAAAATACAGCATCTTTTGTTTTCCTCCCAGCTGCCCAGGCTGCCCATGCTGGCGGGTCACCCTTCAGTGAGTGTGGCTAGTACAGAAATCCTGCCTTGTTTCTGCACGCCTTGGAGCATGCAACACCGTGGGCTGGATTCACCTGAAATCCTATTTATGCTGGCTGCCCGAGGTTCCTGAGGGAGGGACTTCCAGAGGACATTACACTCTGTACAGGATAAGCAGTGCTGCCCTGGCGTCTCCATCGACTACACAGGCAGCCAAGTCCATCACCCTAAATTAGATGTCTAATTTCTAGTCAGTGTTATGCAACCCACCTCAGGTAAACTATTCATGCATTCAGGAGTACATTCTGGTGCAGACAAATTGCAGGGAATGGCTTCCAGTCTCACTGCATTTAAACACAACATGCAATCAGTTATTTTTCATACTCCCTAGTTAATCAAATTCAGCCTTCACTAAATCTACATTTATTAGTGCTGACAGTCATGTAGAACTTGTCTTCAACAATTAGTATACACAAAAGCACTGCAAAAATGTAGAAGAGGAAAATTACTGCATTTGAACATAAGGTGGCTTTTTGGAAAAGGTTGTTAATTTTTATGGTTCTTCTTAATTTAGACTTTCTGGTGCTCCTTTCATCCCACAGGTCAGTGTTAATAATCAAGACCTATGTTATACACTTTGCAGTATAATTAAAGTCACTACTTAATTGGAAAGCCTAGCACTAAACAAAAGGGAATCAATAATGGATCTAATGGGAAAAGCCAGAGAAAACATCTATTGAATATCAGAAATAACTGTGAGATACTGCCACGTGCCCAGCACTGCTGCTATGGAGACAGCCTGGAGTCTGGTGATGGGGAGGCTCTGCTCATGAGCCATGTCCTGCAAAAAACTGTGGCACTGGCCTCAAAAAGGGGATGGAAGGTTTCTCAACGTTTTTTTAATTATTATTGGGAAACACAGTCAATGTGTTAACCTGTTTCTCAGTCAGTCTTCTCACTGGAGTAATTTAACATTGCACAACTCCATGTACAAAGACCTAAAGGTGAACTGGGACTTGAGAGACAAAGGTTTGAGCCCACATTCCAACTACCAATCATCATTTGTGCAGGGCGAGCAGAGGTCCAGCAGAGGTTGGGAGGAGACCTGAAGTACCTTCATAAACGGGGTCAGGGCGTGACTCCAGGACTCAGGGACAGCTACAGACTGTGCTAATACACAGCACTGGGGTGGAGGTGCTGGCACTACCTACGACTTCCTCAGAGTTTTCTATCCCAGGTGATTTTTTTCCTCTCCTTTGAGGGCTTTGCACAGTTCCAGTCTGAGCCCTTTACAGCCAAATAAGAAACATTTCCCAAAATGCAGTGATAAGCCCGTGGCATACACAGGGATACACAAATAAGCACAGCTGGCCCAGAGGCAGCAGTGTGAGTGAATTTAGGCTGCCAGCTGATATCCCAAATGATCTGAGTCAGAACTACAACACCAAACGCTGAGGAGGAGCTGGTCAGAGCCCAGCTCACCGCAGAGGAACCAGCACGGGGATTTACTCAGTCCACACCAGCTCCTTCTGCTCTTGGGCAAGGCACAAGTCAGCTGAAACTTGGCTCCATCTCTCTGGGGCTGTATCTCCTGTGTTCACTCAGATAATGTGCGTGCAAAGGTGCTATTTGTGGGGGATTCACAGCCCGAGGAAAATGCCCAGCCTATGTAACTTGGCAAAGCTGGTCAACAGCCACAGAAAGTCCCAGAGCACGTGTACACACCCACTCCTTTGCCCTGTTCAAAATCCACATCTGGACATTGATTTGGGATCTAATTAAAACACTTCAGTTAGTTTCATCTCTTACTGAATTTCCCTCCAATAAACAATCTTAATCTGTTGCCCAGAGGTAATTCTGTCTGCTCCATTTTCTGTCTCTGTTTTTCCTTCTCTCTGCTTCAATTTATGTCATATGTTCAGAGTGCCCAAAAAAGGGATTTTTCAGAATTTTAGCATGGTTTTTTAGATTGATTGAGAGTGGGCGCAAAAAAAAAAAAAATTAAACACTTTCCTATAAGAAATAAGCCTAATTGAAATCAAAATATCATGCCTTAGATTGTGGAACATTGTTCTGCTTTAAAAAATGAAATGCTTAATTTCAGCTAATGTTTCACTTTACTGTGACCTGATATTTAATCTGAAAATATTGGTAGAAGTTAGTAATGAAAAATTCAACATTTCAAGACTGATTTTTAAAATGAGAAACTAAAGGTTTCATTGGTCTAAACACTTTGTTTGAACAGACATTTGACAGAAGATGTTCAGCCTAACACAAAATATTTTTAGGCATTTTTTTTTTTCACTTGTCATTTTCTGCTAATCAGAAATTCTGATTCCTGGAAAGCTCTGGATCTGTTCCACTTCAAATATTCCTTGTGAAGAAGCCCATTACACTGCACTCTGGTTAACCTGGAAAGAATCCTACAGGTCTGTTTTAACTCGGAGTTTCTTGTGTCATTTCTCTAAGTGGCTCAAAGAACACCCAGCGTCCCCAGAGGATCTGAAAAACGGGTCACGAGGCAGAGCAAGCAGCAGAGGTGGGGAAAACCGAATAATCCCCAACCTAGCCTTCTCCAACGCACTGATGCAAAAGCTGATGCTCTTTGCAAGCCATCTGCCTTCACGCCCTGCTCCGGCAGCAACATCCAGCACGGCCGGGCAGAGGAGCGGCCGCGAGCGCCTCGGGCAGGGACCATCCAGCCACACCACTGACCCTGCTCCCTGCACAGAGAAACTGCAAACACACCGATGAGGCGGCTCGAGAGAGCTGCTGGCCGATGGCTCAGATACCACAGGGACTCCACAGAGACCTACCACCAAAAGAAGGGGCCAAAATTAAAGGTGATGGTTCTGCCTTGGCGGACGGCCGGAGCTCACGGGTCACTAAGGACCAGCTCTGACAGCAAGGCTGCTCTCCAGCTGCTGGCCTCACTCGAGCTGCTGTTATTAAACCTTTGAATGAACAAATCAGAGGTCTATTTACCAAGCCTGTCCCCTTGATAACACTATTTGATCAATTCCAGAATTCTCTTTGATAGGTAATTAAAAATGCTTTTCCTTAGGTATGGAGTGGATTGAAGCATTAATTACACTTCACAGCCCCAGAGATGCAATTCTTTTGCTATTGTGAAATGTCTATAGCAAACCACAAAAATGCTCACCTCCATAAAAGAACTGAATAAATGAAAGCAATTTCCTCGAGACCCAGATTTCTCTGCGTTTTATGGCTAAAGATTTCAGTTGCCACAGCATTAATAAGTTTGTTCTTTGGGGCTGAATTTTCTCAATACAAACATCCCTGACCGTAACACAAAGAAATATCTTCTTTGGCTGATAGAGCCAGCAGACTGAATCTATATATTAATATTATTGTTATCACTGAACTGCCACAATGCACTCAGCATCCAGTTGCACAAAAAAAGATCAGTTAAATTAAAGATCCTCACCAAGCAGCGACAATTTTGTGTAAAAGCCAATTTAGCCATTATGGGAGCTCCAGGATCATATTAACTTTTCTCAAAAGTATGCATAATGCATGACAGCAAGTAGTTTTGACAAGTGCCTGAGTGTGTGTGCCTGTGTGCGTGTGATGTGTCCTGCATGTAAAGAAACCCCTCAAGTTATTTAAGTTGCAAAGTCAAGTGATAGAAAGATAGAAAATGCCAGATTTACAGGTGTTGCACCTGCTCAGTTCAACCCCTTGCTTTCCAGCCTGTGCACCAAAAAGAACAGGGGAATTGATGTTATCCTGAGAGACAATGCCTGCATTTGAAAGCATCTGGTTAGCTGACACTTCCCAATTTTCCAGGCTGCTACTTTCTAAAACAAACAGCTTTTGGAAGTTTGGGGGCCTTTTCCCCTGTCTTTGAATGACATTCCTTAAAGTTTTGGACTTTTTCTACTTTCTTCATCTTTGATAAAGTCAAAATCTACTGTCACATGGGGCTTTAGCACCTCTGCCTTCATGCATGGCTGGGGAGGATTGAGTCTGATCCTTTGTTACTGGAGCAGAGGCCGATACTTTGTGCTCGAGCTGGCAGCAGGGGAGGCTGTTACCCCCCAATAACGCAGGAGGATGAATTCTGGCAGCCTGTTGGAGCACACAGGGAAACCTGTTCTCCTCTGCTCAGCGCCTGCAGGGGTTTAGGTGGCTGACTCTGGGAAGTGCAGAATCTCCACCAAAATCTCAGCTCTGTTGCTCCAGGTCTGGTTTTGACTCTCCAGTCAAACCCTGTCCCTTTGACAGGATGGTAAGAAAGGCACGGACAGGGCCCAGCAGATTTCACAGCATTGCCAGGGGCAGGATTCAGGACTGTTCTACACCTACACATACTGGGAGGGCTAACTGACACGAACACATGTTCTGATGCTTTCCCACACACAAGGTCCATTGGCATCAGTGGATTATCTTCACTAAGTGCTCAGGGTTTTTCCATCACAACACTCATTTTATATATGGAAGAACATACATGGAAATTAATCCAATAACGCTTCACCATCAAATAACACTTTTCCTGGAGAACTACAGAGCAAGCTCTAGCTTAGCCATGTGCTTCCAAAACAAAAACAACCTGTTCCTTGCAAGAAAGGCTTCTTTTTCTCTCATTGCATGGAGGAAATAAGATGTGTTAGCCAGGGCTAGAAGTCCTGCTAATACTTTATTGCTGAGAAGAGAAATCAAACATTCTCAGCTCTCTGCAACATATTTTCTACAGTGGTAAAGCCCTTAAAAACTTCAAGTATTATATTATTGATACATCTCTGATAGGTTTTTAAAAATCTCTGATAATGAAAAGAAAAAGCTGAGATATATTTATCATACCACGCTAGAATCAAACTACAATTTTGTAATTATTGTGTGATTTGTAATCACAAGCAAGCTGTTTACTGCCATTGCCTCTATTTGGCACACAAACACAGCATGCACAAAATTTGCTCATCTCCTGTACCGACAGAAACTCATATCCTAAAGAAAAGGTGTCTGAGCTAGAAGGAATATCTGCAGTGGCAGCAGCAGGTAGGGAAGCAGAACAAAATGTGAGAAAAGCATCTCCAGGGCAGGAGTACCCACCCAGGCTTGAGACTCTGCTGCAGTGGAAGGACGGGGAGGTGACTCCAATTTCGGAGCCTTCGTGGTCACGCTGGCTGACTGTGCATCTCTGCAGTGCAACACATCTTCTAATTTGCTGCACGGGGATGAAAATATCTCCTGAAAAGCAATTAAACTGCCAAATGCTTATGAACCTATGCTTGTAGATGGAATAGAAGGCTTATTCTATCAGAATAAGATAGTAGACAACAGTAAGGGGGGAGTTCAAATGAACAAAAAGACAATATTTCTCATCAGGCTTGGAATATTACAAGTCCCAAGTTTGCATACCAAAATCATGTTTACTTTCATAAATTGTGCCTATGCAATGCAAACTTGAGTATAAATTCTCCTAGTTCGTATCTTTAATACCTACTGGTGTGTGCAAATACATAGATTGAATATTTTAAACGGAAGCCAGAATGGAGAGAAAGTACAGTTTAATACTTTGGAAATGCAAATTCAGGTAAGTGTTTTTATTCACAGGCTGGCCATGGACTTTGTACGTGGCCTTGGACGTTGATTCTACCTGGCTTCTCAATTTAAAAATGAAAAGCCCTCTCTTTTAAAAAATGAACAGTTCTGGGAATTACATGAATATAAATCACAAGCAAACTAAGAAGTGCTCAGCAATGGAGAGGGGAGACCACTGGGCAAGTCTGCACACAGAGAAGCTGGACAAGCAGGGTTTTTCAAAGCCTGTCTCAAGCTCCCGGAGGTTCAGTTCTCTCCAAAACATGATTAGAGCAGAGTGTCTAAACCAAGCAGTCAAGCTCAGCTTTGGTACATGTCCTTCCTATGCTGGCACCCCCAGAGCTGGATGCAGCTCCAGGTGGGGTCTCACAAGAGTGGAGCAGAGGGGCAGAATCCCCTCCCTGCCCTGCTGTCCCTGGTGAGGGATGAGCCCAGGGCACGTTTGGGTTTCTGGACTCTGAGTGCCCTGGGCCATGTTGAGCTCCATGCCAACCAACACACCCGTGTCCTTCTCCTCAGGCCTGCTCTCAATCCATCCAAGTGGGCAAAAGTCTTCTTATACCAAGACCTTCAACCTTCTCCAAACTTCCACTCATTCTCCATAGCAAATTCAGTCTGAAGGGCTTTCCTGTGACTCATAAGCATCTAGAGACAAGTGCATCAATTGCAGCATCTAGATCTGACTGGAACCACCTCAGAAGTGTCAAAACATGACAAGGAAGGCAGTTCTCCCAGTAACTCAGACATTTAATCACACGGCATGGCCTCATGAGATACCCACAATGAGAGAATGGGAGAATGTCAAAAAGCTCATCTGAATGACGCATCAAAGCCTCTAAGTAGAACTGTGGGAGAGCATAATCTGAAGTGAAACATCACTGCATTGCAAACGGTCTCATGCCTCCGACAGCTGCTGAGCTGGATTTCAGCTCTGCAGCCTTTGCTTTTGCATTTCCTAGCAGAACACATCTCATTTATCCTCATCCCCCTGACCAGCAATAACAGCAGGTCAAGCCTTGCCAACCTCCATTTGGGAAACTTCACTTTGACTTCAAGGGTCTCTGGGCCAGATCTGGTGCACAACTCCAATATTTGCATAACTACAGACTCTTTTTCCCCAGCATAATCCCATGGTGGATTTTTATGATACATCACGAGAGAAGGAGAGATGAGACCATTGCACAAGTCAGTGTACTTGCATTAAATGTGGTGTCCAGGTAAATTCTTTTCTCTTTGCCACTTCTATTACCTGGCTTTTCTTTTCTGTAGCAAGGGTTTGTGAAAACAAACGCTGAGTCAATTCTTCTGAGATCAGATTAATATGTAACACAGCTAATGAAATTTCTAGTTAAGCTGAAGTTTTGTTTTTGGCAGCTTGAACTGCCTAAAATCCTAATTCAATTGCAATCTACTCACAGAGCACAGCTGTTTTGCTTGGCTAAACTTTTCTCACCACTTAATAAGATACTTTTTTATTTAACTTTCAGTTCTGCCTAGGAGCCCCAGTGGGTCTTTTAAAACAGAAGATTATTATTAGAAATTAATTAAGTATTCTTTTCAATTCTGTCTCCTGAGAGCAGCTAGGCACTGTTGCTGATCTCCTCCGCATTAAGACATTACTGATTGTCATTCATGGGATGGCAGTGCGGATGTCTCATCTGGAAAATATATAACTCCATAAATATGAAAGATATGAAAGTTATTTAATACAAAATATAATAAATCAGTGCAAATAATAAACATGTAATTGCAATGTCAAGCATAGCACAGGCGTGTGAAGACTATAAACACTGGAATAAAAATAGACACACATTCCAAAGACAAAAAAAATCTTACTGCAATTACAGGACGCCGATGGATTGCACTTAGTCCATGTTTCAGCACACTGCAAACCCTGACTACACAATTCTAAGAATATCAAATGCAATTAAAGACAGTTGATTTGATAAGTTTGGGTTATTTTTAAGGGACTGGTGACTATAAGTGTTTGTTGCACTGCCCCCCTCCCGCTGCTCAGACTAAAGCTGCCACTTCTGAAGGCTTTTTCTAAATGAATCAAACCCAATAAGCTCCAATATTCTGATGTAGTTTTTGATCTGAGGCCTTGAACATGCATATTAATGCACTACTGACAGAATTAGCTATGCATTTAATAGCTTGAGATGGCAGTGATCTATTTAATATTCACCCAGCTCAGGGGTATCTGTACAAGTAACTGCTGTCATATTCCAACCAGGAAGGGATGTGAAGAGAAGAATGCCACCATGGGTCAACAGAACAACAATCAATCTCTTATTCCCAATAATAATGCAGAATTCAACTTACTTTTTTGGTCTGTAGTCAGGGATGGACCTGTCCAGTGATATCCTGTCACTGAGTTGGGCATTGTAACCATATTCTTCATACTTAGTCTCTGATTCATGGCTATCGTCTCTCAGGGTAGCAGCCATTCCCCCCTGGCCCAAGCCTCCTGGACCTTCAACTAATCCCATGGGCTTTGCCAGACCTAAATGAAATAGATACAGAAAAAAAAAATCAAATTATTAATATAAAGGATATAGATGGAACTTCTTCAGTCACCACAGAGTATTTCCAGATAAGTGAGATCTGAACTCCCAGGAAGCTCAGCTCTGAAACCTTCCTGGCTCTGAGGAAATTATCCTCAGCTTTTCAAACCAGAGTCCAAGTCAACACATCTTGTAGTATCTGTGCGTAATGAGCAAACTATAAAGAATCAATTAGCAGCTTTCACGATTTCTTCTTTTTCCATAATGTCTAATTATTGTTAAGATAATTAAGAAAAAATTTTCCCCATAAGAACTGGAGGATTTCCCCGTGTAGCCCATTATAGCTTCACTCATTTTAAGGGAGAGATACTGGATTTCTACCACATGTGGGTGTGCCAGTTTAACTCCACATTAATGTCAGTTCTGGTATCTGCTCTGTGACCCCAAGACCACTGCAGCTCTGGTCAAGGTTTGGTTCCCATGTTGGGGACACAGCTATGGACTGGTCACCAGCTTCTGCTGGGCAGGAAATACAGGATAATTCTGATTTCACTGCCTGAGTCAACAGATGGGTCATTTGGACTCAACTGCACACCCTGCCCAGCCTGTTCCCACAAAGATGTGCTAAAACTATTTTAATGGAGCTGACACTGTCTCCCACCTGGGAATCACTCCAGATTTCCTCTGTACTTCACATCTGACAAATGAAATACGTAAGACACTCAGCTCTGTGCAGCTCATAGCAGCAGAAAGCTTGGACACTTGGTAAGTGCTGAGAAATCAGCCAGTCAGCAATGCATTTACAGGTTTCATTCACTGGTCAACTCAAAAATAAAAGTAAAACAAAACTAAACCAACATAAAAGATGCCCATATGATCACATCGCCAAGAACCTCTTCCATGGCAACAGGCATTTAATTCGGTGCTGAATTCTCATAAATAAGCTCCTCAAATATCCTGTGTTTAATGTCAAAGCTTTCCTTTCCAAAAGGCTTGCTATCAACATGTCATTATAAGCGACAAAGATATTTATAATAACCTTGGGAATACCATACAGGAATGTGCGACTCTCCCCCAAATCATTTACAACACCAAGTAAAGCAATTAGAGTTTGACCCGCTCAACATTTTTCAGATCAAGACCTTTTCAAGAGGAAAAGTCATTATTTCAACTAAACAGTTAAAAAGAAAGAGAGAAACTGTCAGCATTCAGTAGCACCAAACACACATGGCAGTACAAAGGTGGGACTGGCTTCTCCAAGTCACATTAAGGGGGGCAGTTCAGACCCTCACGAAGGAATTCTGTCACACCTCACTGCTAACAATGCCCTTACTTGTTATAGCTCCATCACCATCTCTGTTTAATGACAGGACAGACCAGAGAGACAGTGGTTCATTACTGGTCTGAAAGAGTAAAGCTGTGCATTTTTACTGCAGTGCTTATGACAAAATCCTGTGCTAATATAAAGTGCAACTATACAAACAGTCACAAATTAACATAAAAGGGCTGAGAACCTGCAGTACTCAGGAATTCTGCTACTGAATTTCAGGCACTGCCTACAAAAATACATAAATACTGCAATCAGTGGTCCTGAGTCAGGACAGATCTTGCTTGTGTTTGTGCCTTTCATGCCTTCTTCATGCTCCTCATCACCATGCACTGAGACATGACTAAGATGCAAGATTTGCCTTGATTTCAAACCACAGAAATTCTTCTGGCTTATTAAGTGAAGCACTTCAATCCATGTTCAGTATTTCTGAAAATATTTTAGGGAGCTTCATTCTGAAGAAAATTCTAACATTTATGCTTTCGTTTTTTAGCATGAGAGGCTACTCAGCACTTTGACTTGCCTTAGGGAAAATTCAAACAGAGGGCCCTCCATGGCTGGCCTGACAATGACTCCTTGCTCAAGTAATTAGAGAAATTACATGTCTGAGACCCTAAATCTCTCCCCACCCAAAAGGAAAAACACAGCAGCCTAATCTTCCTGCATGATACAGTCTTAGATTCAACAGACACCACCAGCAGTGATGCTGCAACCTCTGCTTTACATGCCCAATATAGGGAATCTTAAAGGGGGCTCAGTTTCAGAGGAAAGTCAGCAGTTCCCTCCAAAAAAAAGTCAACTTAGGCACTTTAAAAGTCAAAACCCCAGAAAACTTGACAAAGCCTATGTCCTTGAAAGACTATAACGTGGAAATTCATTTGATGATCATTTGGAATCATCTGGGGTAGGTTCTGGTGTAACATCAAAGCAAATTGAAGATTACTTCATTAAAATTAACTGACCCGCTTTAATGAAAGGATCTCCAAGATGTGGTGTGCTCACTGGACTTGAAGCAACAATTTAATTCCAGTAGCTGAAAACTTTATTCTTCATACTACATGTTCTTGCAGTTTATGGAACAAAACACTTGAGTCTTTATGGCACAAGTAATGTGAGAATGAAACTGCCAACCCACAGGAAGCATCAAGCACTTGGCTATTTTACTTCTGAGAGAATCGTTCAGACAGCCTGCCAAGCCATGCATAATGACAATTATTTCATATACCTTTTTCTAAACCTGATATTCTAGCTCTTTGTGCTGCTAATCTGATCTTGTTCTGGGAAGGAGTGATGATACGTCTGACTTGCTCTCAGAGCATATTGCTGTGAGGTTTGTTCTCCATTCCTTACCCAAATTGTAGCTTAGTCTGACTGACACTTATCCCAGCAATGCAGTAGCATTGACCAGTATATAGCAGCAATTAAATAAATGCTGTCACATTGCTTCCATCTTCAAGAAGAGTGCTGAAGTGTCTCTGGAAGTTCTTAGGAACAATGAATATACTGAATTTTATATATGTGCATGTGTGTTAGACGCAGCAATCACAGGCAATGTTCCTCAATGCATGGTTGCTCAGCCAGACCTGGTATAACCACGTCTCACGTGTTTGCATTGCATTTCCCATCTGAAAGTTGATTTGCTGTTCCTTCACACAGTGTCTCCTCAAGAGAAAGCTTTTCCCCATCACTCTCTAAGCCAAGGTGATGATTTCCTATCCCCCATATCCACAGCTCCTGCAGTGGTCAGCCTTCTAACAAAACAGAAAAGGAGTGACAGTTCAGCAGCATCTTCCCAAAACTAGGTTGGTATTAAGAGATGGGATCAGGAGACAGGTGATGGGATGAGCATCCCCCAGTCTGCCTGAAGCAGAGGCTGCTGGTGAGCACCTTCCAGCACATCCTCCAGGCCCTCACCTGAGAGCACTCTTCTGTTTTCTTCTTTTTTTTGAAGCTATTCCAGACTCCCAGATCCCCCTCTTATCTTTGGTTACTCACCTACAGTCCTAACTTGCACCCATTTTTCCACGGCATAAGAAGCCAATGAGGACGAGGCACAGCCTTTGCTGACAGCCAGAGCCAAGGACTGAGATCACGGGGCCAGCTCTGAAATGTGGGTGTGCAGAAAGGGGATGCCCAGTGAGCTGCTATTTTTAAAGCTGTCTTTTCTTTAAAATTTCTAGACTAAAAATAACTGCAGCTGATACACTGGGAATGGTCATAGCCCATTCAACACTGCAGATGAAAATGAGGTCACAAATAATTAGTGTCTGTCGTTCATTTCAAATTTATTGCTCTCACTGCAGAGATTTCTGTGTAGGACAGAAATTGTTGGGAGAATGGAGACCAGAACAAACCAGCTTTAGTTCCTTAACCAGATTAATTACTCCACAGGATGCATAATTTTCTAGGAAGAAAAGAGATCTTCTATTCTTCATCATAAACCCTGTCACAAAGGCAAAAGTACTAAGGAGATTTATAGGAGAAACTATGGCAAAAGCTAGATCAGATTATGGCTGTGATTATTTTACTATCATTTTTTCTTATTTGCAACACAATTACAGGCAGCTGTAAATCAGGTTCAGCCAAGGTTCTGGGACAAAATTAAATTTTTGACAAATCAAAATAAAAATAAGTGATTGAAAATAATATAGAATGTCAGAACACTGACAGAACTGCTGCAAAATCTCTGAAATGCCCTTGCTGGCCTGTCTCAGCCTTAGCTTGAGAAGGGCTCCAAAGCCAGACTTCTGAGCTTTATCTACACTTAGATCATCTGCACGTTTGAACAATTACAGCAAAGTATTTCAGTTTCTAGCACCTTAAAAGGAGGGGATAAAACATTTCCTTCTGAAAAACCTGACATAGGTCAAAAAACCTGACGTAGTCACCCAGCAGTTCTACCTGTGACTCCTGAAACACTTCTCTCTTTTAAACAGGAAACATAAAACTCATCAGCAAAACAGCTGTTTCCTTCCTTTTCCAATTATTATTTCTCAGCTGAAAATATCACTGCATACCATGTAAGGCAAAAAAAATCTTTGGATCCTAGCTTAACCAAGAAAAAAGGATCAGGGACAATAGCAACTCCACATAGATTGAAAAAGCTGACTTTTAGCATTTCCAGGTACAGCTTTGGAAAGAAAAGAAAAAAGTTCAGAGATTCTGGAATAGGTTATAAAACAGCTTAAACAAGACATTGTAAACTCAGCTTACAATGTCTTTTAAAGCTATTTTTATACAAAACCACCTGTTTAGAGGCAGGAATTAGAGCAGTTGCATCTACAGAATCAGCCCTAATGCCTCCACCTTGAATTATTGCATTGTGCTAATTTTGTAATCTTGTTCTGTTGAAGCTAGAAACTTCAGATGCAGGTTACAGCCTCAACGAATGGTGCATCTGTAGGCATGGAGCGAAGCATTGATCTTCCTCCTTCAGGAGCTACATTTTGGAGAGAAGCAGATGCACAAGAAAAGCAGCTGGCTGGAGGAGGAGGAAGGAAAGTGCGGTATGAGTGAGCCATTCCACACTAAGCTAAAGGTCTCAGCTCACCAGCTGCTTGTAACTTCATTTCAGTGATCCCTGAAAAGAACTATTAGCTAATTAGAAAATTAGATAATTTCTGAAAGAACACGCTCCCAGCAGAGAAAGGCTCGCTGGTGTGAACAGCCCCTTGCCTCTCACACACAGCCCCACAGGCATAAATTCAGTGAATGCATTGGCAGTTCAGTGCACCAGTATTAAACCTGAGAAAGTAAGAGCATTTTGCAGTTTCTAGAATAAGGATCAACAATATGCAGAAAAAAAGGTCTTGTTTGGAACTATTTCACTATTTGGCAGTGCTTCAGCCAACTTTGCAAACAGTAGCAAGCAGCAAAGGGAGCTGGTAGTGCCTAGCTCATGATTCAATCTAAATGTTAAACAGATCCTGGCCCTTAATTTCTGCATATCCCAACTTTCCGTGTCCCAAATCAGTTTCTCTCACCATGACCCTGAAGCAAGCCTACATAATAAGTAAGATTTGCTGCCCAGAGAACTGATCTGAATTTTGCCCATATCAAAAGGTGCTCACTTTCTGAGCTAGAAGGAGTGCGGAATGTGGAGGAGATTTATTTTACATACAGCAACATTCAGCAAATCACATCCCACAGGGATACAAGCTCCAACTTTTGGAAATTGGAGAGCAACAAACAAAGCCCCATCTAATTGAAGTGACTCCAGCACTTCTATTTATCTGAAACCCAAAACACAGTCTTATCTTTTTTAATATTTTTAGTCAAGTTTGCTGCATCCCTGCTTAAAAAGTTTATGTCCCCTGGTGCCTGGTATCAGCCCCAAGTATCTCTGCAGATATATCAGGGAGAAGACAAACAGCATCCTGCAGCTGATAGTTTTAAAAAGAAAAAAAAAGTACAGCAACTTGTAAAGCTGAAGCAGTTGATATGCAACTTTTTGGCTCTGAAAAGAGGAGGTGCAGTGGTTTTGTAGTTTAACCTCATCTCCAGACCCCAATGGAAAGCCCGAGGCTGTACTTCTCAGTCTTGATGCCCAGATGAGAGGCAATCCTCTAAGACACCCATCTGTGAGAAGACTGCTGAATGATGGTGAGGGGATGAAAGGATTTGGCAGCTCTGCCTGTAAGGGGGCTGCTCCTTTCCCACCCACAGAAGCCACTCAGGCAGAGTGCAGAACCAGGAGCCTTGGAAATCATGTAGATTAGGACAAATTACCTGGTAAGAGGACTAATATCCAACCCCTTGAGAGCTTTGCCATATGTTTCTTCTTCAAAACAGGGACTTCTCCAGGTTGCAGAGAGCACCCTGAGACACAACATATTCATATCTGTCCAGTGCTCCAAATACATTATATGGAAAATTCCATGAAGATGCCCAGGGCTGTCCTCAGCACCCAGGCTGGAAGCTGATCCTTATTCCATCCTACACACTCTGCTCCCACCATATTGATGCTTAATCCTTAAATCCTACATGGTAAGTCCTACCAGGACAGGATTTGGCCAGAACAGCTTTTTCCTTAGTGTTTCCATAGCACGTAGTCCAGACTCAGGATATCACTGCAGCAGATGGTAGATGAGCCCAAAAAGACAGTTCCCACCCCAAAGAACTCGCCGTCAATGAAGACAAGAACCAGAGGCAAGAAAGATAATGAAGAAAGAAGACATGAAGACAATATAATGTGGTCAAGGTGTTTCTGAAATGATGCCTTTTGTAGAAAACCTTGTCGTAAAAGCTCCCTACTCCTTCAGGGGATTTTGAGATGCTGAAAGGTGGCAGTTCTGTGTCTGTAGAGAGAAGGAATCCATAGAGCCCTCTGGTAAAGCTGCCCCATGCCAAATCCAGGATTCCTACTGGATGACTTGATACTTTGAGGAGGTGGAGAGGAATATCTGAGGAAATAAAAAGACTGAGGGCCAGGTGCAGGAGACAGGCGTAGTAGGACAAACTGTGTTCATCATCTTGGCACAGTGTGGAGAGGGATCTAGTTCAGCAGTGTTGACAAAAGGCCTGCTGGGGACAAAAAGGAACATGATGTCCTTGCAGAGCCATGTTCTCTCTGGATCTGCTATTCTGTGGTGCACTGCCCTCTTACAGGCCCAATCTTTTGTTCCTTGGCTTCACAGGAACTGCAGCATTGCGTAGGCTACTGCCTCCCTCGACACAAAATTCATTAGTGCTTTTTAATTGGAAGAAATACAGTGTTTTTATGTACAGATATCTAATATCAAAAGTAATTGCTTTTATAGAACACTCATTTGGATCTGGTTTCCCCTTGAGATGAGAAAATGTATTCTAATTACAACAGATAATTCAGGAGGAGATAAACAGATTGACGACTGGAAGGACCAAGAAATAGCAGCTGTACAGTCCATTGGAGATGAAGATAAAAGCTCATTTGTGAGGTAGGACACCGATCTCAAATTTACAGATAATATGAGAGGTGCCAGAGTTTTGCCAGAAACTTGATGTAAAAAAAACCTGATTTCCTCCTTAAGTAGGGAAGAGCAATGTGATATATTTTGAGAGACAAAATAAAAAGCCCCTAACCCATACACATAATTTTAAATCATACATGTGTGACTTTGATTTTTTTTTTTTAATTTTCATTTCAATGATCAAAAAGATCACTCACAGAGAAAGATCACTTTGTTATCTTTAAATAAATAACAGATACCACGATTCTTCTAGAAGTTTTAAAATCCCAGATGACTTGTGGTTTGTGCTGGTGAAACATAAAATGGATTTTTATCTTCAGGGCTTTGGAGGAAAGCCAGAAAACTCCTCTGGTGATGGCATAAATCTGGAGTTGAGGGGGAGGAGCTGAAATGTTGGTGTATCTGCCTGGAAGCCCACTGATATTAAAAGGAGACAAAATCTGAGTGTCATCAGTTTGGCACCTGTCCTCTGGCAGTGGCCAGTACCTGAGGCTTCAGAGGAAATGAAACACAAACGATAAAGCACTTGGCCAATTGAACTCTGCACAGTCCCTGGAAGCAGAGTTCCCTTCTGAACCCCACAGGCAGGTAACTAAAGCCCTGAAGCATAATATTAGATTACCCTCATTATCTTAACTCAGACAGGGAGAAACAGGGCATAAAACTACCCAGTGTCCTTTAAAAGCCCAGCCACTAATATTAGATTCAATGGGCTCCTGCAGCAATGAATTCTCTGGTGCTGTCACGGCCAGAGTGTCACCGACTCACATGAAATGGATCATCCGTATCAATATATTAGATTTGCTTTAATTTTTCCAGGCAAACAGAGGTGAAAACTCCTGGGTAAAGTGATCATTAAAACAGTAACAGAGCCATTCTAGAGGAAGCAAAAGGGACTTCTCCTTGAAAAGCTCCATGGTGCAAGAGCTGAAACTTTGGGGCTGTTTAATTAGATTCAGGAACAAGCTGGTCTAGCCAAGTTAAAGGGCTTTCGTTTCATAAATGAGGAAAATACCTTTTGGAAAGCAAGGAGCTTGCTTGTGTTAATCAAAGGTAAGGAAGGGAAGCAGTGGACCACTGCAGGGAGGGAGTTGTGACCCGAGGTCTGGCAGGATGGAGCCCACAGCTGGGAAGCTGCTGTTCCATGCAATGACATTTCCCTGACCCTACGGAGCCCACTGCACACCTCTAACCACTAAAGACACCCCTTTGACTTCTGATGCAGTTCTGGGTGAGAAGTCCCTGACTGCTCTATTCTCAGACCAGCTCCTCTACAGCAGTCAATCCCACAGGCATAGGTTCCAAAATGGAAAAAAAAAAAAAAAAAAAATCTTTAAACACAAGGAGTAATAAAAAACACCAAAAAACCTATCTAATTTCAGGTCCTATGCAGGTTTGTACTCTTCCAGACTCCATTGTGCTGATATTAAAGTCCAAACTCATCAAAGGCTCTACCACATCTGACATTGCCCAGCCTGCCAAATTACTGCCTGTCAGCCCAGGATTCACTCAGGCACCCTTGGATCTCTTTTTCAGAGGGATTTTGTCCAAGGTTAAGGAAGACTCTTCTCTCCTGCTCAAGGGTGTTTGGAGAGCCCCGACAAGGGCCAGACGAGCCCATCTCCTGCAGCATCATTTTGCAATCATGCTCCACATTATTTGCAGACACTCATATGCCTCCCTGCTCATTTACCTAAACAGCCTGCTATTAAATTAAACTAACATAATCACACAGATAGCTTTCCCAACAACAAAGTCATATAGAACACTTTGCCATTTGTATGGCTGAGAAGCTCCCGGTTGTTCAGCTCGTTTTGCACAGCAGAGGATGGCAGCATTAAACCCAGACGTGGGAGCTGCTGGAGCTCAGTCACATCGTGCTTGAAAGTGGATCTCGATTTTCCACTGTTGTGAAATCAGTCACTGAGTTCACCCCTGGCAATGCAACCACAATAAAGAGCCAACGTTAACAACTACAGACCTGCTGGCTACATCCACTGTCCTCCCCCCGTGCTCCAGGAGTCACTGCCCGCTCTCCCTGTTGGCCACCAGAGACTGAAATTACCTGAGAAAGTCCCTGGGTTCATCAGAGCAGGGCTGGTTCTCTATCTGCTGCCTCTCAATCTTATCATCGGACATCTCTCCTCGGGAATAGATGGGAGAAGAGATCAGCTGCTATTGAGGATGTGAGATTTGAAATGCGTCCACTCAATCTCTTGAAGAACAGTTAATTTGGATACTGGTTTTCGCAGGAGCCAGAGAGGGCCTTGATTCCTCCCTCTCCTTTCAGTGTGGTATTAAAAGCTCAGTGTGCCTTAAAAGCTCTGTAAAGGTGACATACTTTTTTTTTTTCTTTTCTTTTTTTTTTTTTTGCATCATTGCACATTGGTTTCAAAACATACTCATTTTCCTGACAGACTGTCTATTTTAGATCTGTAGATGTGTGTATTTTTCTTGACCCGTCTCTGCATTCTTCTTTTTCAGGCACATCTTTGACACCTCTCAGGGAGCCTGGCTTGGGAATTTGGTTGAGACAGAACTCACATCTCTGCTTTTCCTCCTCTTTCCTCCCTTCATTTTATTTTCATATCTCATGTCAACATACACCACAGCTGTGTCTTGCTTGTCAATGCCAGGCTGCAGTGCTTCCTTCCATTAACCTTTTAATGTGTGTATGATTTAATTTTCTGCCAGCAGGACAAGTCAGCTCAAAACCAAACACAGGACACATTTTGAACAGCAAAAATACAGTCCTGAATCCAGCATCTAAACCAAAATGCTTACAAATTAACAAATCATGGCAGATTTGAAGCTAAAATGCATGAAGAAAGTTATTATGCAGAGTCCTCCTAATTGATGAGATGAAGGGACAGCCACATTTATAGCAGATCTATCTGCTAGAGGATGTGTCCAAATAAAGGTCTGAGTCTCTCCTGATCACAAAGGAGGAATAGAAGGAGTCCACAGTGCTGAGAATCTTACTTGGTTTTGAAGTGCCTTGCTATTGTTCAAGGAAATGTTGAGTCTGGATTTGGTTTTGGCTCTAGAAAGGAAAGCTTTAGCTCTTTATATTCATAAGAGAAAGCCTATTTAGAAATGAAAGACATGATGTTGCATGGATAGCTTATAACATACAATTAATCAGGGATTTATCAAGGACAAATAAAAAGAGTTAGGTACCACATTCTCTGGGGGAAGCAAATCAAAGGATGAGATAGCTTTGCAAAAGAAAGGAGAAACGAAGATAAATAGCAATTGCCAATAAGTTTGAGAAAATAAAGATGTAATGCTAGGGAAAAAATATTGGCACAATGTTTTATTTAAAAGCGGTAATAAAAACATTGCTTACTTTGATTTCTGCCCTTTCTGCTTTATTGTTGATATAAAGATAAATTGACTCAGACTTCCAGGAGCGGGAAAGCTACAATCCACTATTACAGGCACTTTAAAAACCAGCCCTGCTATAATAACTGATTCATTATTAACAAGATTGGCTTCATTGCATGTGGGTATTTGTACGAATTGACTGTGACCTGGGGCTGGTTTGGGTCCTGACAAACCCACAGCAGGACCACTGGGCTTGCCTTGGAAAAGGATGCATTTGGTAACAATGTGCTGCTTTGATCCACCTACAGAGCACATTTAAATTACCACACATACACAGAATTAGATCATATGTAAAGACAACAGCCAAGTTTTTGAAGTTGTGGATCTACCTTCTTCAATTTACCTTCCTGATGCCACTGACTGCAACAGGGCTTATCTGGTTTCCACCTAGGCAATGTAAAAAGAAACTCAAGTTTTCAGAGACTCAATTTTTCTTCAAGCTTTCCTTTCCTTTATGCCAAAATTCCATGAAAGAATGAATGTCCCTGTCCCCTGATGTGTCTCCGGTTTGCACTTACGACTACATTACGAGGTGTTAAATTACACAGTAAAGAGAGAAATGAGGACAGTGATAGAAGGTGCCTTTATGCAGGAGAAGATCATCCTTCAGTGGAGAGACTGGCATGAATCAAAATTTGAATTTCAGAAACCCGAGTTCCGAGTTTACAGCTTGGGCTCATCACTCCTCAAGGACACAAAGCAAACGCGCTCTCCGGTCACGCTTAAACTTCAGGTCACACCCACATTTCTCCTAAGCAGCAAGAGCTTCCCAGCACCAAGTGGTGCCAGAGAAAGGCAGGGCTGAGCCCCCTGGGCCATGCTGGGGCTGTGATGAGATGAGATGAGCAGCAGATGAGCAGCAGGACGTGCGTCACGCTGCCGGGCGCAGAGCGCGCGGGATCACTGCTCTGCTCCGCTCCTAATTTAATTATTCACTCACTACTGAAAGCCACTGAGACAGGCTAGTGGGACCCCAGTCTGCCATTTCAGCAGGCTGAAAATAAAGCAGGCTCTCCTGCAGTACTGGTGTAGTGTCAGGGAAATGTCATGCTGCTGTAGTTATTAACTGAAATAAGCAGGAAAGTAGAGACAAAATGCTTGTGTTAACATATTGCCAATTAACAGAGCAAGCAGAGGAGTTCAGTGTGGACATCTGAGTCTGGTTCCTTTAAAAGCTCAGAACTTAATTTTCATGATTGTGTTTAAATAAGTAAAAATCCCACTTGTCACCAATATGATTTTTAGCTTGGTTTGCTGAGAAAAAAACATTTTGTGGGATCGTGCTGTCTCCATTTGTCCATCAGTCTGCTTCCCTCCCCATGCTCTCCCTTCGCTCTGCTCGTTAGATTTCGAGGACTGCTTCCAACTTCAGCCAAAGCTTGGCAGACAGTCAGAGGTCTCCAAAAATTGCATTTCTGTGAGTGTCACAGAAGCTGACATCTGGGAAGAAAGTGCCATTAAAATGTTCCTACTGAGAGAAGAGGTTTGGTGAAAGATCAAACACAAGAGAGTTGGAGTTGTTAGAGACCACCCAAGAAAGCACTTGTGGGATGCCAACCCACAGTAAAGTTTCCTTGGGTTAGATGCTCAAGGAACTAAACACGTATTTCTTGGGTTAAATTGTTAATTTTAGTGAATTAAAGTGTTAATTACTAGGTGTCTAGGTCAGTTGGATGCCTGGCAGTTATATACACCATTGATTAACAGTATCACAAAGTTAGCCTGAGGACACAGATAAGGGGAGGGGAGCAGGGGAGCACAGAGACGGGTGGTCACCACGGAGGAGGAGCACAGCACAGCCCCCCTGGAAGTGAAGGCCAGGTCTCCTGAGCCTGGGACTTGTATTTCAGCAGCTCAAAATATTTTCTTGATCCCAGCACTGGAGCTGCTCCTTCTGCCCCCAGTTCCAGTTCCTGTGAGCTCACACACGCTGCTTCCTGTCAGGTGTTAGTGGCAATGATGAGAACCAGGGTAAGTGATAAAGGAGAGTGGGTTTTGGTCACAGATTAGGGGATTCCTAATGAAATAATGAGGTATGCTTGTGATCCCATTTAAAACTCATTTTAAAGAGAATTCACATGGAAATGCCTGACTTGCTAGATCAGCACTTCTTCCCTTGGAAAGGGAGAACACAGAGGTCAGGCACCACGACAGCAGGGCACACCACACCGTGCAACTCTGCCTGTTTCCCCTGGAATTTATTAAGAAATTAATCCTTCTGACTGCTTATAGTAGGAGTGCTTTTCCCCCCAAACTCTGAAAGGATTATAAAGCAAGGTATGATCCCAAACCCGTGAAGCCTCATGAGTAGAGGAGTAAACAAAACCTCTCTTTCTCTTTTTAATGGGGAATTTGTCAGTTCAATATCTGTCAAAATACTTTTGAAAATAATCAACCTCTCATTTCACAACCATATGCTGAGGCACTGAGAACCCACAGGCATGCAATATCACCTATCAAACAGATTAGAGGCATCTTCTTCCAGCTCAGGGACAAAACCAGATCATACGCTGATTTCTGTTTCTAAAATGAATTTCCATCCAGAAATATAATTTTGCTTTATGACAGTACAACGTGTCTCAGCCTACCCTCCCACAGAGCACTGCCTAGTCATGTCTAACTGGGGCTGATCCTGCAGGAGCTGTCCTGTCCTTTGGGCCTGGCTCTGACTTTGCTATTCAGTGCCATCAGGAAGCCATGCAAGAGCTTTTCTCTCATGAAACTGCTCCACAATAACAATCAACACTCCATGTTAAGATGCACTGTCAAACTGTGGGATGGGCTTTCCCGGGGTGACCTGTCCTATATGGTGCTGCCATGGGGAGCTCCACCTCTCCTTAGGGCCAGAGCAGCTCTGCCATGAGCTGGGCACAGACCCTGGCCTCAGGTCACTCATCCCACGAGTACTTCCATCGACTATAAGCACTGCAATAAGGAAAATTTCACCCTGGCCTCATTCTTCCACTGGCTCCACTGTGTCTCTAAGACTGTATGTGGTCTCCAGCTTCTTGTCAGCATGATTAAAGGCTGAGAGATGCCTAAATAAGTAGCCCTGTAACATATGCAAAATTCCTTCTGCAGTGCTCAGCTCCTTCTCCAAGGGCTGCATCGCTCAGCCCGTGTCCCTTGGCGTGCTGGGCTGCTCCATCCCAGCTTCAAAGTTAAGGCCACGTCTTTGTTCCCTCATAAATATTTCTCCTCCATTTATGCACATCTTTTGTTCACTCTTCCCATTGTGCAAAGAGGACTGAAAATTCTCACTTTGTGAACTTTTTAATGTGTGACAGAAAGAGGGAGACAGAGAATCCAGTTATTAGGCAGATCAGGCTCAGAATGAATCACAGAAGAAATTCTTCGTTCCATGACCTCATCTGAGAGGGCTCTCTGCAGCCTGGCTTTGAGTTATGTGGGCCTGGAGTGGGAACATAGCTGTGAATATGGGACCCATACCAATCTGACTCTTTCAGGAGACAGAAGGTTTTACATATAACCCCACTGGATACAAACATTATAAAAGCCTCTTCCCTTCCGGAATTAATTGTCTGTTGAATGGAAACACACTGAGCCAGATGGATCTATTTCAGGAGGAGGATCAGGCTGGCACAGGTCTAAAACCAAAGATTATTGGGTTTGTGTGTTCAGAGCTGGAATGGCTGAGGGTGAAGTGTTCAGTGCAGGTGCTGACATGGTCATGTCTGTGCCCAAAGGAGCACCCCAGCAAGGATGTGTTGAGTGAGTTTGTCAAATATTAAGTTGAAGAAATATGTGAAATTTGTAATTAATAGCTGCAAACACTTTCACTGATCCTTACAATACTAGCAGTGAATAAGCAAAAGACATTTTTCAACTGCTGAGAGAGTTGCAACTTCCGGCAGATCCAAAAGTTCATTAAAGAGTGTTAGAAATGACTGGCCACCTGGAAGAAATACACAAAGCAGGCTCCAGTGGAGAATTTGGCTGCTCACATCCCTGTGATGGTTTTTGAGTCAGCGGCCTAAATCCACAGACCTGAGTCCTGGGGATTCTCCATGTGACACAGGAATTATGTAACAGAACTACCAAAAAAAGTGGTTTCCAAACCCAAAGCTAGCACAAGCTCACACCCAAGCCACCCAACCACCCATTCTTCCAAGCCAAACCCACTCATTGCTCGCAGACACTGAAAGCACCAACTCTTTCAGCAGCTGGGCAGGTCAGCATTAGGCTGTTTAATAACTCCAACATGCTCAGCTCACTCTCCCCTCACGCCCCGCTCCCATCTGTCACATGGAGCCACCTGCACTCCATCAGCAGGTTTGAGGACTAACAGCTCTGTGCTGGAGAACCTGTTTTTCCCATTAGAGGTGCGAGCAGTGCTGGTCCCTGCTCAGGTGCAGTGCTGGTGACACAGCCAGCACTCGCCCCCAGCCCAGAGCACAGCAGTGGGTGTCAGCACTGGCCACCAGTGGGGCTGAGCTCTGCAGAGACAGAACTCTGCAGCTATCAGTAGCCTCATTTTACACATGGCTGCATGACCAGAAATCTGTCTTACAAGGAATCCATGGAGCAACCGCAAATTTTCATCCTGAGGAAAACTAACCTTTAGGTTATACAATGCTATTTCAACTGGGGATATTTTTAGTCTTATCACTGCCTTCAGTTCAGCATGCACGGGAAAGAATACGACCAATCTTTTCTACAACACAAGGCTTGCTTGAAAATGAGTTAATATAACAAAAAATACATTTTTATTTATAAAAGCTGTTCATCCTAGAGGCATATGAGAGCTGTACAAAAAATAAACTCAATTTCTAAAAGGGCAGTAAGGCCCCACTGCCAAATAAAATACAAAACCAGCATAAAAATTCCAAATGAAAAACAACCAATTAACCCTACCACCCCACCAAAAATGCTAGAGGGAAAAAAAAAAGAAGGAGCGAACTTCCCCAGTATTGCAGGAAAGGGCTTTCCTGCTGTCTTCACGGATATCTTCCAAGAAAAATGAGCTCCTATGCAACAAAACCCCCTTTTTTTTGCAAATGGTCCTGCAGTGCCTCTGGCAAGGGAGCCACGATGAAGTTCTAATCTGACCTGGTCTAAGAACTTCTTTTTGCAAAATGCAAACTGGAGCCAAACAGTGCAAACACAGAAACAACCAGAGCCCCCGGGATTAGGAGTCAGAGGCAGGAACACAAAGTGCACCAGATCTATACCAGAAAGGGGAATCCATCCAAAACCTTCAAGGAGGAAGCACCCTGTTCCCAACCACACTGAAGTACTACAGGGACACAGCAAGACTTCATCCTTTGTACTGCATATTCATCATCACGACTACCAGTCCTCCTGCTCAGCCTGTGGCAAAAATGCCTTCACTTGGCCAAATTCACTACTGGAGTTACTGTACTGATTACTGACTGTGCTGATGCCTCTGGATCAATAGCCAAGATTAATTTAGGCAACTGATTTCAACAGGACTAAGTGCACGGGTGAGCTGAGGAGAATTTGAATCATTGCTGCAGCCATAAAAACCTCCTTGAGGCAGTCATGCCGTGCAGCCAGCGGTGTCTGTCACCCCCACACTGCTCCAGCACAGCAGGGCTGGCAGCACCTGCACCTCGCCTGGAAAGCAGGGTCACTTTGGTACCTGGCTTGGATTCCCAGCTCACCACAACTGCTGACTCAACCACAGACGTGAATTTCGATGGTTCCCCAGGAACACAACCCAGTAACACACTGGGAATCCCAGAGAGACCCGCTCTGTGCTGTGAATCCTGTGGCAGCAGAGCCCAGTGGCACGCAGGTAACATAGGCCTTTACTCCAGCAGCTTCTTTCCACAGACCTGTCCTGGCTTTGCCCAGGGGAAGCAGTGTCAGGAATCTGTTGGGGGACAGCAAAGCTTGTGCCAGTGCTGTGCCACCAGCCCAGGGGAGATCCTGCTGTTGCAGCAGCCTCTTGGGCTTGATGCTCTAACATGCAGCCCAGGAGGTTGGGGCTGAAGCAAATCCCACGGGCCAAGCATGTTCCTTTGTATCCTCATCCACCAAATCCAGGTTATTTAAATGTGATTCCCAACACTGGAATTCCAAACATTATGCTGTGAAACAGATAACACTCTCCTGTAGTATTTTGGCATCAAATATCTCTGCCTGACAGAATCATTTTAAGGTAGCAGAAAGCTACTTAAAGAGAAGGTCTTTTAAAAACCTTTTCCTTGGTTTAGTTTTCTTCGTCACTGCCCATTCTCCCAGGATGACATGCAAATTACAGCTCATGTATTAAAAGTATAAATCAGACCGGTGGCAAGTGAAAGTGCTTCTGGAGAAGGGCTCCATAGGAGGTGGAACAAGGCTTAAGATATTCAGAAATCTATATTCTCACCTTCTCTAAAAACATTTTGCTCATTTACTTCAACAACTCTTCAGCCCCCAAGAGAACTCTGCGTCCACACTGCGCATGATGACAAAGCAGAATCACTCTATTGTCTCCTCAGCTCTCTACCCTGCTGCTGCCCTCGGACTCTCCTTCAAAGCCAGTAATCAAGGACATACTTGAAGGGAAAAAAAAAAAACCAACAAAAAAAATCAGGCCTTTTGCCATTTGTCAGAGATTGGCAAAACCAGCCCTTTTCTACTGCATTGTTTCGCTAAGGCCTGCCCTCAACAAGGATACAAACCAATTCATGGCCCCAGGCTCCTCCTTGGTTTGAGAGAAGATCCCTCAGAACAAGTCATCCAAGTAAACTGAACACAAACACAATTGTTCAGAAATTAAATGGCCTGACAAGTGCAGTAAGAGGGCAGGAAACTGGTGTGAGAGCTCCTCTGGAACATCCGTTCTGCTGGATTTCCCACCAAAGGTGCTGCTGTGCTGTCTTTCCATGCACAGCAATGAGTCCAGCTTAGCTGAACCAGGTGAAATAAAAACTCAGTGCAAAGAACTGCAGAAGCACAAACCCCCTTGCCTCACTGTGAGAGGAGAGCATCAAATCACAGGGATAAGACAGCAGAACTCTGCTCCAAAATAGCCCTTCCTTGGACACCCACAGATGTGCACATAGACACAGAGCTCACTTCCTTTGGACCTAACACCAGATCACGGGTGTGACATCACTTCAAGAAACAAGAATTCGACAGCCCAGCAGATCAAACTGAGAAGTAACTGACAGAACCAAGGTTGTCACCTTCATCCCCAGCAGCACCACGTGTTCAACCTCAAAGTAACCCCTGCTAAATCAGAGGGTCCTAGACCAAGTTGCATCATGCTGCTTCATGATTGCAGCCTTCTGTTGCATAAATCAAGGAATCTTGGCTCGGGAGATGGCCTTACACTCTTTTTATCTCCTGCAGGACTTGCTGAGTAACCAGCAAGTGCCAGTTGTGGTGTATCTTGTCTTCAAAACTCTCTGGGGAACGTAGATATTCCAGAACACCTGCAAGGATAAAAACTCCAGGGCAGAAAGACAGTTTTTAATCTGTTTGCACCTGCCCTGCTGTCCTAGAAATGGGCTTTGCCTCCACCTATGAGGCTTTCTTTCAGGAAAAGCAGACACATCCAATTAGTATTTGGCTGCTTTAGCTCTGTGCTCTCAGGAGAAGATGACTTTGGGTCACTGGGAGGATCCCCCTGGCTTTCACCCTCAGGAACTGGAGGTGTCTTATTTCAGAGGACAGTTTTGATCAATAGGACTACAGCAAGGTTGGAAGCTGCTCTGCTGTCACTGGCTCTCTTCCTTCCTGTTATCCAGAACATCACAGGCTCTTTTTATTTTCTTCTTTTTCTTTTTTTCTCTCCTTCAGTGTGTTGGTTTAAACTAAATGATGGTAATGACTACCAAGAGAAACCCCACAAACAACAATAAAAAAGTATGCCAAGCATACTGAGAGAAACTGAGTGCCCATTAGTAAAGTTAGAGAGAGGCACTAAAAGAAGGCAGATTTGTTAAACGTGACTCATTTATTTTCCTTCCTTTCATAAATCTTAGTATTTCCTTGGAGAAGTGCTGTACATTCAATGTCTGGAACCTCATTCTTAAATGGTGCTCTTGGTTTAACTGCTACCTGCATTTATTTACTGAAACATCAAAAAAACCCCAAACAATAAAACCCTCTAAACTCAAAAAAACAACTCCACCTCTCTCTATCAAGGGTATTAAGCAAAAGCCAGGTTTTCTAATCCTCTAAACCTGTGCAGTGGCTGTAGGTGTGCAACCACCACGCTGCAGCTCTTCTCTGGGAAGATGACAGACCCATATTTGCTTTTCCAATTCCAGCTACATGTACAAAGAAATGGAAAGATACTTAACTGGAATACAGCTGAAAAGGCAACGAAAACAACATCAGTCAAAGGTTTTCTTTCTGCCTCTGTAAACATTGCTTTTAATCTCATGTGCTACAAATGATTCAAGTTTCACACAAATGAGTCAATGATAAAATTACCACATGATTTTTTTTCCTGTCAAAATAAGCCTTCTCCCCAGCTACAAAGGCAAAAAGCAGAAACATCACATAAAAAATAGTTACCACTATATGAAACACAGAGTACAGGGAAAGACTTTAAAATCACTGATGTGCTGCCGAAATTGAGACTTTTTTTTTTTGTATTTGCCAATATTTTGCAGAGCTGAGTGCAATTTTGTTTTACGAAAGAGAGCTGCCCTCTTTTTAAACTAAACTTTTAAAACTTTTCTTCCTAAAGTGCCTAAATAGAGTAATATTACTTTGAATACTACCTTATATTTATATAAGGGCTATCCAAATACTGGTTCATTACATTTTCCTTCTGTTGTTTTGGGGAATAAAATCTTGACCTTCCTGAAAGCACTGACTGTGAGTTCTCTCAGCTACATAAATCAAGACTAACACAACTGAAGCAGGTGTGATGGGGAGATTGGTCTTTTGGACTTGACCATCACTTTGCACTACAGAAGGTCAGGCCTGTAGCAATGGTGACTTACCCAAGCTTGAGAAAATGACCCAGCAGAATAGAAAATATTGTGTGGTAAACCAAGAAATGGCAGCCTAACTTAGGGGAAAAAAAAAAAAAGAAAAGAAAAAAGTTAGTATTCCTCACTCCTGCCCAACCTTGCATTTCTTTAAAAACATCCTGAAAATGAGACCGTGTGAAGAGAAGGCCCTCACCAGGATAAGGAAAGCACAGGGCTGAGAGCAGAGCCTACAAGTGAGCAGATACTTCTGGAGATATTTATGTTAGCAGCAGACCATAAACACATAAAATAGAAATAGTTATAAAACGTGTGGGTATGAGAAGGTGCAGTTCCACTGGTACAAGGCTGCAGCCACACTAAATGCGGCCCGTGCACGTGTGGCTTTACCTCTCTCCTCTGCCAAAGAACTGCTCTTCAGCTGAGAGCTGCCAGCTGTAAAAGCTTCTTTTGGACAAAGCTGAAGTGGACATTCACATGACTCACTTGCTGCCTGTTCCCAACCCTTGCTTTCAAATATGGAAATCTGGACCCATTTTCAACCAGTCCCAAGCTCATGAAGAATAAACTGTTCTTTTAAAAATACTACTGTAACTTTTACCTATGCAGATTGCCAGGCTGAATTTTAAATGCAATCACTTGGCTTCCAGTGCACTCTAAAAATCAGGAGTCCCAGTCAGCATGAATCAGTACTCTGCACCCAGGACCTGCTATTTCCACCATTTTAAGCCTCTGTGCTGCAATTATGTGAATTGTCCACTTTTTCCCCCCAGCCTCCTCCATGAAATGCATAGGTAATGTAAACCCCATTTATCACACTGGAAATTGCTATTGCGTTTAATCTTCCCAAAGAGAGCAAAATCAAATTATGATGTGTAACAAATGATAACCTGTCCAATTCAAGGGAATACTCCCAACTTATCCCTCCACATCTAAAACAGAACAGGTCAAAGAGGTGTAGTGTAGAAGACATGGGCAGGAAGACATGATGTGAGAATACATAATGAGAAGATGAAAGCTCTCTTAATCTTTGCAGATTGAATGAAATCTAATTACATGCTGTACTGATTGTTGTGTATTACTGGAAAGAGACAGTGAAAAGGGAAAAAGGCAATTAGACTGAAATTGTAGTCTGACCTTCAATTGCTTTTGGCATGAAAGGTTATGCTCTACTTGGGGCATCAAAAATTCTTTATCCTCTATGGCGAATCATTAGCAACAGACTTAGATGCAAAACTGATGAGGGGAAAAAATTCAGTCAATTAAATCTTTTTTAATTTTTCCCCTTTACAAAAAAAGTACAGGCAAAGGAAGAAAATACCAAGGTGTCATCATTATGCCATTTAATGAGCTGCTACCAAGTCTAGCTGGCATTAGTTCTGTGTTGAGTGACAATAAAATATATCCATCAATAGCAATACCATAGCAAAAAATAATATATATAGATAGACTGCTCAACTAGATCTATAATAACTGTGTTTTTCACAATAAACATTGTACCCAAGGTCAAACACCAGGACGTAATACAAAGTCTCACCCAGAAAATTCCACTGACACGTTTCATTGCTTTCCTTTCCCTTTACATGCTCCGCTCATTTGCTCCCACCAAACCAAGCAGCAGCTGAGTGAAAAGAAAGCTTCCAGAAACACTATTTTTTCCAAGTTGATAAAAAACCAGAGCACGAGCCAAATGAAAACTATTGTTTGGGTGTATGTCTGCACGACTCTGCAGGGAATCGTGGCAATTCTCATTCTAAAAACTCTTGTTCTGCCAAGGATAATTGCAAGGACCAGCTTTCTCCTGACTTTCATGCGTGGTCCTCTGTGCTCTGCACGCACCTCCACAGGCACTGCACTCACTGATTTTATTCAGACTGAAAAGTTAATGAGTTCTCAAGTGATCAGTTTTGGGTTGCCTCTTTATACATTTGTAATGTTACTGCCTGTGTTTATTTTCCTTGCAGAAGGTACACACTTCTAAATAACATTTCCTTGATTGTATGTAAACAAATATGTGTGACAGAAACAAAATTCTGTGCAGCTGCAGGGCTGGTCTCTCAGCGAGTGACTTTTTATTGCACTGGAACATCAACAGAGTCCCTAGAAAATCCAGGTAAGTCTTATGAGTTCAGGTCTCATCTGAATAGAAGAGAAAAATGAAATAAAAGAAGTGAGATGAAATAACTGAGATGTTATTACCAAAGATATAGTTAATAGGTAGCTCTAAATTTGCTGATCTCAAAGAGAAAGAACCAAGAGCAGAAAACTGAAATACTGGACTGGGCTGACCTGCTGCAGTGATAACACTGAGCTGGACTCAGACTCCTGCTGCTTTGAGGGGTTCTGGGTATGCAAGGAACTTGTATTCCTCCTGAATAAAATCAGTCTACCCCTGTCTGTCTCTCCACATAGAAGTGACTTTGACCCATGAAAGTAACATCCAAGACAGCCTCAGTCACTCTCCAGGCTTGTGATCAGGCAGCATGTACAGGACAGGGTCTGAGAAACCTTACTCAACACCCAGATGAAGCTGCAGAGCTCCAGAGCACAGGGAGTGTTTGTGTAAGAGCAGCCTTGCTGTGTGCCACAGCACAGCCCTGTCAGGCTCCCCCAAATCCCAGTGCTGCCGGAGCAGCATTATGCCCACTAATGGCATAAATAATGAGTCACAATATTAAAAACAGAATACCAGCAAGCTAAACCCAAATGGAGATGCTTGATACTCATTTAACTTACAGCAATGCAACTCTGATGATTTCAGTGGAGCACCTCCTAATTTCTTAGGACTTTTTGCTTTTGTTGAAACAGGATGGGGAATAAAAAAAAGGTTTTTTTCAGCATGATGATGAAATAATTAATCTGTGATAATGTACCACTATGTAATAAAAAAATCACCACCAATCACATCAGAGAGAAATTAAAGGGAAATAAATAGGAAATTTGAACAGCTCAGCTTGAAAAACTTTTTGTATTTTCCTGTGCAAGAACTTTCAGGAAAAGAAAACTGCCTGCAGTGTTTGATATGACCTGAAGAAGCAACATAACACTAAGTTCAAGTAATTTGACTATGAAGTTCCATATCCAATAAATGAAATTAATAAAGATGAAGAAAATAGTTCCCAAAATAGAGGCATACTTTACAGAGAACTTCCAGCCATTGCGTGCAGTGGTGCCTGCCTAGCACGTTAAGGACTCCTGCTGATTCTCCAGGGGATGCTATGCTGAGATGAACACAGCACAGGGAAATCCTACCCAAAGTCTCCCCTATGAACAACACCAAGGACAAATCCATTTTAGGCCAAAACCCCCCATTCATTGAGCTGCAACTGATATATCTTGCAGAGCAGTCTAATTTAGTTTGGGAACTTTGGGGCTTTGTGGAATTCACAAGAAGGATTTTCCTCTTAAATCTTACATTCTTCAGAACTGTTCCAAAATGTGATTACAAAACACAGCTGTTGACACTTTCTCTCTCACTCCTGCATGTGTGGGTTTGGGACTAACAGCCACACTCCACGTTCCCCCCTCTCTGCCCTGTTTATCCAGAGGAGAGTGTAAGGGGATGCCTGTTCTCTCACACTTACTGGCACAAGCTGCGTATTACCATAACCGCCCAGCTTACTTAGATTTATACATTCATTCACAAAGTAGTAATAGGAAACATACTTTATGCTAACCCTCCTATTCATCTGCATTTTGAGACTACAGTAGCCTTTCTTAAATCAATGTTATGAGTTAAGATTTCCACAAGCAGTCTAGAAGCACATTTGCTCTACTTAAACGTATTTACACTGAACATTTTATTTGGTGAGAAACACTAAATGTTACATTTATATTCTAATTTCATGCAAAAGTTCACTCCTTCAGCCTCTTCTTGTCCAAAACACTGCTGTATTTAATCATATACTTATTTCTTTGATGTCTCACACTTAGAACTTTGCAAATCTATGCAAATACAAATGGACTCATTTTGAAGAATTAGTTTCTATATGAAATGTTATCTGTCCTATAACAACTTTGATAGCTTAGCCTGTTTTAACTACCATGGAAGGGTTCTTTGCTTACCCAGCAATATTTTTCAAGGCTGGTGAATTAGAATGGTAAGTCATAAAACGAATTGGTGGATGCTTCCCCTCCTCATCAATGACAATAACAAATTTAAGTGGCAAAATCATTAAGGAAACATACGGGTGTTATGTTTGAACAGACCATTAATAGTGCACAATGTAAGAACTCAGCAGAATGTTTTTAAAGTAGTTCTGAAACCAAGTAGATGACTTCCAGCAGCAACCTAACAGTGTGTTTGTTTGCTGTACAAACAACATCCCATGCAGAGTTAATATACCCAGGCAAACTGTAAAACCTGATACAGTTATAGGGACTTCCTCTGATCCTGCAACCCCTGAACTGCAGCCTCCTTAACTTTGTATCTATTGAGGGAGTCCTGACTTTGGACCAGGAGCTGGCAGAGAGGGAGGGTGGTGCTGGGAGGCTCAACAAACCTCTCCAGCAAAACCCTGCACCCCCTCTTCCCCCGGGTTTTCAGCACTTCAGCGCTGGCCTCTGCGAGATCGGTGCCCAGGCTCCCCTCCATAGCGGGGGGACACTTCGGGGGCTCTCGTCCAGCCTGCAGCGCCCTTCCGGGGGCGCAGGACGTCCCCTCCCCGCCCCTCGTACCATTGAGCTGGTTGTAGACCACTTCCTCCAGGTGGTCCAGGCGCTGCAGGATGGACTCCCTGTCGGCCAGGCTGCCCACCTTGGCGCCGCGGCTCCTGGCCCGGCGGTCCGCGCTCCGGACGATCTGCACCAGCTCCTGGGAGCGGTCCTGGATCCTGCAGTAGACGGAGAAGAGGATGATGCCCACGAAGACCAAGATGTTCACCGTCAACAAAGTTTTGATTTTCCGTGCCACCGCCATGGGAGCCGCGGGCGCGGTGGCGGGGGGCGCATCCAGGCGCGGCGAGCGGCGGCCCCGCGGCCACCCGGCGAGGGGCGCGCCC